>JARPRG010000070.1:554190-570424 GCA_031001745.1 Hartigia nigra | reverse complement strand
GGGAGCACGACACGATAACGCGAACTATATACACGAGCGAGAGCCTAACGTGCCGCCTAGGCAAACACGGGTAGAAATACTCTAAACTCGGTATCCCGAGTCATACTGACTTGACCACATTGACAATAGTCAATTTCGGGAACAAATCAATCTGATTGGTCGAGATCCTTTATCCGATAACTACAGCGCATCAATTTTTAATCAATTTCAATTTATTTCCAGTTGAGACAATGGGATAAAGATAGAAATGTCAATCTTATAAATCCCATCATATAATTTTACGGGACTTTCAGCTAAAACCATACGCGCTTCTTCCTCCCGACGGAAAAAGTGCCACGGGAAAAGTGTCTTTTAAACTTTAACTTGAATCAACGAAGAAATTAGTTTTCGATCTTCGTAAAACAGAAATACCTTAGTGGCGTAATACTTACCTTATCCGTTTTCTCATGGCTTCTGGAATTTCACTTGGATTCTCTTTCTCTTCCAATTCAGACTAAGCCCAGCAAACGCAATAAAATCGCTAAACTTTTACTAAACTTTCCTTATTCTCGTTACTTTCATTACTCGCGTGACTCATTTATCTCGTGAAGAAGAAAAAAAGAAAACTTCTAATCGATAAACACGTTTGCGATCTCCGACCAGCACTCACCTGTAACAAACAAAGAAAAACAAGAATAAGTATCGATCGATATAAAAATTGATTTACGAGAAAATATTAAAATTTATACAAAATTATTAACAAAATATCGTACCTGTAGTCATAAATTCTATAATTCTAAATTAATTAATTTGTTATTAATTAAAAAATATGAAAGCGGATCGTCTCAAATATATTTTTGCCATATTTTAAATCTTTTATTAAATTCGTACCACCCCCAACCACCTTTCTTTCGCCTCAAAAATTGACCTAATATTTCGTACTGAAAATTGCACAAAGTACAAATTTTGTATGCAAATTACATGAAACTGTTAAAAATACAGAAATTTCATATCCTCGATCATAGCTTGTATTTGTATATGTGAATAGAATAATGATCGAGTATTATAATAGAAATTCTGCAGATTCTGGATAATGGGAATTATTATAATGAAGGCATGTCAATCTGAATCATACTCGTGCGAATACAATTCTATAGAATTGACACGTCGATGATTCCAATTACGTAAAATTTGAATATCAACTACACGATATAATACATATCAAATATTTACGTCTTGTATGTGTAATGACAGTAGCACGAATTAAAATGCATTTGACATCAATAAATATTATAATGACGTAACGATATTTCATTTGAAAAAATCCCATTAGGAATTTCAGTACAGCTGTTATATTATCGAGTCACAAAATGAATACTACTTTAAAGGGCCATCTCTTTAAGACTCGCAACTTTAAGAAGTCCTCTGAATATAAAACTATGCTCGCTACTTGTTTATAGCGACAATTTTAAGACTCCGTAATAATTACAGACAATCCATTACACAAATTACTCCTAGCCACTTACCCCATATTACGTAATTTCAGATACCACAGAACCTTCGTAAATATTTTATGCGAGTATCTGACGATCGTTACACCATGTACATATAGCACATACTCAAGTAAGTATCAAAATCCAATTTTGGCATAATATTCCTATATGTACTATACGGTTCTGCCTATAAACCATATACAATACATACCTAACATATAATGGGGTACAGTGAATTCACGTAATAAAAAAATAAAAAATACGGTGAATCAGGTAAAGGAGCAAATAATAATTTTTAACATTTTTCTCAAAGCGTTCATTTAACGACTTTCGTAATTTGCGCTAATGTAAAATTGCACATTTTTACTGAATGATTTTTGCCATTTTTTTTTTTCAACTATTTTCTTCCAACTCCTCGGCACCGAAACGCTTACGTTGAGACGTTACTTCGCCATAGGGGTTATTTCTCTCATAATACGGTATTACCCCAATTTTTCTGAGGCTCTGGCTCTCATTAAATAATAATGCAACGTTGCATAAGTAATTTGAGGTGGAGAAAATTCTCTAGGAGGATTATGCACAATGGCGATTCAAGGACCCTCCGAGGTCAAGTGGGTTGGAACGATTATATATATAAATTTCTCTTCATTTTCTAACCAGTACGATTATATAGATTATTTTAATTCGAGGCATATATACCAAGACAGCTTAATCAGCCTGGAGCAGGCCCCTTTTATTAATTAAAACGCTAACTAAAACATCTAATTATCTTTACGAGCTTCTCGGATTTTCATCTTAATCTTTTCCTCCCAAGTTTATTACCAGGCGCAAGTGTTTATTCATGTGACATCGGATCAAACTTAATCACGGATTAAAAGGAATTAATCTAAGCCTAATCCTATCCCCATCGGCAGCAGCACTTGGCGGCAAATTTGAATCGTGCAAAATTTAAAGACGATACGACAATTTTTTTGGAAATATCGATTCTTCGAAAAATATCATAAAATTAAGATGGCGAGTGCGAGATAAAAAAAATATATTCTTAGTCGATGAGCGATCAAAAAAAAAAAATTATTTTTATTGCGATGACAATGCGAATTTATCCATACCGCCATTTCAATTTTCTTCGTTTGAATCTTTATTCACGTCGAAAGATATTCGAGCGAGATGAAACGTCTCGGAAAAAAAATAAAAAACAAACTGAGCGGGTGTAAAGATGGTGGAAAAGCAAATCCCAAGTAACAGGTATTTCGTTTCTCGACCTTCCAAATTACCCTCTTCCGCCTTTAATGATTTAATTATGACGTACCAAGAAAGTTTACGATTGAAAGTTTGAAAACCGTTGGTTGACGCTACCTGCTGATACTGTATAAAATTATAAACATCTTAATTAGAAATTAGAAATTTTGTTTTCATTTACTTTAATTCCGATTTTAGACATAATTCTCCAATTTAGTATGCATACATAACTATATAGCGGGTGATCTAATATTATTATACAACGATTACTTTTAGCTGCTCCGCCCGTTATATACATAAACCCAATGCCTATATCTACTCTTACACAATAACCAATGAAGTATAAAAATGCTAACAAGACATCCAGGTTAAATATTGAAAATCTTTATTCAAAATGGAAAAAAAAAATCCTCAACACCATAACGCTTTTAATTGAACACATTGAATTAATGAGTACCCTCGTTACCGCACCTACCATATAAAAAACGTAGACAGCTTACTTAAGCCTGCCACCTACATATAAACATATCATCGAAAAAAGGCATACATAATCAACACACCCTGTATAATCGAAAACACGTGTAAAATCATTTAATTAACACAACACTAATTAGTATTTCTTGTATCTAATTAAAACCCGATCAATCTTCTACGCATAATTAACCAATTGCTAAAAATGGTTAATTAAACAGTATAAAAGTCAATGTAATACCCAGTGTATAGTAAATACGAACAAAATTTAATAAATCATAAATTATATATAAATTTCGTATTTCTCCTCCACTCATCCAACCGCCCAGTAGATCCACTCCGAAGTATCTAGCTTAGTAGCCGAGAGAGATAAAAGAAAGAGTGGGTAAAGGGGTAACGAAGAAAAGGAGGGATAAGAGGATAAGAACAGTCCGTAGAAATTTTACAAGGGGTTTGGTCCTCTACGTATAAAAGGGCAAGGAAATATGGCGCGTGATGTACTGTGCTCGGCGTACATTAACGATGAATGGGATGCTGGGGTACCAGAGGGCCCCCAAGGTGATATGTAGAGAATGTATAGCAATTTCCTTCACGGTATACTCCACCTTCCGTCTGTCCCACCGTGTATTATTCTATTCTCCATTCTCCATCTCGTTCGCTCTCCCTTGACACTGCCATATCCCGGTAAGCGCACTCCCAGTCCGCACTTTATCTCGAAGGGGATGCTTCTCGCTGTCTCTCAGCTAAATTATCTGCTTTATCTTCACACGGCTACAGTTCTACGAGTAGATGATTAAACCACTAAGTTGAGAGATGGGAGCCCAGCTTGAGTGTGTAAATCAGTGGGTAACTTTAGCGGCGGTAACTTACATGGCATCCAGCCACCCCCAGCCGCCACCCTTTTGCTACCACCTCCTCAATACCCTTTGCTACCTTTGTATTAACCGTCTCGTATCATCCCTTATACCAACTATCTGGTGTCTCCCTTCACTTTCGCTTAATTTTCTGCAAGGGCTAGTTAGAGCCACCCTTGGGTCGAGGGTGCTTTAGCGTAAACGGACCAGATAGAACGTAAATTTAGTCGTCGTTGAGACGTATTATATATGAAAATTGGTTGTTTTCAGCTTTTTTTTAGGGTGATTTTTTTTTAATAAAGGGGAAACGGGGTTGTAAATTTTTGGTGGTTGGTAAAAAAAAAATTTATATAACGTGGATGTTTCGATCATCGACTGGTACATGGTTGATTACTGGGACTTTCACCTTAAGGTTTTTTGACGTAGCGGTTCGAAAGGGTGGTTTGGACGCAGAGATTTAACTATAGAAAATTTGGGAAAGGGATGGGCGGAGGGTGAAAAAAAGGACCGTTTAAGAAGGGCTGACCTCCCTCCCTTATACTCGAACGGGAAATCCCACCCTTTCGACGTAGGTGTGACGCAGGCAAAAAGAGACCCTTGATTTACGGCCCTTATTCCATGGTATTGTTTTTATATAGCGATAAATCGCTGCCAGGAACGTATACCAAAGAATGCTTGTAGGGCGAATAAGGGTATCATATTTCGTAAGGAAAAAATCAGCCAGAAATTATCTGGAGGTCTATTGACCCAGTCTTTGTTAAGTGTCATTCCTTTTCTTTATGTCTGTCGTATGGACCTGTGGAATTATGTAATAACGTCCATGAACTGAGTTACGCCATTTTATTAATATTTTTTTTACACATAAATATTAAATACCATAAAATAATACGCTTTGGAGAATTATATTTTTCCATAAATAAATCACTTTTAATTAAATTTTTGTTCGAGCTCAGCCCACTGCATCAATAAATGACTAAAATATCCGAATCAGAGTTAAAAAAAAATGGTTAAATAACTAATTTACATGAATGATAAAAAAAGTCATTCATCTCCGTCATTAAACTCATTAAATATTATCAATCCTTATTACAGTAAGTGACTATAAAGACAAACGACACCAGCAACATCAGTAACGTAATAAATCCTCACCGGTAGAAAAGAGAGGAAGGAGCACAGCCATTCCTCTCATCCATTCTGGAATTTGTGATTCCTGTCTGGTTCCTTCGACGGGCCATTCCCTAATCGGCGGACTAGTAGGGATTCTCTAAAAGATATATTGGATGGTCCTGAAAGGGAACGAGGGAAGCCGAGTCTAGCCGAAGGCAGTCGAGGTGCAACGTCACGACAAGAAAAAAGGGTACCAGCAGTACCGAAGTTCAGTCCTTGGATAGAGCCAGTTCTCCGTTGATTCAGGGTGGAACTCCATCCATTCAGTACGAAACGTCCATTCATTGATACACAACGCAAGGCAAAAGCTTCCCCAGGGGGTGAAAGCAGTCGCATCCGTAGATTCCGTGCCGTGTTGGCCGGCACGTGATACCGACTGCTGGCTAGAAGCCAAAACTAATTACATTAAGCCTCCTGCGTTCCGTGAGCTCGCATCGCGGATCGTAAGCCAGGAAGTACACACGCGAGGAGGAGGACAATTCACTCGGTCCACGACGCAAAATTACCATTTTAATTGAATCTGCCTCTCTGCGTCCCTCCTGGTCTTCGCACTCGAGCACTCGTTCCCCTTTCACATAGTTCACCACCCCAGGCTTCACCCACCCATTCGCTCCAGTTAAACTAGCTCACCCGGTATAGAGTCCTTTAGGTTCAATCGACGAACCTTTTTCCTCCTGAACGACTTTGTACTCTAGGTTCGCGTCCGATCTGTATGGTTTTTTTTTTTTTGTTATACGAATAAATAATAAATTCAGTGGAATTCGTTTATAATGATATTCAAGAGACAGGAAAATGACGTAGGATGGATGACGTTATAAGCAAAATAAAAATATGGAGTATTTTCTTAAGAACCAATCTTAAAGGGGCAAATAGAATATAATATGTGGTCTATCGTTATAAATGGAGTTATGATAGATGGACTCTATTGTAATCGTATCATGTATTTTGGATGATGCTGGACCGAGCTATATTTTGAGATTATCATCTCTCGCATTCACTGGCGAATTTATTTAGGGGATGTCGAGTGCTCGGGTGATTTTTTAAACTGGACTATTTCCATACAGCATTCCGAGGCTTGACCTTATTTTTATTTACCGAGGAGATTTTTATACAGTGGTGTTTTAATTCCAGCATTTTTCGTATGGATAAGTTTACGTATTATTGGTAAATTACAAAATTTACAGGGTTATAAACAATTAATAGTCGCAAAAGACGCATTATAACAAAATCATCATATATACACAGTTCACAGTAAAAGTGCAAAAAAGTACATTTAAATACTTCGAGCACACGTTATAAACTTATATAACGGAAATCGCATACGAAGAATAAAAAATATTTTGATTAGAAAGCCAACAAAGTAATAATTCATGGAAATAACGTAGTATGTAAAATATCGAGAAAATGATATATAAGAAGAATATGCAAATATAAGAATGACTGTAATGGCGATGCCAATGTCAAAGTTATATACGTCTTGTAGATAGAGTCGATCGTGTTTACTATAGCCAAGACTGTAATGGTATGTATTCCAGAGATCCGTGAAGATTAAGTCGCATCTATCTCGTTCTCTTATCTTGGCATAATCCTTTGATGGGTTCGTGCTTCTTCGTGGCTTCTCGTATACCGAAGCTCTTAACGTTCAACCAAGTTCACGTAACTTACTAAGGAATGTGAATTCGACTCTGAATTGTATCAGATTCCTGAAGCACCCTGGCGCTCCGTGTATCTCGATGATCTCGTTCGCTTGTTGGGACATACGTATAGCAGGGGATGATGTGAATTTATGGGGTGACGCCAGACACGGGAGCTAACCGCATAACTCAGTCCTCACGTGTTCGGCCATTAGCTGCTACTGTCCGGGCATGCAAAGCCCGTTCACGGAAAACGCACGCGGCGGATTTGCGGATTCGCACGTGCCAAAGGTCGAGTGGAAAATTTCTGTCACGTATTATATACCAGTTTTTTTTTCGATCGACGAGTATCCTGTGGCGGGGAATTAGGATTAAAAGAAATTTTATTTTTGTTTGTTTATAATTTTATGGAAACCTCGAATGGATTTGGAAATTTTGATAAGATCGAATGATTAAGTTGTGGCGTAAATTTGGAATTTGTATTTGTCTTTGATGTGTTTACGAAATTAATTTATTTATGGTAATTCGATTGATTTCGTACGTCGTACCGTTCTGATATTTTGTCGGGTGTGACGATACGCTGAATTTATACGTTTCTATAAATTAATCATCGTTTGATGATTTTATGATTATGATAATAATTCAGAGATCGAAACTTAGTCGATTTGCATAGCAGTCACGATTACTCGATAAATATCATGAATTTTCAATGAGGCTAAATTAGATTTTCGATGATAGCAATTAATTGAGCCTAATACCGATTATCGAGTCGATCATATAAATAAAACATTTGCAATTATTCATATCGAGAGCGAGTACCAGCAATTAATTGTAACATAAAAATAACAACAAACATAAAAACAATAATATTACAATAACGCAATGACTTTTTACGTGTTAATTCCAATATTAATCTTTACAGCAAAAAAAAAACCATCGTCACAAAATTTAGTAAAGCTTATACATCGCCATCTTTCTTCGGGGAAATTTTCAAATTTTCTTTGCTAGTCATCCCGTTGACATAGCTTTAAAAAACCCGTTATATCCACACTGCGAATAGATAAACCCGTAAAAATATACACCGAACCCTGAAAAACTGTGCGTGGAGAAGAAAGGCGAGACTTTACATTCGATTTAAAATTTGTATAATCGAAAAAGTTTATAATCCCGAAATTTGGCAATAAATTTTAAAATATAAAACGAACAAGAGGATAACGTGTTCCTGAAAAAAAAAAAAGATACACATATATTTCAGAATAAAAATGGATTATATATACCGCAGGATAGAGACGCGGCGCAATGTCAAATTGCGTAATGGATTCAGTCTGGAATATCGTTAAAAAAACAAAAACAAAAAAATTTCCAACATATGCTATACCGTTGGATCAGAAATAAAGTTGAAAAATATATAGATCCAAAAAGTCAATAAAATATAGTAATACTTTATATATTTTTCTGCTCTATGCTAACTAGCTTTCTCCGTTCGACTAGTATACATAAAAGAAAATATATAATCCGAGAATTAGGTATAGTATATACCTTTTATTATCCGCTTGGCTTTTACAGGCTTAATAAAATATACGAGGGACTACATGCGTTATTATTTCCGGCTGCGGGGCTTCGGATTTCACTTGGAAAGGTGGCCACGACATTTTGTCTCGTAGCAGATTAACAATGGGATGCGGAAATTCAATGTTTCCGCACGAAGTTAAAGCAACAGATCCAATTTCACAGTGACGCTGGTCCATAACACGAATAAAAAGTTTCAAGTATATTATTAACGATACGTAATAAAATATTAGTCAACTCAAAATGACTCCAGTCTATTAACCCTTTGCACGTGGAGCCATCTAGCGTGTTATCTACCAACAAATCGATGACATCTTTTTATAAGGAAAGTGTAATGTCCCCCCTGAGAGTGGAAATCGGAGTTGTTTGTCAGACTTACGATGTCCGCTGAGAGGAAACATTCGAGTGCAAAGTGTTAATATTCCAGACTTAAGATATAATAATATGCGTAACTTGTTTACTTATTTCATTACTAAAGATTACAATAAGGCATAGCTAGCTAATACAGTGGCTTAATGGGATTATCAAAGATTGATTAATTATACAAAATAGAGGGTAAAACGGAAATTATATTATTGTAAACGAATCAGAGTCGAGAAAACTTGACAAGGGAAAGATTACGCGTAAAATGTTATTTAAACTCTGGATTAAGGTTATGAAGTTAGAATTAACTATAGTGCTGAATATAGCTATACCTTGTAGCACTCCATGATATGTAATGTAGTATAGCATGTAGTATTCGATGTAAGATATATATATATATCTTATGTTAATCATACAATATATAATATATAATATCAGTTGAAATGTACTGTTAACTACAAAGCAAACTATAGCGATTGGTACAGCTCTGTAACTATGTCAACACTATACTGTAGAGATAGTTCGTTACTGGTGCGCACCAATGAATTTTGATAGACATAATACGAATCTTGTTCAAAGTTTGACTCATCCATTTTGCAAATTGATAGAAACTTTGAATGGAGAACTATAAAAAGCATATAGCCGCAAATAGATACAATTTTGAGTTCAAAATAAAATGAATAAAAAAAAATGGGATGGGCTCTGTCGAAAATACGATTGATAGAATTTTTTTTAATGGTTTTGGGTTTAGTGGTTTATTCTGACGAATTGGAACTTCATGGGTGAGTGAATACGGTGACGAGGGTACTGCAAAGGTCTTAACCGGGCAAATCAAACGCCTCTAACTACAGCCATTTTATTTACTGGAATTGGAATCCTTTTTGGTTGTTGATTTTATGGGATGGCAGTTCTTTGAAAGACAAATGTACCTTGATGCCAGGAAATTGGAGCTTCATTGTCGTAACGTTTTAACTGTATGTTCTTTGAAGAAGAGACAAACGGTAGGTCGCTAATGAGATTAGTTTCGTTGAGCCATTATATGAATATAAATTGGTTGATTTTTTTTTATTATAGAAATCCCCTTAACTTAACTAGCTTCCAATTGTAATATTCTGTTATACCGGAAATGTTGTACGACTGTAAGCTTGCTTGTTAGAATTCATAACGTTTTCTGAGAATTTGTAAAGATTAGTATCAATAAATATAATACAAATTTCAATACGAGTATAAATTTGCAAATTTGTTGAAGGTACGTTAGTTAGTTTGATTAATTTTTAAATCAATGGAAATTAAATTTAAAAAATTTTTCAAAAGGTAAGTAGGATATCTGTAGATACTATTAGGTATTATATTATTATAGCACGTTTGAAATACCTTAAATTATGCGCTCTTCAATCAACGGCTGATTATAGTACCAAAAAGTTTCGAGTGGCGGCGCAAGGTCGCAAATCACTTTTTGCTTAACTCGTTAAGCAGTTGCACAAGCAAATTCCATCGTATTTATCACCATGTACCAATATAGTCGTACGGCTACTACGTGCAATATATAGACGTCGGCCAAGGATTCAACAAGTCCAAGAAATATTGTCGAGTTCCTAGCGGCATACAGAAACGACATCAGTCTGGAAAGCACAGGAGGAGCCCATGGGTCAGAAGACAAGAGACAAAATCCAAGAGAGACAAATGTGAAACGTAGATGGAGCCACTTCGGGTAATTTGACAAAAGTAAAAATACGCAATCTCCTAGTCAGTTAAAATATTCCAGAAGCATGACGTAGCGGCAAGCATCGCAAGAAAATCACGAGCACGAAACCATGAAAAAGAATACAAACGTTTTATCTCGTTACCAATTTCGATTTCCGTGTGGTTGCAAACAAAAAAAAGTGAACCCAGTGCAGTGAGCTCTTTTTCCCAAAACGTATCTACATATCGATCCACAATGAATAATTACCCCGTATATCCTATACAAACCAGGGTGTTTCTCACGTATGTACAGTTCCATTTGTCAATAACACAGGTAATGCATCCCATGCATAACGGTATAATGGCGCCCGGTTTACGGCGACGTAAGCTTAATTCACAGGCAGCTAATGACTTCCCTTGATCATACAGCTGACTAATGCAGTTAATTACTCGACTGCAGATCGTTCGTTAAAAGCGATCTGCACACCTGGGACATGACGACTGTGCTTCTAATTAGATCAATCGATACGAAGCCAATGATAATGAGACAAAAGAGCGACTGTGCAAATATTGAATCATTAAGGCAAGTACTTAGACAGTCACTTATAATTTTTCAAAAGATCATCACGGCTCCTATGAATCTTTCAATTAGTTAACCATACAGACAAAGGATAACGCTCTTATTGTAACGTCACAGATAATTGGAAGCTTCACCACGTACATAAACGTCCTGATCGAATTTCGACCGCGCGAGTTTGATGAAACGACCGGATTTGGTCGACAGTATACTACTGGCCTGTCAGCCTAGGGTATGCAAACAAAAAGACAAAGCTCTAGGGGATAGGAAGGTAGGGGATCGGCATCGGCGCTACTCTAACAAGGATACTCGGCGTTTCGACACTGCTTCTCTTCGGTCGATCTGACCAGGAGGAATGTCAATGACGTCTGGAGAGCGTCCTCCATCGAGCAAACGGCACGCAAGGCAATACTTAATTAATTTGAAGCAATCGGTTGCGTACTGTAGTGTGGGCGACAGTAAAGGAAAAAAGAATAAAGAGTCCATGCTGTGAGCTTGGTTGGCTATAAGTCGTATAGAGGTAACGCAGAGGTCATTGGGAGAGGAGAGGAGGAGTTAGTGGCGATGCTACTGGAATACAATAGAGGAAAATAATGTGGGGTGAATTGCGCCATTCACGATGGTCGCGTGACGATATCTCGTTAGCACGAGCGAAAGGGAGAACTGAGAAAATAGGTGGACGTACACAGGGTGAAGCAGTGAAATAACAAAAAAAAAGATTTAAGAGCCCTTGAGCAAATATGGCTTCTTTCTCACTACGTTAACTGGCTTTGTCGTAGATCCTGTTTGAAACGAACGATTTTGACGTTATGGCGAAGTATTTTAAATGTGTGCGATATTATGTTGTCGCTTTAAGTCCATGGTGTGAATTTACATGAAGCGACCTTAGATTTTCTTTGCTGACAGACCCATCAGTAGCTTCTTCTTGGATTTGGAATGACAGGAAAGACGACGTCGGTCTGACAAGACTGATTTACATTTGACTGAGGCCGAGGGGCTCGGGAACTTCGAGAGGGAAATTTCTGCGAAGTGTTAAGATATGGGGGAAAAAAAATATGGATTTGCGTCGCTGGATAGACTTGGAGTGAAAAGGTAAGACAAGAGAAGGTGAATAATTCGCTGTGCGGCCATATTGAATTTTCATATTTAATAATAACGCTCAAAGAGTCTTGTGTATGACTTTTAGAAAAATTTCAATATTCGATTTGTTCTTGCGTTATTTCACCTTGTAACAGATTATGGGATATTGGGGTGTAAAGTGACCACCTCTCCGTAGGTGCGTTTTAGGACATAGACGTACAAATGTCCGGCGTCTAGTCTTATTGCTTAACGTAATTTCACATATTTTCCTATTCCTAAATTTTTACACTTCACGTCTCACAATTTAAGGATTTTTTCCTGTTATTCCCAATAAACAATATCCGGTCCCCAGTTGAACTACGTAGGGGATTGGTATCTTCCTTGCAGAAAAGTCGGGCCTCACCAAAACAATGGCCCATTTCGTTCCTTTACTCCTGTCTGTTTTCTATATCTTTCCTTTTCCTTTTCCATGCTTCTTTCAATTCTAAACTTTTCTCCTCTCCTCCGTTTTTTCCTGCTTCTATTCATTCTATTCCTCATACTCCTCCCAACCCCAACAGAACTCATTTCCTCTCTTCAATTTTCATCTCTTTCCCTCCGCTATCTTTTTCCTGCGCTATGACCTCGCTCCCTCCTTGTTACTCTCATTCGTCGAGAAGAGGGTCGATTAATTAGCGAAAAGCTGCAGTGCAATGAGTTAATGTATTTTAATAAGATCCCTGCCTCACGGCTACCCACTTTTATCCTCGGTGGAAAAATTATAATCAATATATACTTTTCAATTGAAGTTAACAATGAAGTTTGTAAGTCTCATTGTCACAAGGTATATATTATATGGAGTTTATTATTAATTAGCATTTGATTCCGTGCCGTTACGATATCATCTACATTCACCTAACTTGGACATGTTTTCATGTACCAGGCGCGACCTCAAACCCCATGGCGCAGTATGGTGGTCTCGGCATTCATCTTCGGTATTGTGTCTGGAGCAATTAGTTATTGTGTCTGAAATGTACAAGTACTTTATATGGTACTACCTAATTGCTTTCTATGAAGTTCCAATGTTTCGCTATATACACTTGACAAGCTAAAAGTTTCGTTAGCCGAAGTTACGCTGGCTCTACAGAAAGTTTCGTAATTCTATCTTCAAGAAAGCGTTTCATCATGCGTAGAAGATTCGCTGAAATAACGTGAATACACAGTGGAGAAAGAATTGATATGGAATTATAAATATCCGTGTCTCTATAACTGTTACTGTCAATGTTTCCTTCGAATTTTACTTTTTATATCCTTTCTTCAATTTCTCTTAAAGCTTCCCCAATCACTAACAAAATCCTCCTAGACACGATGCACCTGTACCTTGTACGTTGCATACACTCGATACGTAAAACTTCAGAGACTTTTTAGAATATTGTGCAAAGTATGCAAGAAAGCCCAACTGGTAAGTTTTTATTTAGGATAAGAAAAGGAAAGAAAAAGAAAAAATCTAAAATCACAAAAACGAACTTTGGTTGGTTTCAAAGTCCAGCTTTTCTTTCGCTTCTTCTTCATACCATACATACATACATACATATATATATATATATATTCTTCTTTACTTCTATCGTCGTGAGCGTAATGCTTTTCCGGGAAAAGCAGCGGCCCAGATAAACTTTCCTCCATGCAAGCTGCTTTTCGTTGCAAGGAACTTCGAACAGCGTCGGACGCTTACGACGAATTAAGATGCCCATTCCTTTGGGTTCTCCTTGTGGTACGACCTTTAGCCGTCTTGCCCATCCTAACGCAAACGACCTTAGACGAGCGTTACGTTTCACGTAAATTCGCGAATTTACCTCAAAGAGAAAACTTGGGCTCGTATGCGGTCCCAACGTTAAATCCCTGTCCGAGGTAGATAGTCAGGTGGAAGCCATTTGCCGCGATAGTAGCAGTGCTGGTAATGTCAGTAGCAGCAGTAGTAGCAGCTGTGGTTGTAGCACTAGTAACAGTAGCAGCAACAATAGTAGCAGCAGTGCTAATAGTAGTAGTACTGCGAAGTAATGGAATTTCAGTAGTGATAATAGAAACAAGTAACGAGAAATCCAAGCGTTCAGGGATCACAATGTACGAAGGACTGATAATTCTCATGAAAGCGACCTGATTTATTCGGTTGTAGAACTACAACTTTTCATTTCTCTTTCATCCATACGCTCTTGCTTTGCTGAACTAGTACCGATAACATGACAAGCTAGATAAATGAATGTCATAGTATTTAAAATGAATAGGAAAGGATTGGAGTTTGCTTTTTTTATATTTAGGAATGCGAGTTTACGTGTTAGTGACACAAATTTGCATAGTACGTCAAAAACAATTTTTCAAGGCAACCGCCTGAAACAGCAGTGGCATTTTTTTCAGTCTTTTACCTTAAAAAAAAACAACAAAATCGATAAAGAAAAGTTGAGAATCACCGACACGAGTTGAACTGCCAGGCAAATCGAAACCAGTGGAAGTGATGGAGGCGAAGACGTAACATAGCACAGAGTGGGGATGACGGAGTGAGAGTCTTGCGGACACGGGCGAGCATTGAGGCTCTCAGTGCCTTCATGGCCATAGGAGGCATAAGGTCGATGTCGTTTTCGTTTCTCTTCGAGAGATGCCGCCAAATATTTATCGACTGAGCGAAGTTAACAGCCATGACAATCGGCAGTCATGCTGGATCGTCATTCACTCGAAGGTCTACGACGTCACGAAGTATCTTGACGAGGTAAGTTATACACGTGACCTGGTGTTTTAGCTTGGCACTTTCTTACGTAGCTCACGAACCACGCCTACGTGAATTACCATGTGTTACTCTTGTGAATGCTATTGTGTTGCGCAACGTGCGGTAAGGTTAGAGAACTCACTGGAAAGCGGTTCTCATTGCCACCGTGAAACGATTGCGAAAGAAGATAGAGGATTGGCATTCTTAAGAAGGAGGTCAAGGGTCACGATACTAAGATCCAAGAGGGTCGCGTTTCAGGGAAAAGCTACGCTTTAAGTCTGCTTTTCCGACAAACGATCCTTCCGATATTTCATGGGCCTGTCAACTGTTCTCTTCGATACTAGAAGAGTCAAGGGTCACTTGTGTGGGTCGACGAGATGGTGGGCAGCACCAGGGATGGTCGAATGGGACACGTGTGTTGCCCTGTAGGAAATCTTTACAGAAAGGGCAACAGTGATAGACGAGGTGAACAAGATGAACGTGGGGCACGTACGATTCGGTCGCTATAAATTGTCGAAAGATAAAGTTTTGCAAGAAATGGAATGGGGTTACTTGTTTTTTTTTTTTTTTTTCATCTGATATATTAACGACGGCGACAAGGTGAATGCGGATTCTATAGTTTTGTAAACTATTTAATTATGTAAATTTTATTCGACAGCATCCTGGCGGCCCTGTGGAGATTTTGAACGTGGCTGGTAAAAATGCTACTGAGGAATTCGAAGAGGTTGGCCATTCCGAGGATGCCAAAAATATTCTGACGAGGATGTTGATCGGCGAACTACATCCAGTAATTTGAAAGCCGATATTGAATTCAGAGCGTCGTACGATGCTGTCGCGGCTTTAGGCGACAGAATGTCAATGAAGACGAAGATGCAAATGGGAATTTCTTGTTTCTTTTTTTAGGAGGACGTCGCGATGATTGCCAGAAAGAAGCGGAACGAATGGCAGAACTTTTGGTTCAAGTAAGCAAGTCCTTTGTATCTCTTCCATATCCTTGTAATTGTTATTACATAAGTTGACGGTTACGCAAAGACAAATTTACCTAGGTAATAGTAATTTTGTTGGAAACTAATTAAATTTCAATTTAATTCTGTTGCGCTAGAAAATACCGATTCTCATGCTAATTTTACAGATTTTCTATTCTTTTTTTTTTCAGGGTTGCAGCGATAGCAACTGTACCTATAGCTGTCGGTGTGATAACGGCAGTAATACTTTTGAGAGGAAAATGAAATACATTTTTAAATAAACAGAGAAGGAATATAATTCTTTTTACAAAAATCTCATGGATTTTTACTTGCGTCATCGAAACACTGATAACCCGATAATTTAGATTTTTCCGAAAACAAAAAAGGTACTAATGTTTTTCTTAGAAAAATTCCAAGCAACCG
>JARPRG010000070.1:532141-547027 GCA_031001745.1 Hartigia nigra | reverse complement strand
TTTATCGATCAATTGATCTCGATAAATATTTGTATTTTGATCCAAGTAACAATTTTGAATTGAATTTTCGTAATCTATATTCTTATGATAAATCGTGTAATTGTACGTAAGAGTTATATATTTCAATTAAATATTTTTGCTTTGCGTACGGGGCTTCGATTTATGTCTTTTAAAATATTCTGCGCATTGCGTACTCGAATTGATTGGCAAATTTATTTGCCTCGATGAAAAGCACTGTACGTCAGGATTTCAATATTTTTCAATCGCTTGCGTTCTGCACGGTCTAATCAAAATTTTTCGAATTTGTCACGCGAATAAACGACAGATATACCATATGTGAACAAACGAAGCTTTTAAACCCAGGAAAATGCGTATATAGAATTCATTTATTTCGACCTTGCGCTCTTGAAGAACGCGTATTAAAAGAAAAATTGCGAAAATTATTAAAAATTTCATTTTTACCTATACAGAGAATATTTATATATCAAAAATTAAAATTAAAATTTATGTGCAACGAATTCCTATGAGAATTACCAATAGTGCTGGAACAACGCGAGTGCGTAATATCTCGGTGTAAAATTACCAAAGTAGAAAAAAGAATTTGCAAAACAGTGAACACAAAAAATTTACGCTATCTAATAAACACTTTAACACTGCGTAGGTATACCATAGTAATATAATAATATCTAATACCGACTGGGCTCTCTTTATCTTCACTATCTACGAATTTATTGCTCGCGGCAAACATAATTTATTAGTCAAGGCGTGAGAGAAAGTGCGCACGCGATTAAACCGAGATGAAAAGCAAAAAAAGCACTGGAGCAGAAATTCATAAGCTTTTGATGTGAGTGTATATATATATATATATATATTTATATACATCGGTGAAAATACCTTCGAGTTTCATCAAACACAAAATGGCGATGATAAACGGAAAAAAATATTTTTCATTTTTCGTTTCACAAATTACTATTGACACGGAAAAATGAATTAATCAACACATTACGTGCGTATTGTATTATTACGACGTCATACAGAATTTTTGTGAAATTTAATATTCGCACAAGACAGATATATATTTACTGAGTAAATTGGAGCACTGTGTTCTCTGTATTTTTCAAACACAATTTTTTTTTCAATATTCGTGCCACGAAGTAGCCAATATTAAAATTCTATAACGTATGGCTGTCAAATGTTTGCTAATATTGATATGAAAGTTCCGAAAAAAAAAATAAATAAAAAAAAATGATAATGTACGTTCATCAGTCGTTATTCGTTGATTGATAATTGTACACGCGAAACTGTGCAATTTTATTTCAATATGCAAAGTGTAGCAGATATTTTGAAAAGGATTTTTATTCCCATTGAAAATACTGCAAGAAATAACGTAACGTTACATTTTCGCGAATATCATTTCGTAATACCCTTGTCGAATGTATTTCAGCTTTTTCGTTGCATCAAAAGAGAAAAGCCTTTTTCACGGAGCCTGACTCAAATTTTCGTTGAGAAATGGAAGAAAAAAAAAAAATAATAATAAACAAATATATATATGAAATGGAAAGGTTTTCGAGAATCAAATGGCAAAGGCACAAAGGAGTTTCGTGCGGCAAGATTGAATGCGTGCTACGCTCATTAGCGAACCAAATAAGCACATATCCATTAGCGAAAGCAGCATCCTCTACTCTTCTTTTCATTCGTTACTGGCGAATTTCACCTTGCGTGATGCCGGAGTTGCAAAATTTTACGTCAAGGAAATATATGCCGCGTGCCAAATATAGAGCAAGGAGAATACAATATACAAAGCTACTGGAGTCATCGAATTTTTCTATAGGGAGGGAGCAGAGTGGAATAAAAAAAAAACAGATATTTATAAAAGTACAAAAAAAAATTTATTAAATTCCTTCTCTGCTTTTGGAAAATTATGTCAAATTTTCGTTTTAAGCAATTGTTACTTGATACGTTGTTGTTTTTCTTTCTTTCTTCTCCTTAATACATATTTGCTTGTCAAAAGTAATTTTAATATGGTGGCTGGAACGAATCAACTGCATATTAAAGATGAAATCGTTTGATGCATTTATTATTGGCGATAACTAATTAATGAAACTGACTAATAAGGACGGTCATTGATATAAGTTAAAATACAATGAGATTTCTGGCACGCCAATAAGACTATGCTAATTTTTTTCTTTTTCTTCTTATTTTTATTTATTATTTTTCTGGAAATACCGGGATGCATTTATGGAAGGCGTCTTGACCATGTTGCTTGGCACAGGAAGGTATATCATATGAAAAATATGCATGAAACTGAAGATTCCTTGAATAGCTTGGCAAATATGTGCTGATACGAATATCTATGTAAGTTGTAAGTATTTCCTATGAAATTCACTTTACGTAGATGCATCTTCAAAATGTCTTTCTCATGTAAGTCGAGGAACATCTGCATGGAAGATGCATCGCTAGATTCACTATTCACAAGATAAAGTATCCAAGCAACGTCATACATAATTGTAATAAAATAGCAGTAGCATTTTATTCAACAATAAAAACCCAATTAAAAATTATTTATTTTTAAATTCTTTTTTAATAATTCACAATAAGATGCAGTTACGGTAAGAAGCTTAAGGAAAGAAGTATTAAAGAAATAATAATTGCATCGTTTAATCGCGCAAACGTCACTCTCATTAATATTCATACTTAATAAAGTACAAATTCCTCAGCTAATATTTTCTCTGTCCCTGTGACAATTTATCTTAGCTTTAATGGACGAAAAAGGGTACAAAAAGAATTTAAAATGTTTGGCAGACATTCATTACCGTCGGTCCCACCATTCTCGTAAAGAAGTTAAAACCTTGAACGCATTTGTCTTTACAAAGGTCGATTACGAGGGTGCATTAGAACGAGTACAGAAGCGAAAGAGTTATTTTTTAGGGGATGTCGCAAAGTTTACCTCGCCACCGGCAATTCGCGATTGGACCAAAAGAGTACTTAAAGACTTCGTTAAGGACTCAGCAAAGAAAGGTAACAAGAATTTAAGCGAAGGAGCCACCGAGTGTCCAAACAAAGATAAAAGTTTATACAAATTTAAGTATAAAGACAAAAATTAGCACGCGACAGTAAAATAGCACGGACACGAACCAATTTATTTATTTTTTTTTGCCTTAAATTCGAATTATTTTCAAAAATTAATATGACAAAGGATAATTAAAAATTGTATAATAAGATTTCCTAAGAAAAAGTTTAATCTTGGCAGAAAAATAATTTACGAGTATCCTTCCACCTCCCACCCTCCTCCTCCTCCTGCCCCCAATTATCATCCCTTCTGAAAAATCATTCAATAAAATTTCAACCAACAATTTCAACCAAGAATTTTCGCCGATAACGTAAAACACACCAAAAGAATTAATGATAAGATTTATGAAGGTTCGATACGGTTTACACGATACGATAATAATTGCCATGTAAATAAGGATCCTTTGAAGGAACATAATCGTGCAGATTAACGTGCCGATAGTTATCATTATTGCATCTATAAAGGATACGTGCAGTAGTATCGTGATCGTTAACGTTATCGTCAATCTGACCTAATCGTGATCCCTCGATAAATCGAAAAGGCCTTCATTGACCTGGACGGCTAAAATATCCGTTGCAGCTTCAAAGCATATATGCATGTCTGATACATTATCACTTATAAGATTATCGCATGAAGCTATCGATTTTAGCTTAAGAAGAACAATAAAATATCGAACGGACTAATAGCGAGTGAATAATTGAGCGACCAATTAATTAGTGAATTTTGATAGGTAACAAAGTGCTACAAAATTGCCTAATGTTTTTTTTTTCCTACCAATATAGTATATAGTATGGTCGATATATATATATATAAGGAGCATTGTCTTTGTCAATTGTATCGATAATCGAACTCAACTACCCCTAATTGCCTCAACTACTCCTAGGTAGAAGCGGCTATAGTGATTAATAAATATAGAAGGGATCCAATGAACCCCTGCTAGTTTTGGGAAACGGATGTAGAACCTAGGCGCAACAGGCGGCAGCAGATATTGACTTCTGGAGGACCTTCGTCGGAGAAAGCACCCCCTGAGGAACACCCTCGGGTCTCGAAATAACCCTCATCTCTGAATGAAGGGATAGCGAGTAATAGTAGATTACCGCAACAGGCTCTTTTGCTCCATCTCTATCTGATCATCCTTCCATTTTCTTCACCAACGTCGCTATACTCAAAAAATGCATCGACGTGAATCAATATCTGAAAAATCAATAACTACGTCGGTAAAAAGGCACCACCTGAACATGGTTCTATCACAGAAATCAAATGGACGAATTAACTTCAGGTGGTGCGTTTCTATTGAATAATCGTGTATATATATATATATGTATCAAAGAATTGACAAGAAGACGGAATTACTTTTTCCTAAGGCTGAAAGAGCCTTTGGTGCAAGAAATTCAAGATAGAGCTAGGTTAGACTCGAGATATTTTGAGGTTTCCCGTAAGTAGTTTAACTAGCCGTCGTCCCAGACGGACCTGTTGCAAGGGCCACCCCTTTTATCGAACGGCCCACAGTTTCGTCGCGGGATTCACATGACAGAGATATAACCTTTCCAGTACATGTGCTGAGGTCGTCTCGAGTGACCGAGGTCTTGTAAGGAGTTTATTGCAAAGCCGAGCCCCACCTCAAGATCTTCCAGGTCGACCCTTAAGACCGGATATTTGGTTATACCTGCGGTTATCGAGTTTCGCCCGTTACTCAAGTGACGTCACTCTAGTGCAGCTTACGGTTTACTTGGCTTTCCGGTTTTGTATTACGAAGATTCACGATCTTTTAATTCCGCCATCTTTGATCATCCCAAGCAGGTTTTTTGTTTTACCCTTAGACTATCCTTTTCCTCCCCTTCACTCAATCGTTGCCCTCCCTCCTCTACCTCCTGCTTCTCGTTTCATCTCATCCTTAACTAACTTGATTGAATGCAAGCGAAAAATCCAATTAATTGCTGTATATAAAAGTATCAAGCAATAATGAAAATGGCGTCTGTAGTATCGAACCACAAAAGGAATAAGGACAATGCGGCATCGCAGCAGATACGTCTTATAACGTATACGAGAGCAGCAAACTGGGGGATATACATGAAGGCGAATTTTCACGTAGCGTGTGCCTGTGTATCAATCCGTATAATAAATTCCATCGGGCACACACCGGGCGACAATACTTTCGCCGTTTTTACTGGATAATGTAAAGTCTATAGCATCGCAGACGATACTTTAGCCGCTCCCTTATCCCATCCGTGAGACCTTAATGCGACACCGTGAAATTAAATAAAGTGCCCTTTAACTCAGAGCTTGATACCCTTATAAATTACAAAAATATTTCCCGTCGCGTTGCCGGGTTTTCAAGGAGCGACAGGTACGATCTCGCCAAGGACCTTTTGTGCCTTCCTGTTAAAAAAGGACTGTCTAATATATACATATATATGTATTATATCTAGACAGCATATACCACACGCTACAGTCTATACAGTATATGCTATTTTCTTCAGCCTGTACAGTGTATAACGTTTACACAGTATATACTGCGTTGGGCATCTGTACTTTGTAAGGTTCCCGTAAACACCTGAGCCGTTCCCAGGACTACTTGTACCTCGAAGATGCTTGGCGGGGATCGTTTAAAAGGGGAGATACGGCAGTTCCTTGTAATAAATAAACTCAAACCCTTCGAGCAATGGTTTTGCTCGCTTTCGATATCTTTTCAATTTATTGAGGTTATGGAAATTCGATTTTCGAAATTGACGATTGCGCAGCTTTATGGGCCGAGGATGGGGGGGATCGCACGTGTATAAGAACTTGGGAGTGGATATTATATATTTTGTTTTTTTTAAATAATTGTTCTTTTTTTATTATTGACAGAGACGAATTTCTTAGACGACTGTAAAACAAGGGAAGAAAAATGTTTATTATGAATTTTATTTTAATTTGGTGGGTAAAACTAAAGAATAAAATCAACCCTGTAACCTGCTGTGTATGTAACGAGGAAGCTGCCAAGAATAATAAAAGACCATTTCACATTACCGCATCTCTTGCGTGACTATGCGATGTTGCATGTTTGCTAGCAATTGGCCAGGGATTCTGTATTTTACGCTTTGTCCGTTAGGCGGGAGTATATTCGACCTTAATAAAAATTTAAATGACCCGCCCGGAAATGGGAAATGGACGCCGCGATACGATTCATTTATATTCGAGAATGTCGGACGATCATACTATCTTTCTATTTATCTCGCAACCTAACAAAAATATGAACGTACGAAGTATCTCGCGGCAACGTTTATTTCGCGTTACTCCTTTTATTCCTTGATAAGATCATTTTTCAAGACGATAAGCACATAGGACATTTACACTTCCTGCGTCAGTAGCGAAAAATAACATTAAGGACTCGTAAATGGTATACCTATATGCCCGCGTTATCGTACTTTCCAAAATATTACACGTTAGATAGTGGAAAGTCAAAAATACTGATAAAAGGTAAACGATTGCGTTTATTATATGTAATAATTTTGCCAAAATTTAAAACAGTAAATTTTTTCCTTTTTTTTTTTTACATACAACTTATAATTCCGTCAACCTCGCGTATCCCTGTATTTAATGGTATTCCGGGTCTCTCTGCGAATATGCAGAACAACTTTTTTTTTCACATACATACGTCTATCCTTGAGTTTTGCCATTTGCAAAAAAAAAAAACAACGCACTTGCCGGAATTGCCAGTGAATTTCCTATGCGTTTTACGTTGCGGAAATAATGCACGTGTACGGGTGTTTTCATTAAAAAAAAGAATGAAGATTAAATTTCAGTTGAAAACAAGAAATGTATAGCTTTTAATATTAAATCAAGATTTTGCATATTTTTGGAAAAAACAAACATTCTTTTTCGCCATATCTTTTCGCTGCTGTAATTACGTAGTTTTTATCGTTCTTTAATACTTTTCTGTAATGGACTTTCTCTCCAAATATATTGAACGAAGTTTCGCAAGGTTGATCATAGAAAAATTTGTAAAAATTCTACTTTACCAGCGAAAACAACGTATATGAAGTTTTACCAGAAAGACTCAACCCGTAAATACATTTTCCAATATATATCTGTTATTGCAGTTTTCATACTATCGAAGAAAACTTTCGACTCGATAATAAATAGTGTCGTTACTTATTGTTAATTCAAGATATAAGGAAGTTAATCCGCCATTGAGAACGGATACGAAAAAAAAAAAACTTGATTCTTTCACTTACAATAAAAATGATATCGACTACTACGGATATAATAAGTATAATCTATATATTTTTTTTTTAATTTTAACTGTATCAATTTTGTTTTATTAATTCAACCAAGGAAATATGAATTTCTTTAACAAATAAAAATCTTATATGACAAAGTTTAAGACAAGAATAATAACATATAACTTAATGGTTTTCATCGGTGACTCAAAACTCGCATCTTGCCCCGATACTTTGCATCAGACATTTAAAATCGATTCAGTCATTTAGACTCAATGTGCAACAAGATTTACCAGAATAAAATGAATTCGCAAGAAGTGAAGGTGAACGATAAAAATAAAATATATGCATAAATAAAATAAGTGGATAATCGACAATAAAAATAATGCGTACACAGTGATCGTAAAATACGTA
This sequence comes from Hartigia nigra, assembly GCA_031001745.1. Lineage (NCBI taxonomy): Eukaryota > Metazoa > Arthropoda > Insecta > Hymenoptera > Cephidae > Hartigia > Hartigia nigra. The sequence goes on along the minus strand of JARPRG010000070.1, from coordinate 539,341 downwards.
TAAACGCATATATAACCGATACAATTTCCTTAACCACAACAAGATCAGGCAAATAAGATATAAACAATTTTACCAATAAGAAAAAAATAAATAATTTAAAAAAAAAATTGAAAAAAAAAAATAAATAAATGAATTCCCCTATTAATGACCCACGCGATAGGTCACTATTTGTTACGAGGGTCATTATCCAATCGAATGTTGAATTTAATTCAGGTCACTTCACTTATTAGAATGCTCTCTGTACCAATTTAGTTATAACGCAGCCAGATGTTCCTGAAACGTTGGCATCCTGCGGGATCGATTTACAACGTAACGCATGAACACGGCGTATAATGGACGCGGTTTACGCGAAACACCACGAATGCCAACCTAACGACCAATTTTCCTAGTGTCCCTATCGAACGATTTCCATGCCGCAAAAGTCAAACCTGGATTTTCGTATAAATTCGCGTAACTCCATTTTATGGTTACACTGCTCCAATATCAAAGTCCTTTTTCGAAACTGCGTAATATACGTTTTACATATATAGGGAATACAATTTTTTCACAATATGACGTCATTGGCAATTTCCTCCAAGCGTAAGACTGAACTCACACGGAACAATGACGTATGATGAATTTTCGCGAGTTCGTATTTCATCAAGTATCGTCAACGCGCCCGTCTAAAAAGCTCGTCTGGGTCGGATTAATAAATCTGGATTAACGTATCGCGAGATAAAATACGAGTGGGACACTGGTGCGAACGATACGACGAGATTAAGTAACAGGATAACAAAATTTTTTTTTTTTTTTTCAAAACTTCAGCCAACCAAAAATTTTCTAAATTATGACAAAATTACGTCCGTACCGCAGGGCAATTCGTTATAACGTATGAACAAAAAAAAAGACGAAAAATTGCTTTAAAAAAAAAAAGATAATTTTTCCAAAAAAAAAAAAACAATTCTATCAGATACCAATTTTTTTTTTTTTTTCAAAGTTACGTACTACCTACATCAACTTCGAACTTTTCCAACAGCTGTATATGTTCTACCATACTTTCATCTGTCAAAAAGAAAAAAATAATCACTTTCTTGTCAATCACATCCACGCGTCTTCGATTTATTTCTTGGGTATATAAATTCATACGAACGACGATAACACATGTGGATTCGCCACATTGGCTTTTCTGTCCGTTTTCAATCATTTTAAGAACACGTCGAACGCAATCTCGATTGAGGCGGCGGTCGATAACGTTCACCTGCGATTTGACATATGCCAAAGAGGTATGTATTTATATTTCCTGAAAGCATATATATATATATATATATAATGTATGTATATATATACACACATATATATAGGTATATATACGACACGTCTCTAGTGATATATACGCAGCACATACAAAACAGAGTGACAGGGAAACGCAGAGAGACAATAAGAAATGGGTGCGCGTTACGTAAGGCGTAATAGCCATGGACCATGAGTCCCGATGGCACGTAAACTATAATTATGGAGATAAATCCCGAAAATGGCGCCAATTTTCTCGAGTACCATCCTACTGTCACAGCTATAGCAGAAATCCAGACGCAACGTAAACGCCAAGGAAGCAAAGCGCGACGCGATATTTTTTACTCGAGCGTCGCGATGCTAATTTAATGTTGTCGACTTTCGTGAGTTTTCTAATCTACGTATGTACTTAACGTATATAAGTAATACGTGGATATATATTTATATATATACATATACATAAATCTAATTCAGAAGCAATTTCACTATGAAACCGTAGCACAGTATTTTTTCGTATTATTATTATTATTTTGTAAGAAAATTGATTCATATATGAGAAAAAAGAGATCATATGTAATCTTTATGTAACTTTACAGATATATTGGTTTTTTTTTCTAGTTCTTTATTTTACGTAAAAATTTGGTCGAGATAAACAAAACAAAAGAATGAAAATAATTTCAGACATGCTTTTCAGCAGATTCGTTGCCAGGTACTTTTTGATGCTGTTGAACTTGAGAGGACGTGCTTTATCGTTGGACGCGATTTGCATGAAGTTCGATGAGACAGAAATATGTAATTTGACGTAAACCTGTATTATTTCCGCATACGTAGCACGTGCGCGATATGTAAATAGAAATAAATAATACGGATGACATTTTATTCCAACGTGATTTCCACGTGAAATCGCTGAGCACTGGAACTTTGCCATTCGATAGCCAAAATCTCCTATATAAAGCGTAGGTACAAAATATATAAATATAATATAAATTTCCCGGCGAGAGATCGTGTCACGATAAATTTTTGATATCAAAATCAATCGATAAATGTATTTTACAGTGTGTCCCCGTAAATGACAAAAATGTTTGTTTCAAAGATACCAAAAAATTAGTCGAAATCCAAATTAACTTTGTACGTGAGTTAGTGATACGATTGACGTAGTCAATGAAAAAAATTATAGATAAAAACAATGTAAATAACAACTCACCAAATGGAAATAACAGCAGGCAATACTCTTATTCTCGTAACTTACGCAATGACCTTGATAGATAAGAACTTCCCAGACTGTCACTTACCTAGAAATAAAGAAATAAGGAAAATAAATTAATACAGGGCATTCCCCGGAATTCCAGTGAAATTTACGCGTGCAATAAATTCCAAGAAGATGTATATATATGTAATACATATGAACAACAGTGCAAAGTACGCCAACTAATGACTCTGGGAATACCGGATAAAATTGCACACGGGCAATTCTTACGTAAAGCTGTAAAGTAACAGGTGAAGAGATAAAGAACCGAGTACACAAGAAAATTATATGAAAATTAATGACTAAGGTAAAACCGTATTCCTATCCTTATGCCTGGTAACAGATAAAAAAAAAACGAAATCCCCTACAAAGAAAAGTACGAGGCGTTAACGAGTGAAAGAAAAAGAAATTCAAAGGAATTAAATAGACGCAAGAAAATCTGGTGAAAAGAATAAAAGAAAGAAAAAAAAATAATAATAAAATCAGCATTACCAGGATCCACCATATAATCGGAGCTCTATGAGACTCAATTAAATTATCTTTGGCGAAGATCCATGTTCCGCTAATTGTACAAGAGCCTCTGGCAATCTTAATCAAGATGGCGTCTCAGCCGGTGACGGGTCTGTCGAGACTCTCTGATTGAGACATTCGTTAAGTTTGAATCCTGCGCGAGAGTTACCCTTGTTGGTCCTTAGGAACTCCTGCCTATAGCCACAGTCGCCCTTGTTCGAGTCCCTGAATGTTGTAGATTTTCGGGGGACAGATGGTTCATTGAACAGTACATAATCAGCTTAACGTCGCAAATGGTTCACGAAGAACATTTCTTCGTTAGAAATATTTAGCAATTTCCAACAAGCTACCCCTTCCTTCCCCAACCCTGTCCCCATCATAATTTCATGTGAAATTCATGGAGTTTCCAGTGTTTCGACTGACCCGTCGGGTTCTACGGTAAATCGTAATACGCTAATTGGGATGTGACCTATGGCATAATGCCATAAGGGTGTTGTGGGCTTCGGATTCAATTCGCAGATTGAACGAAGAAACTGTAGAACAAAACATCCGGTAGACATAGAGGGACGAAGAAGTCAAACTCGAAGTTTTCGGATGGCCGAAACAAGGTTAACTAGTCGGATGGCCAAGAATTGAGGCAGGGGGGGGGAAGAAGGGGTAAAATAAGGTTACGCAGAGAAAAAAAAAAAGTTAAGGAATCTCAAACAAGGGGTTAAGGTACGAGCTGATGGAACAAAGTGGGGTGGTAATCCTGAACCTAAGGGTAGGATCGTTAATCATTACAGAATCGCGAACGGGGTGTCATTGGTTACGAGAGTGAGTGTTGATGGGATCGACCAATGCCGAACCGTCGTCATCATCGATCATCACCATCCCTTAAGAAAAATATATATATATATATTTGCTTTCATCCTATCCAACATTAGGAATATCGTCGACCTGTCGCCCCTTGTACGCATAAAAAAAAAAATCTTTGGCAAAACAAATCCTTTCTCTGTTACTTACGGGACGATATTTTATATTACGACCTTATTTTTTTGCGTTCCCATAAAGGAAACGCGTTCAAAGATCCCGATCCGTTTACGATAAATACCATGGACCGAAGAATGATAATGGACTAACCCAAGCCCCACGTTGTATCCGGGCAATTTATTTATTTTTCTTGTACCTTTTTATATGCCGAATCAACGTCCACGTGATTGCGCGACTTCTTAACGCGTGACGTATCACTTTTAATATTAGTGCAAAAGTGTAGGGTAAGAAACCAAAAAAAAATTATAGAGTAGTGTGGCGAGAAAATGCATTTGAACCATCACCCTCCCTCCCCGGCCCCCATCGCACTCTCCCCTTACCAGCAAAGGGAAATGGAATGCGGTTGCTGAGGTCAGACGATGATAAAGAGTTGGACGGAAGAAGGAGAGAGAGAGAGAAAGAGAGAGAGAGAGAAGTAGTAAGAAGAGCGTAAGAATACAAGTAGAGCAAGTAGTCTAAGAAGTATAGAAATAATACGTTGCTTCCTTTCCGTAACGGAAACCACCCTCAGACCCGTTGCGGCCCGTAAACATACCCCGGCATTTTTATTTGTATTATTCGCGAACATTTTCTCGCGAAAGAGCGGAGCTTCGTATAGTTACGGTTTTAATCTTCTTACTCTGCCTAGCCATATACATCTATATATATATATATATACAGGTACACAGCCAAGTCTATATTTTGCATTATACCCGTCAGTGCAATTGCGACCCTTTCTGCTAAAGCAAGATGGCGTAACGCCTTATATCCAAAGGGACAAATCTCTTTAACGAGTGTCAAGTGCATCGAATTGCATCGTTAAAAATGAATATATTTTTTTGCAATACCAATAATTCGCAATTCCCCCTCCAGCCCCAAACAACCCAAAAAAAGAGGGACAATTCTATCAACGGCTACTACGTCTTGAGAGCTTTTCATCCTTGTGGTCCCATTCCGCAAAATCAGACCGACGGCACTTAACAAAGCGTTCGTTAAAAGCCTACCCAACTTGCTGAAAGGGATCGTCATGACGAAACGATACTAATTTGTCCCACGGTTTTTACGTAAAATATTAATCCAACTTTTCGCGAGATGCTCGATTCTCGTGGAATAAGATTTTCAAGATCAGAGTATCTTTTGCGAGAGAAGGGTATAGAGGGAGAGGGGAGGGGGGTAGAAACTGGTAATAGAGAAGATCTTTAAAACAAAAAAGAAAGACCAATCTTCATCCTTAAGATATTCGCGTTGATTTTTAATCGTCTCGAGAGATTCTAAACGAGACATTAATTGATATTTAAAATATACTCGAGTACCCATCGAATATTGATAAGGAGGTACTTTGTGGAGTAATTATTTTGAATAATTATTATTATACCCAGGAGGCTATCAAACGTCACTATGAACAAGCACTCGAGTGTCAAATGCTTATTTTGGATTTCGATAAAAATAATATTTGGGACGGAGAATACTTGCGAATTCTTATACAAGCTGCATGCAGGGAACACGGCCATCTTGAATTCACGTCACGAACAGAGCGTTCACTTTTACTCGAAATTTTCCTCGGAAGAATGTCGCATGAGTATATATATATGATGTTTTTCAAATTGATGTATCAAAACAAATTTGTTTAACTATCCTTAAGTCTGCGAGCGACGCAAGTTTTTTTTTTTACCAGCCTCCTGCATTCTTCGACGTCTCATTCGATAATTCCAGACATTTTTTAGGGCGAATCGTAGCTTGAAAAAAAAAAAAATTGTTGGCAAGATTTCGCGAACAGAGGCTCAAGCTCTCAGGCGCACTCGGTAGTTTTGGGCCTCTGGAGGATTGCTGGTATTTGCGGTTTTATTGGTCTCCTTCGCACTACGTTGAGCTCTTACCTCCATCTCGTTCTTTCCCGTAGGGTGGAATCGTCGTTGGGTTGCTCGCAAAATGGCCGCATGCATTATGCATAGACCTGCCAGGGTCGTGCCAAGTGTGCCGTGTGGCCCGCGAGTCCGTCGACTGTGTGCCATTTAATTTAATAGCGTCGCAAAGGTCCGTAGGGGTAGGAAATACCCTATGGTATCGTTGGGGGGGTAGGATATTCAAAAAGTTTATTTAAAAGACAGTACTAAAAAGCCAGACTTTATGTACTTGAATTTACGATTATTTTTCCACTTAAAAGCAATAGCGAAGACACTAAATAATTCTTTGGTATCGCGCGTAATTGAATTAAACAATTTTTAATGAAGATAAAAGACATTTTTTTTTGTTTCTTATTACGTACTGTACTGCTTTATGGGATTGATTGATCGATTGATACCTTATGAACTTTTCGAAGTTGTCAGTTTTTTTTTTTTTTATGGAATGCACCTGGCTCATCGCGTGCGGGTCCAGAAAGCATTGTACGAGATAGGGATCGTTCGACAAAGGGTATCTTTGGATTTTTCTTTTTTTTTTCTCTTTTATCTATAAACCAATTTCCACGAAAAACCGAACGTCTGCAGACACTCGGTGTAATTTCGAATCTTTGCGTTAAGGAGCGTAAGAGCCTCTTAAAAAGAGAATTAAATTTCTGTAGGTTTAAAAAAAGAAAAAAAAAAAAAGGCAGTGAACGTCGCAATCTCGAAGGTCCTTCTTCCAACTCGTAAATTTCAGCGTTCATTAATTAAGCCTCTTTAATTAAAGACAATACCGGTAGCCTACCATTTATTTCCTGGGGATTACAAAAATAATAAAAATAACCAAAATTACAAGGACTGTCAGTAGCTGTTAAACGTAACAAAAAGTTATGTAATATAAAATTCAAAAAAAATAATAATAATATTAACGACCCTCAAAAAAGATTCGTATTTCCAATGCAACAACAGATGCTAAAGTGCTTTAATGCCTTGAAACATTGACAAATTAAATACCCCATAAAACCCATGGCATTAAATCGCTGTAGATTATAAATCAAAATTCCAGATCACCCATAAAGTCCAGATACCCCCAGAGTAACATCAAAGTGAAGGGAATATTTCCAAATCGAGTTTCAATCTAAAATTTGAAAAGCGAAATAATGTCCTCTATTACATAATTCTCCACGAAAACTATACAAGTGTATAACCGTATCGTAAATCTATAACTATATATACCAATACAATACGATCCTTTGTATAATTCCTTAAGTAGCTATATTCCTT
>JARPRG010000070.1:447558-476615 GCA_031001745.1 Hartigia nigra | reverse complement strand
TCTCGATTGTAAGCAGACAATTTTCGCGTCTATAGAACAGAAGGGAGGAATGTCAGCCATTACCCACGAGTACTGAAGGGCTTCTCTTTTATTATTTTTATTTTTTTTTCGTACCTCATTTCGTTACCTAGATACAGTGCCAATGAATTTCGTGTATCGTTAGCGATCCGGTCAAGGACTTTGAGCGCGAAATGAGAGCGCGGCAAGATCTTCATGAAAGCGACACAATATTACTCGTTACAGTGTAACGGCTACGAATCGCTGGTGAAAAAATACATAAAAGACGTAATTTGACGAGTAACGATTTTTCACGATGAACGTATATGTATGTATTTTTACCGTGGAACAAATTTTTGTACATCTTTTGTGTTAACGGCTACGCAGGCGATGAGACGACGTCGGGACGGGAAAGAAACACGCGGATGCACGAGGAGTTTGATATTCTTAAGAAAAGGAGAACGGCCGGAGGCGGAAGCCGTCTCGTCACGCGCGATTGGTTCTACGCTGTCCTCGAATCGAGCTGTCGATACTCGAAGTTGAGGTTAGGGGGAGAAATTTCGTAGAGATACAAGGTACGTATCGAGTGACGAATCAAGAAGCAATGTATTGGACTGGTGTGTGTGTATACATATATATATATATATATATAGGGTATCCCAAAATTGCCAAACCCACAGGATATGTAGGTATTCGTGAAATGGAGCAGACGACAAGAATAACCTTCCTTCTGACCAATCGGAATGAGCCTCGGAATTTCAATTTTATCAGCAACAAAAAAAAAGACCAAGCACGTGCATATGCTATTTCGTTGCAATGGATTCAATGCAATTCGCCATTTAGTAATTAAAGTTACGAAGTGGAAAAGAGTCGTTGAAAATGTTCAATTTGATTTTATAGCCTGAGGAGAAAGTAACGTAATAAAAAAAGAAAAGAGAAAATTACATTCGATTGACTAGGGACATTTAATGTGATGTGTCTACAGCAGTGACTCCTGTTATATCATAAAGACAGATATACGATATCTGTTGTAATGAAAATATCAGTGACGCTCGTGGAAGCAGTGCGACGGGATAAAATAAAAGAAGACAAATAATATATATATATATCTTTTTTTTTTCTATAACCTACTCTCGTCTTTGTCTGTCTCATTTAAAAGAGATATATTCATTCCACTTTGGGGACACAAGGCAGGACTATATCGACAGGACGAGCAGGAAGATACAAGGAGTCTCGATTACAAAGGGAACGACGCAGTTTTACTACATATTTCCCGAGGTACCAACCTAAAGAGACAAAACGACAACGACACTGTTTTATTAAGCCAGCGGCACTGTTTTTGTCTGTCCGCATAGTAGCGACGCTTTAATCCCAACCGCGATCGCATCTCCCAACAACGGTACATTCCCCGTCGAACGGCATCCTGACCAAGCACCCGTTTCGAGGTCACTTAAACGCGGAAGAGACCTGGATAAGCAGTTTCAGTTCAAAGGTCACGCCTAAGTGGGAAAGTTAACTCTCGTTCTCGGTCAGGTCACTCGTAAGAGACATAGACAGAGTATTTCTTGTTGAAATTGCAGTATCTTCATTCGACACTATTGCACATCTATGTGCGAGTATCAGTGTATAAATTACTGATGGGAAAAATGTCATCCTGATAAAAACAACAACAAGAAAAATAGAAGAAAAATCAGGCCGATGAGAGTATCATTCGCCAGGGTATTGACGATTCGTTAGTATAAGCCTTCACAAATCCTCTGATTCAATAAAAAAACCTTTTCAAATTTTCTCGCGGTTTAAACCAAACCCACTCGTACCACCGGAATCAAAACAAATACTATGCTTGCGTGAACAATAAATTGCATAGGGTGTACGTGGTGCTTTTGAGAAGACATATGCCGGATCATAGATCGCGTTAGAGCGATCGATCGAAGCGAATAGATAGAAAATAAAAGAAAAATTATTTAACAAAGTTAGCATTAACGTCAATCTACGTGAAGTGTGGACTGACCTTTACACCAGAATAATTAAATACGCGATGCGACTCTCTCTCTACAGTGTGCAATATTTACCGTGCATGATGGTACGATCCGGTAAAAGGATGAATAGCCAAAAGAGATTGATCAGTAAATATCGATCGGTGAACGGGAGCAGTGACGTACGTACTATGCGATAGTACCAGAGTGCCATCAATATTCTGTATATCACGATGGGCGAACTGACGATGCTAATAAACAATTAATTGAGCACGTGACGTAAAAAAATGTTAACCTGGATGATTTAAGATAAAAATAACATTTTCGTTACTCTTTGATAATCAAAGGTTCAACCAATTCCGTATTTAATATCCGATTCAACTCTTTTGTCTCGTTATTCACAATTTCGCTAAGCTTATCTAACAGCACTCTGGGCATTGCCATCGGCACTGATAGGAGGAGTATCGAATTTCGATGAAGCTTACCTGTCCGTGGTTATCGAAGCCGTGCTTTTCGGCGATGCTTGCGGCTGCGGATGGTCCATCCGGTACATGAAGCGCAAACTCGTTGGAATAAATCGGCGTCGGACGAGAGCGTCGTGGGGCTGATTCCGATTTAGCTGATCCGACAAGTAGAACCAGGCCAAACAAGAGGAACGTCACTGGGATGCTCATGGTGTTAGGATTTCCGTGAAGTAGCTTTTTCGATTATCCTTCAATCCTTTCACGATCGCCAATTCAAGATCTTCTTGCCGGAAGTGATTAAACACTGGAAAACTTCACGTTCACGATTTCGATTGCGAAAAAAACAAACAAACAAAAAAAACAAATAAACCGTACACTCGCACTACAATGGGCTACCGCCGCGTTTCTTTTCAATTTTCAAGCTCATGAGAATCACAGAATGTGCACAGGGTAGATCGAAGAAGTTGAAGAAGAAGGAGGAAGGTGTCGGACGATACTGCGAGATTTTGCGATGGCTACCTTCTTCGGACGTCTTATCTGAAAAGGAAAGAGGAAAGCTTCGAGTTAAACTTCGTCGCTACACACATTCTCACGGCTTCTCCATGCAAGTCGACTTTTCGTCATTCACGAATCAAATCTTATTCCATTCGAGATGCAGGTTCTGCTGGCGAGTCTTTTCTACGAGGTGGTTGGCTGATATCGTAGAAGGTGATCCGATATCGCGAAAGGTGAAAGGATATGGATGCTACGAGTGATAGCGATGTATTTCGAAGGATTGAAAGTCAACGAGACTGAATCTGAGAAAGTCTTAGGGAACAGCAAAATATTTTATCTACTTTCTGCCACGGGTGGGTGTTGCTATAGTTGCTGAACGTCTCTTGGGTTCTCGACCATGAGCAATCGTGACGTACACTGACGTGGCAATGCGATTGCCCTTTTGGGTTGAGGGAAAAAAAAAAAAAAAGGGTCGTAACTGAACCTTGCGAATCAGTTCTGGACCCTGAAAGGTCTTGGAGAAAATTAGAGGCTGGATACAAATCCAAAAAGACCTGTCAAGAGGATCTATTAATTCTAATGATCCGATGACTCTCTTTTTCAATAACATAGACATTTAACCTATTTAATACGACTATTCAACTCTGCGGTGAAAGTTTCTCATCGCGAGTTCAACTTCCTTGCAATCACTATTTTTCGCGAACTTCTACAGTGTCTAGGTGCAGGAGTGTATGCACGTACGATTAACGTCAATGTATTGGGATACGGAAGTTGTGGAGAAAAACAGATTGACGCATTTTCTGTTACTGGAAATTATATTGTGAACCTTTCCATTTAATAATTACATTAACCCACACTGTTTCTCATTACTGTTATAGACTCTTGGTAATAATTTAAGTGTTTGTATTTTCGCGCCCTTAATTACCAGACAGCTCTAGGGATCTCGAGGGTTTATGCTAAATACACAGAGAATCCTGGAGACATTCTTTCACGAATAATAATTTTCCCTAAGCTAATCCAAAGTGTCTCGGGTGTATCGTGGACCATAGGGGCCAAGTGAAATTTAGAAATTTGATAGCTCTCTTGGAAAGTCTAAAGGCCATGAAGCACCGTATATACTGTCTAACAATAAGAGTTCGTCTCACTGTGCAAATTAATGCTGAAATTACAGCTATAAATATTGCTGGAGACACAAGCAATGCGAAAGATGCTGTGGGGAATGTAACGAGGAATTATGGGGCTAAGGGAAAAAAGATATCGAACTAAGTACTTGTTACTCAAATTCGAGAAAGTAGACAAAACTTGCAACACATAAATCCACCGGATATTCCCCACTCCCATCCAAACAGGAAGTGTCACAAATTTTCATTAATATTCAAAAAGACAAAAAAAAAATTTCGACAGCTTTCTAACACGCGTACCATTTCGTAAGGATATACGGAGTAAATAAGAAATATGTACAAAGGAGGAAGATTAAGGATAAAGAATAAAAAACGAAACAAGATAAACGTCACTAGCCAGCTGACACAATTGTCAGCGGGAAGTCAAGATCAAAGGAGCAGAAAAGAAGGTTAAGCTGCAAATAATTCGCAACTGGTCGACGCGATAATTGGTATTTTAAAGTTGCCAACAAAATTCTGTACCGTGCAAGTTTGCTGCGGTCCGTCAACACTCCAAAGGTTAAATGTAACCGCCGATTTTATGGAAATAATTCTTTGATGCACGATAACGTAGCCGACTATCTTTTGGCAGTTCTCCGCGGCATGACCATCCGCGACACAATCCTTCACGACGAAACGAACAAGTCAAACTGACGCGTACATGTGCGCGCGGCGTTAAACGGCGCCCCCGACACACGGCAGCTCACCCGGAGCAATTGTCAAAGACCGAATTTTACCCAGCTACCGATTCAGCCGATCCACCACAGGCCAAGTGTAGCACCGCACTGACTGCTCGTCGTTCGCCAAGGCGATAAACAAACTCCCCACCCTTTAGTCCCTTGAGCTACCCCCACCATCGGAAGAAACTCGGAGCATGTGACTACCCTTCACTCCGCGGCGCACCGATCTTGTTCCCACTACTAGTTGGTTAGAGACCAACGAGACGTAATTGCGTCTCTGTCTTTCATATATCGCTTAAAATGATCTCTTTGTCCTTTGGTGATCTGTGATTAATTTTTTAAGTACTACATTATCACGCTTAACTTCTCCTAGAGCAGCACCCTCGATAATACGAGAATTTTTTATTTACTTCTATTAAGAAAAATTGATATATTGATTTGTTGAGGAGAAATTATGAACATGGTCCTTTTAATTAAGAGAACTGTATTCCATTTGTGGCATTTAAAGATGTCAAATGTCGGTAATGTTGCTATGCTTTGTAAACGTATTATATTGCTTGTAAAGGTTATACTAGTGCCATCTGTTATGACAATGTGTAACTAGATGTTGACAATACAGGGTTCTATTGTCGGTAATGCAGTTTTAACTGTTTCTAGTTCTAGTATTTGCTTGGTGGTTGGATGTGTAGTTCCCAAAAGTGCCGCAACGGGCCGGAAGCACTGGTGCTTCGCTTTCAGTTTGACTAGTGTCTTTCATGTCTTTTCCGGTACACTAACAATCATGGTGCGTATGAAATTTTGACGTTTTCCTATTTTAATCCGTGTATAATGCATCGATCTAAGGAAAACTATATTAAATATTTACTTGACGGTGTTTACAAGAATTGATTCTTTGAATTTCTTTAAATATTTATCGAAAAACTAGACACTAATAATTATTCGATACCAAATGTTTCGAGTGTAGAGGTTAGGTTGAAGTTTGTTGACGGTATTGTTGCAAACGCATGTATTGCAACGTGGTTTATCGTTGACTCGAAATGCATTAGAAATTAAGAAAAGTACATTGGTGCAATAATTGATAATAATATTTTTACAGGGTCGCGTCAGGACGAAGACGGTAAAAAAAGCCGCCAAGCTGATCATCGAGAAGTATTATACTCGCCTGACCCTTGACTTCCACACTAATAAGAGAATATGCGAAGAGATTGCAATTATTCCCAGCAAGCCTCTTAAAAATAAGATTGCCGGGTACGATATTAAATTTCTTAACTGAATTTAGTGATCCGACAGTGTATAAAATGTTTGTGTGCTAAGGTGTACGATACAAAAGTTTAATAAGTGAATTTTTAAAGAATTTTACTTCGGTGCAAGCTAACCAATTATAATTTGTGTATTAGGTACGTCACTCACTTGATGAAGAGGCTTCGTCACTGTCAGGTACGGGGCATCTCCATCAAACTGCAGGAAGAAGAGAGGGAACGCAGAGACAACTATGTTCCCGAAGTTTCTGCTTTGGAGCACGACATCATCGAAGTCGATCCTGACACCAAGGAGATGTTGAAGATGCTCGAGTTTAACAACCTCTCTGGACTCCAAGTGACACAGCCTGTCACCCACCAATTTAGCAGGCGCTCGTAAGCGTCTTTACACCCTTTTTTTGTCAGTTCTACGGTTTTATATTAATAAAGTTGTAAACTGGCATTCGTTAGATCTCTTTCCACTTCTGTGTTTATAAATTTATAATCCTTATTTACTTTAATGAAAAGTTCGTACTCTCACGTCGTTTGACATTTTCTTACAATACACGATCATCCCTTGTAAAAATATGTGAACTCTTTCGCCTAATCACATATTTACAAGCAGCTTACATTATACTCGATCTCTGATCTACGAACAGTTCATCAATGTCTAAATGCAATTTGAAGAAGAGCTTTCCTTTATTCAACTTTGAAAAATATACCATGTTAAGATCCATTGTCACTGAAGGTAGGTCATGTTGTGATTCTCATATACTCTTGCAAAATGGATGTCATTTGTAATTCAAAGTACACGATACGTAGCAGTCTCATAGAAGCTGCATGACTACATTTCTTTCACTTTTTATTCGTGAATTCGTAATACTGCGACAAAAAGCAAAAAAAAGAAACAGATATGTCTTAGACACGCGACTCTGTACAGAGTTCGTCGCCATTTTCATCTAATAATTACGTCATGACTTGACAAATGCCTCGAACTTTCTCGTTCAAAATTAAACCGGATTTCATTCGATCCAATGCCATCCATGCATAACCAAACAAAAACTCAAAGTCCAAAAGAATCATTTGTTGTAGGTTAGCTACAAATTTTAAAGACCATTATCTACTTATACACGTCCTTCTGTGTAATTCCAACAATTCAAAGGTCTATTTAATCGTAAACGTGAACTACACTAGAGAAAAAACATTTTCTTCGACAATTGATTGTTACACCATAAGTATTTTATAATGTATTAAAGGAAGCATCCGATTACGTATTTTCATACGCTTACGTTTATCCAAATTGTCCTTTTTTCCTTTCTCGAAAAAAAATGCACATCCGCTTGCGAATTTACGTACTAGCACGAGAAGCCTAGCGTGATAGCACAAGGAAAATATTCAAGAAAGCAACAAGGTAAGATAATCAAAGAAGCATAAAGACGCATGCGCAGTAGCGCAAGAGCACGTCAGCCATCTTAATAGAGTCGAGACTGTTGGGAGAAAAGTAACTATGACCTTTTTCATCTTCTCCGGTGCTTTGTTCCTATTTCATTCCAGCGAGAGAACTCGACATCAGTCCCAAGACCGTTCGCGATAAATAAGGATATAAGTTTCCTGTTGGCGGTTGCGAAAATGAAAAAAGAGGTGTCGGGCCTAGATCATTAAATCGCGTTGATAAAATTAATCTGAAGAGGGGTACGTCAATGGTATAACGTGACGTATTCAGTGATTGGAATTGGCATTATTGACGATAGGCCGTTCTTGAGTTTCGCATGCAGATGCGTTAGTAATCCAGGAAGATTGCACGTAGAGTAGAGAACTATGAAAGTGAGCCAAAAAAGGATTCTGTAGTTACGTCCCTGGGCTTACGCCTCCTTGCTACAAGTACATTGGACCGTAATCCAACTTAACCTGACTCCAGCGATTGCAGTCGGCGACCCAGCCTATTGGACGCTAGGGAAGCACAACCGTGCTGGATATTATACCGTCGAGGCGCAGGACAACGCCAAGTGTAGCCGAGTACCTCGGTGGCGTAGTCGTACTCAGAATCAGAATCGGAATAGTCGACACTCGAGGCTCGCGAGAGCAGCCAATCGAGACTCGACGGTCGCGTTTGCTCAGCGTAGAATTTCGAGCTCCACACTATTCGTTTCTGGGACTTTCAGAGCTCTGAGCTCTTGGTTCCTGACACTCGGCTCTCAGTCGGTCGCCGTTGCGCATTGGACGCGTGTCTCTCTTTGGTGTCCTTCGACCGGGCTTCCCCGCTATGTGACGGATATCGTGGGGCACGCCAGTGTACCCTCGGAAAAGGACGCAGAAAGGCACAAGGGGCCTATCAGGTCCCAGTACACCCGTACAGGGAAGAGAATGGAGTGCCCGCACCTGGCTCAAGGCGTCCGTCTCGACGCCGACGACGTCGAGGCAACCTATACAAAGGATCTACCGTTCGTCTGCGCAGGTAAAATCACGGCTGAACTTTTGCCCTAAGTTTTTTTTTTTCTGCTCCGTTCGTTTCCTTAACATAGCCCTTTCCTACAAGCCAGGCTGTTCCTCTCCTGGCCTTGGTACGTCGTCGTCGTCGCCGCCGCCGGCACCGTCGACACAATCTGACTTTTCCCGGAAAAGTATTATGCCGGCACTACCTAAGCTACCTACGTACACGGACATTCAGCTAAGAGACTGGACAAAATTTCAAGCACATTTCACGTTATCCTATTAGCAATAGGAATATGCGTCTTGTGTACTCGTGCGTGTGTATCAATGTGTGCGTGTGTGCGCGTGCGTGGCCACCCTGGCCCTATACAGAGTGGACCCCTCCCCCGTCAGTAAGTGTCCCTACGTGCTGACAGTGCGTGCGAAGCATTATGCTCTCCTTGCAATCTCTATTTTTCTTTCTAATACCGTCGTGGTTGGCTCTTGTTTCTTTCTGTGCTCCTGTCGAAGATGCTATTATCGAGGACGTTGCTCCTGTCCCTGCTCTTTCCGCTCCTGTTCCCACTGTCCCACGTTCACTCTGTGCGCTCTCATCATTGGAAAATCAATACCAGACGGCACTAATCAGCTGGCTGGAGATCCGTCATTAGAACTCGCTGGGTAACGGTCCCCTCGAGCGATACTCGTCGTTTCACCTCCCTTGTGTTATACGGCAGAACGTGCTTCTCTAGACTTCCCTTCGATCACCTGGAGAATGACCAATCTTTTCCATTTTCTCTTCTCCTCATCTCGTTTTACCAACGGAGCACCTGAGACTCTCGCCTGGCCGTTACTCGTGTGGCGTCTATCGTTCCTTTCTCTCTTAATATCTCTCGGCTTCTCCGTCTTTGTCTCTTCGGACGACTCTACGTTGCTTCTTTTTTCTTACCATCAGGAAAGAAAACACGTGAGACTTCTAGTCCTCCATGGCAAGATTACCGTCCCTTTTGCGTTTTCAATAATTCAACAAATTCGCACCTACTCTCACTGCTTTCTATGCCTTCGCATGACCCTAGCGATTGGAAAAGTTTTTCCATCATTTATGACGTCGCGACGATTGGTCATGATACAAAATCATGACTAGGCTGGACGCTCAAGGGGACGGGATTTCATGTTTACAAAGAGTAGCCTGAAGGACAATGCAGAGCTCGGACGACTCTTAGAAATGTGAAATCCTAAACGTTTCAAATTTTCCATTCGGCTACGGTTGAGCATTCAGATTGAAACGTTTTTAGATCCCTATGTATTTTCGTATTAGAGATAGCAAAATACACGAAGGCTCGATACCTCATACGCAATTTCGTTAATGTAAACGTATAAAATGATCTATTCGAAAAGCCATAGCGTGCGCGTCATAGTTTTTTTTTAAATACTCATATGTTATCAGCGTTAGAGATACGAATATTCGCAGGCTGTGCCGATCGAGCGTTAAAAGTATCATGGGAATTTAGAGAGATGCAATGCGATGGCAAATATCCTTTTTTTTCTTCGGCTACTATTTACTCGGACAATATATCTTATTCGAAGATTCGTATCTCGCGCTTTGCAACGTGCAAACGAAACGCGTCCTCCTCGTTGGCCGACTGGCTGCCACAGGCAAGCTTGCAAAATCGATACACCAACCTTACTAATCAGATGGCTCGAGACGTTTTATCGCATCGAGTTCCCCATTTTCTCGAGAGCCTTTCTTTTTTTTTCCCCCCTCTTTATTTCTATTCAACGACCGACGCCCCCCGAACGCGAAGAAGTATGCGTCTAGCTCTAAATCTTCGAAATTTGTTTTACCCGTCAAGAAAGAACGAATGATAACTTCTTCTTTTTTTCTGCTGCTTTTCATTTTTTTTTGTATTCCTAAAGAGCAATAAGTATTCGATCTCCATGTCGGCATCCTCTCCCTTCAGTATTATCGACGTGACCTCGATTCACAGTGGCAAGGCACCTTTTAAAATCCCGTCTTTTTACCACTCTTGGTAATCTTACCGCGATTAACTGAACGACGCCCAACCTCTTCCATATTTGTTTTTTTTTTTTCGTCGCGTCGTCCACTCGAAAATTGCATCCCTGTAGATTATCTACTCTAAGTAACCGTCTTTATGGAAGTTTTTACAATGTCCTTATCTTCTTGTTGTGTTTCCTTAACAAGAATTTGTTTCAAAGTTTTGAAGTAATCATCGTAAGAGTGACGCTTCATGGAAGAAAACTTACTTTCACGTTACTCTCTGATACAGAGTATTTTTTGCAGATTTTTTTATTAAGGAGGAATAAGAATTTTTTTGTTTTTTATACATTGCATCTACTCGCGGAATTAATTGAGCAAAACATAAAAATAGGAACGTTTTCATGCTCTCACTCAAAAGATTACCTGACAAGGTTCAATCCGATCAATTACATTTACACCCCTATGTAAGCTTATTAATTCTCTAATGAATTAGAAATGCCAAATGACATCTATTGTTTTCAGCTATTTTTGCATGAACTATATGATGATTCACGCTTTTAAAGATAATTCCCAGGTCATCCTGCAATGCATGAATATACTGGGTGTCTTGAAACAGCCACGTATTTGTAAAATGACGTTTTGATAAATTGACAGTGTTGGTCCTTAATGTTAAATGCCATTTACTCACGCATGTTCCCGCTGCGTGTTACCGTTGTACCGAATTTGACATTTAGCCTCGTGCATTTTTTTGCATTAGGCAATCTCCATCCGTTATTCGTGATTCATGCTCTACGGATAGCCCAAATATAGTTTAACTCTCACTTTCAGAATGATCTAACGACGCCGGTTCTGTCTCTCCGATGATACTATTGTCAGACTTTCTTCTTCAGAAGTCTAGAGCAGCAGCAATTTAAATAATATTCTTTTTATTCGTAACAGTATGCGGCACGGAGAAGAGTACTTGGCTATGCCTGCACTGTGGAGCTGTGCATTGTGGCAGATACGTGGCAGGTCATGCGATGCAGCATCATGAAAAAAATACTCAGCACTGCGTGTGTATAGACTGTGAAAATCTAGCAGTATTTTGGTGAGACGAATTAATCACGTTAGATCAATGAAACAAGTGATAGTAGTAACAGTATTAAATATTTGATAAATTCTTGCAGTTACTCCTGCGACGAGTACGTGGTAAATGACACAACCAGTGGTCAGATTGAAAAGATCCGACGCAGTGCCTTCCAAAAGGGCGACCATAAAGAGAACGATGAGAATTGGAGTTCTTCGCCAAGAGAGAGTGAGAATGACCCGGACTCACTGTGGAAGGGTGAAGTGGTCGTACGTAATTTAAGGCCCAGAACGCGAAAGCGCTCCCACTCGTTGGATGGTTCAAGCGCAGAGAGCAGACCAGTGGCTAAGAGAAAAGGCTCAAAAATAACCAAAGAGAAGAAGGTCGTGGGCCTGAGAAACTTAGGAAATACATGCTTTATGAACGTAGTATTACAGTCTTTCAACAACATTAGCCACTTCTGCGAGTACTTGACGCAGATGCCGAGTTTGGAGGGTATTGCGTTCGACGAGCCTCCGACCCACAGAGGCCGTATCGTAGCTCCAGGTAGGGCTAAGGAACTCAGTGATGCTTTACTAGCTGAGGAGCTTCGTAAAGTTCTTCTGGGTTTGAGTCTTGGTGGCTCGAACGGTCAGGCCATCTCGCCGGAGTGCCTCTTCCTGGTCATCTGGAAAGTAGTGCCACGATTTCGTGGTTACCAGCAACAGGATGCTCACGAGTTCCTCACCTACATGCTCGACAGACTGCACACCGAACTCCTTCAACTGCTACCCAGGCTAGGACACGAGCCCTTGGGTCTCCGGGGAAAGCAGAGTATAGTCACTGCCGTTTTCGGAGGCACTCTACTCAGTGTGGTGAGTGCGTCGAGGATACGTTCGGGAACGATCTGTTCCGGAGACTCTTTGGCTCTTGAACACGTTTCGTCGCTCAGGTGCACTGTATGAACTGCCGCACGGACTCGAAGACCCACGAGCCCTTCCAGGATCTCTCCCTGGACATTCCCGAGAGGCTGCAGAGGCGTACCAAGGAGCAGGAGGAAGTTTGCAGCCTGACCTACAGCCTCACGAGATTCTTCAAGGTCGAGGAACTGGCTGACAGCGAACTCTACTTCTGCGACAACTGTATGGGCAAGCAACGTTCTACCAAGAGGTTCTGGATACACAGGCTGCCTAACGTGAGTTCACTGCCCTAAATTTTACCCTAGGTCGTATCTCATCGTTAAGCCATATTCCTTGTCATTTGCATTTCAGGTGTTATGCCTTCACATTAAAAGATTCCGATGGTGTAATTCCTATCGCCTGAAGGTAGACACTCAGGTGGACTTTCCTATGGAGTCTCTAGACATGTCCGCGTATACGGTACGCGGTGTCACTGGGACAAAGCTAGGAACTCAAAATAGTCACCTTTACGATCTAGCTGCTGTCATAGTTCATCATGGCTCCGGGTAATATATCCTCAAATGGCACGACAACGAGCATACGGGATTTCTTTGAACGTCGAAAGACCTTAACAATGATTACGCATATTGTTTCCAGGGCCGGGACCGGACATTATACTGCCTTTGCCGTTCACGATGGCCAATGGTTCCACTTCAACGACAGTTCCGTGCGACCTGCAAGTACCGATTCGGTCGCCAAGTGCAAGCCTTACATTCTCTTTTATGTACGTAAGGAGTTTTCCATTCCACCTCCGTTGTGATGTCACTTCCTGAGATCCCGTCCTACAACGATACAAAGTACTACCCGGGTTCGATCCAGGAGTAAACGGGGATTCCGGACTGGGTCCGTCATCGTACGGTCGAAACGCGAGTAATTACTGGTGTAGAAGCGAGTTGCGAGTGTGCACTAACGCATGACCGAGCACTGACCTCGACTATCCCTGAGGGGCCGAGTACCATCGGTTTTTCACGTTTGAATTTTCCCGCTTCGTGTACCTCACCGTCCTGTCGTTAGCGGCGAGTCGATTGGTCACTGCTCGCGCACAGAATCCTTCTGCCAATTGAAACCGATCTGAACCGATTTTATTCAGTTAGGCAAACGCAATTCAGTCCTGTTCACCAATCAATTGACTACTTTAACATTATTTTTTTTTTCTTTCTCTTTTTCTTTTCATTCTGTATTATCATCTCTCTCGTCCATTCCCGTACCGATCCTAATCTTTCGAGCTACGTACCCAGATCATTCATAATTCATTCGCTCACGGTCTCAACAGTCATAATCACCAGGATTCAGTTTGACGTAGTTAGCCAGTAAAATTTTCTATTTTTCTAGTTGCCGACGACGAAACTAATAAATAATTGCCGATCGGACGTGCAATAGTGATTTATAATGTGATACCAAGATACGTAGACATCGGGCTGGTGAAATTGGTTGTTGGAATAGGATTAGTCGTGCGTCCATTTAAGTAGCTAGAATACGTGTTTCGGATATTGACTTTGACCATCTTCTTCTTCGAGGTGCCTAGTCCACGTCCGTAATACGGGTGGTGAACCTGCCGATTATTGAGAAAATCAATTTAATCGAATTAATCCGTTTTCTCAACTTACGCGATCAACTAGAATTCTTTGCTTCGAGATGCCAATATCTCGAGCATGAAATTCCTTGTTGATCGGTTTCCACTTGGGCAGCTTCCTCGTACGTTAGTTGATCCCATTGATCTTGATGTACACGAGTGATTCGATAGAGTATAACGATAGACGTCAAATTGAGCGGAAATGGACGACTAAGAGAATCGAAAATGGCAGCAAATTTTACATTGATGTAAAATTTCACGCTTCTCGTTAATCCGGACAGCGTTGATGAATGTCGCGAAATATATGAATTGAGGAAAATTTGGATTTTCCTATCCTAGACCCTATTCCCGTTTTCCGGAACACTCGACGACTCTTATGTGATTATTTAAAGACTTATTTTTTCTATAATATTAATGGTAACGATGATGGTGAGGATGATTATAATGATAATGATCATGATGATCATTGTAATAATTATTATAATAACACAATAGTAATAAGTTAATTCGTAGCGATGGAACGTTTTATTAAGGTGATAACATTGATAAGCGACAAACTTAATGGAAGGATTCTCACTCGTATGACAAAATTATTAACACGAAGGAGAGATCAGAGCAACAGAATTATTTGGAGAAATTCAGATGTACGAAACGGCGAACAAATAAAGAACGTGAACGATCTATCTTGATGATTTGTTTGGAATTATTTTGTTTTTTTTTTAATTTTTTTTATTGGAATCACGCGACTATCATTCGATGCGCATTCAGTCGAGTTATTTAATGATTTATATAATTATTTTGGCATGACGCTGGAACTAGCCAATTAATTTGAGAATGATGTCATGGTGGGTGACGTAAGAATTGTTTAGATCGTATCCGGATTTACCAGTTACGTATGGTGTCATTGACCTTGTTGAACCTAACGTATCGACGGTAGATACGGTAGGAATCTTTGTAAAATTTCAATCAATTTTTTTTACGATTCCTTCCTTATCCTCGTACGGAATCTTCGATTTAAGGGTAATCGGTATTTCACACGTTTTTTGGTTCCAATTGAAATTTGACTTATTACTTGGCAAATTTTTAGACAGAGACAGCCATTTTCTAATCCTGAATCTTCTAGGTCTTCGTCGGCCTTTAGATCTAAAATGTCTTTCATTACAGAATCCATAGGTGTCCCTGGTATCGAATAAGAATTTTTAGACTTTTCTGCAAACTTTTTTTTCTTATGAGAAATCTCGTCACTGGTAATATTTTTGGGCGTTTCTGATTTAATTAAAAAAATCGAATAAGGTTCTGCTGAATCATTGACTGGACTCGTTTTACTCTCTGGTGATAAATGACCGAATTGTACACCGTCGGATTCATTTTCAGAATCGAATTCTTCAATCCAGATATCATCACGTTCTCGAATTTTCGTAGGAGCCTCCGCTGTCGAAGAATTCGAATTTTGTGTCTTTAGAGACTTTTCTCTAGATGAATTACATCCTGTTTCCATGTCTTGCCCAACGGAACCTAATTGTAAACCATTCTGACCACTTCCGCTTCCGGAAGAATCAGCACAACTGTCCCGATTGGAATTCACGTTGCATTCTACATTTTTATAAAGGACCTCCATGGTACT
Organism: Hartigia nigra; assembly: GCA_031001745.1. Classification (NCBI taxonomy): domain Eukaryota; kingdom Metazoa; phylum Arthropoda; class Insecta; order Hymenoptera; family Cephidae; genus Hartigia; species Hartigia nigra. Next base: position 460,996 of record JARPRG010000070.1, on the reverse strand, counting down.
GGCAGACTTATGCTTTGCTCTTCCTTTAAGTCTTGTCGAAAATCTTCGCACGAATCCTTTGATCCTTGGTACGAAATTACGCGTGTACATTTGATCAGCATTAGGTTCGATAACGTTCGATTCCAACATGGCCGCATTTCGCGTAGATCTAAGACTGATGAAGCTTGATGGAGTTTCAATATCTTCGAAAATAATGGGTCCCTTTTTATTCGTATTAGTCGCAAGGATTCGCGGATCCGAAGGACTCTTTCGAAAGGTATCCTTCGTTTGGTTAGAAACTTTAAACTTCAAGGACCTTCTACTGGTGCTTTCAGAAATTGTAAATGGAAAACGTTCTTGACTGTTTCGCATGGCTACCAAAGTTTCCTTTTTTAAAGATTGTGGTCCAGGCGGTAGCCTTGACTCGGACGATGATGTCCTGATTTTCAAGGACGAGAGTTCGAACCCCTTTGGATGACGATACGATGATCCACTACAGGATCTTTCAAATTTTATCGGAGTACAAATATTTATTTCAGGCAAATTATTTGTCGGCTGTTCCTTTTGGAACAAAGAGCAGAAATTCTGAGTGGCCTCCATTTTAATTTCTTGATCCTGTAAGTCCTCCAAACTTTTTTTGAATCTCGAAACGAGTCCAGTTTCGTTTAAATGATTTATTCGTGCTTCTCTATTTGATTGCAGTGGATTGCTGGATATTTTTTTCACATTTAAATATTGCACAGCTTCAGCCGATTGAATTTTAATGTCACCCGTTTCGTTTTCCCGAAATTCTGATTCTTTTTTTTTATCGACATAAGGCAAAGGAAGGATCGAAGAATAACAATGGGTTTTTAATAATTCTGCATTCGAAATTTTTACTGATTCGTTTTCCTCCTCTCGCTTTTTCGACATTTCTTTTTTCAATTTACATCTTTCCAAATGCGACTTACCTGGTAGGAACAATTCGTCATCGGAGTCACGCATACTTAATTTTTCCATAGATTCCAAAAAACAACTGTCCTCAGCCGGATTTTTTATCAATTGATTATCAATATTTTCATCGGTATACGTTTCTTCCAATTTAATTTCTTGCCTGAGTTTAGATAAAGTCTCATGACCTGGAACTGAAGTGAATTCTTTTTGTGTTTTGTCCTGCATCAATATGGAATCATTTAAACAAGTATTATCCTCTTCGCAACGAAAAAAAACTTTGTCCTGTAAATTAGTCGAAGAGGAGAATGACTTTTGAAAATCCTCAACAAGCATTGCACTCCCGTACGACGATTGTTCTTGAAACTCCTCTTTGGATATTTGCCTTACTACTTTTGGGTATTTTAAAGAAGTCGAACTTCCAACATTCAAATTTTCATTCGATCCTTCAGAATCTTCAGTCGAAAGTTTATTAGAATTATTCGAATGCTGACTGTCATTCGAGCGAGTCGAATGATCTTTAATGATTACCATTTCAATATTATTTTTGGAATTTCGTTCAGGCTTTTCATAATTAGGACTTAAGATTTTCGAAATTTCATTATGACATTTCAATTCAATCGATTCCAAATTTTGACCTCTTGACGACGGCGGCTCACTTAATTCTTCATTCTCAATTTTTGATACGTCAAATTTTCTTTCGCTGCGTGGAGATCGTGAAGATTTTAATGATCTGGCACTTGTTTTTGCGGATTTCGAAAAATCGATACTTTTCCTGGAAGAAACTGGGGATCCATAAAGTTCCGAATTAATCGTAAATTTTTGTTTGCACAGTAAATTCATTTTTGCAATTTTTGCAACAGGCACGCGATAATCTTCGACTTCAGAAGTACTTTCGAATTCATTGTCACTTTTTGATGGTCTTTTCATCGTTTTCAGACTTCTTTGTACCTTCACTGGAATCCTTGATTGAACTTTAAAATTGCATTGTGGAGATCCTGACCTATGACCTTTATCGGAGTCATTTAGTTCCACGGAGATGGAACATTGTTGATTACTAATTGTAACAGGTGTCGATCGCGAGGATTTTCTTACTGAAGATACACAAAATTTGTGATCCCCCTGTTTTTCGAATTCGAAATTTTCGTCATCTCGTTTTAAGGAAACATCCGATAAAGCTGTCATCAAGGCCTTCATGTCTAATGATCTTTTCTCCGATTCCTCCTTACTAGCGACCGAGGTTGAATGCGAAAGATCCTGCGATTTTAATTCCAAAATTGGAATTCTGACACTGATCACTTCATTTTTTGGCATTCTAGAAGTCTCAGTATCGCTCAAATTAATGGAGGAGCAATTTGAATTATTTTCGGAATTGCTTCTTTCCTTGGATAAATTGTCCAGTTCGGAAAATGTTCTCTTCGATTTTATTATTTGACTTTTCGAACCTTTTTCCAAAAAATTATCCTGCACGGTGTTTCTGTACATTATTTTTTCGTTACAATCCTGAAAATACTTTTCACGAGGATCCGAGACAGTAGGTAGAAAATGTAGGTTATTTGAAATCGGCAAAATTTTAGAATCCCGCGATCGACGATCCTTTCTTTTCGAATGTGCATCTTCATCGATCAATTTAATCTTTGCAGAACTGCGACAAGAATCATTTGATATTTCACAATTTTGCTTAGTTTCGTCATTTTCCAAAATTTCATTGCACGATTGAAATTCTTCAAACGCTCTTTTCATTCGCCGACTTTGCGGTACTTTCCTAGCAATTGCTTCATTGGTAGAATCAGAATCAGTATCGGAATGAATTTTTCGATTTCCTACGAAAGATCGATAGTTCCTAGATTTTACAGGATTTGTAGAATAATAATTAAACATGGAGGAACCGTCACCGATCGAACGGAAACCAGGATCAACCGATAAATCACGATCTTTATACTCAACACTTTTCCCAGTGTCCTTCCTAGCACTTTGCAAAACACGTTTTTCAAAATGCCGTTGTTCAACGAAGGATATTTCGCCTGGTAACGATCTAGCTGAACCCTGCGATCTATATCGTGGATTTATCAATTTCTCAGCTTTCTCAAAATCTTCGGCCACGCTGCTTCCCGATAACTCAAAAGATGCTTTTCTTCGAATAATATTCGGCATTCTTAATTCCTTATTAGAATTACTTTCGGGAATTTCATCGCAACCCAAAGGTTCCACGGAAGAAAGCCCCTGGCTATCAGACAATGAAGATATCCAAAAAGTATTTGATCTGCTTCTTCTTCGCTCCCTAGCATCCTTCGATATAAGCTTGACAGAGTCCTGTGACAATTCGACCTCGTCCTTCTCATCAATCCTGTTGGAAGTTCCTCGAAGATTAAGGTAAACGTCACGTTCATGACGAATTCGACGATTTCGAGCTGCAGCTTTATCCGCCATCTTCGATGCTTCGCCGACCTTCGGAAGATCCCGAAGTCGCCTCTTCAGAGCCGATGGTGAACTTTCTTCAGAACTGTTATCATCATTGATCTCCTCTTTGGACTTCTTTGAGATTATTGAATCTTTTCGGATTTGAATGCAATTAATTTTCAAAATTCAACATATAGATATAAACTGTAAATATTTGATTCCTAGTGATACTTAAGTATATTATATTTGATATAATTGATAAGATCGTTCACCTTTGAGCTATTGGTAATATAGCTCACCTCGTGTTACATGAGCTTTTTTGGAAATCAAAATTTTTGACTTCTCGTCATATTCGGATGGTGACGTAAACTCTTCCAATATGGACGGCATAATGTCACTTTCGTTTTCGCTTTCTGTAAGTATATGTTTTTCTTATTATCTTAATGATACATTAATGAATTACTTGAAAAACAAAATATTCTTATTTTCCTCTGGAACCTTACATAAGGACATCTTGATTTTGGATTAGATTGACAATTTTTCAAATTCAAACCTACACATTATCATTTACCTGAGTTCGATGTCAAGGGACTAGGAGTTTCAATTTCACGTAATTTTGGATGCTCTTCATTGTCGCTGTTCATCTTATTCATAACCGCTTCCATTTTTTCTAATGTGTAAAAGAATCAAACGTCTTTCCACCCGTGAATATGACGCTTCGCTCAAGGCGCCATTTTTTCGACAGAAAAAAATAAAACGTAATCTATAATATCGGTAAGACGGATTTCTCTCTTGCAAAATAAAAGGTTTCTCTCTAGAAACCTGCCTTGCCGACTTTGAAAATCAGTAAATTGTAGAGTACCTTCTTACCCCGCAACACATAAGGTAATATTACAACCCTTAAAAATTAATGATTAAAATGTCCATGGGGTGGCAGCACTGGCCTATTCCTACATAATAAATTTGATCACACACAGTATTTGCGATAAACATATTTTATTATAGGATTTACAATATTTCCTTTCGGATAATACATTTTCCTGTTTTCTCTTTTTTGTATTAAAAAATCAATAAACTGTTTAATAAATTATTAGGTAATTCTTAATGATCTTATAAGTGAAAGAATAACATAGTCGCACGTGACTCGTTATAATGTCACAGTAAAATACGTGAAGCGCGAGAAGTCTTTATATATGTGCATAATAAAAAGAGTTATCACCTCGTTATCACCGTGCATTTTAAGTTCCCGCATGTGCATTTCTAATCGCAATGAAATTCATACGCATTCGCGAGTACACAGTCTCGTTCGCTGGCTTAACTTTGCGCGAAGCCGTAAAATAAATTATTACAAAATATGAAAAACGTTCGTTTAACATTAGATAACAGAAAGCAGTTTATCTTCGTTAAAAAAAAAATTATGTAATTTTTATAAATTTAAAAATGTTCATATAGCCTTTATAAATGATTTTAAAATATACAAAAAAAAAGCTGTCTAGTGCATTAAATATTGATTAATCACTTACAGGCCATTAAGACAAATTGATAACGTTAACGAATGATTTGATGATCTAGAAACTTTTCTTTGAAGCATATCAATCATTACTGTGTTAATTGCAATGAGCGCTGATCTATCTTTATTGATAGTTAATGTACCTGATAGAAGCAACTGAAACCGTCCTATTTAGTAATCCATATTTAATCATCCGTAAGTGGAGATTCAATTGAAATACGTTTGTTAGTTCTGACGATGCGTATGAGAACTGATAATGAGAAAATGTAAAAAGAAATTTATTCAGCATAGGCTGATCATTTCCGTCGCGTAATCCACAAGTAGAATATTTCCACTGAAACACGTTTCGGTACTATTTCTGATAGTCCATACAATGATTATACGAACGCGTACAAAAAAAAAAAGAAAATAATAAAAGTAGACCTATGTTTTACGATAACACCCAAGAAAATAATGTATCAAAACAAGTATATATAATTCATACATTCCCCATTGGAAATTTGTCCGTAGATAGAAAATTATCTGTTACAGTAAACCACTATAGTTTCCCTGTTCCCTGTTATGATTTCCAGCCATATAGTAAATGATAAAAAAAATAAATAAAATGAAAATTGGCAAAGGATTCATTGATAGATCCTGAAAGTTAAATCGGGCATGAGTCAGTGGAAGGTATCATTGAAGATCTTTGGGGAGTCGCAGCGGTTTCTCCGAAGGGTACAAAAGCCTGCCTAACGAGGAAGAGAGAACAGCTTACTTGTCGAAGCCAAGAAGACCATTTTGGAAAGTTCTCCGAGTTGTGTAACAAACTTTACTCGGGATTGGTTGCCGAAGGGTAGGAAAGCTCGAAGCGAAGGGATGAGGGATCGAAGGGATACGGAGTGAGAACGTGGAGAAAGTGAGGAAGGAAAAGCAGGCGACTTACTAGAGATGATGGTGGTGACGATGATAGCGATGGTAACATTGACGAAGGAATAGCCGAAAGTAACGAAAGGGAAGATGAAATGGATGAGACGGAATAAGATTTGGTCAGGCTTTTCATCTATCCAGCCTCCATTTCTGTAAGCATCCTACAGTCTCAGATACATGGCTCGGTAACCATAACCGACCCTCCAAAACCCTCGGGACTCACGATCCACTTTAATCGAGCAATTCCAGATACTGTGAATTTGTGAAAGTAATAGTCGATTAAAAAAAATTGAGGGCATTGAAACATTTTTGTATAGAAATTCAGAAATGTATTATTCTTAATTCCTTCGCTTTGTAATGTTTATGGGATATTTGCAGCAATTTAAGGGACGATAAGACAGATAGAGAAGAAAGGAAAGCCGGAGGGAACTAAAATGTAAAGAAGCGTTTAAAACATGGCAGTGGGCAAGATCGATCCGTATCTAAATGACTGGCAAAGGTCAGCGGCGCTTTGAGAGTCCTGCGAAAAGGATCCGTTCTAAAGAGAAAAAAGAAGAAAAAGAAGGTTCACGAAGATGAGGACGAGGAGTTGGGTCAGACACGATTTACAATCGTGATAGGTAGGATCATCGCAAGCAAAGGTCCAGGACGCTGGGCATACCTACAAAGGAAAGCATCGAGGCGTCCGAACAGCCAACTCTGCGAGTAGAATTCCAATGAGCCAAAAAGCGTTGAAAGCTTTGGAAAACAATTTTCCAAAGCTTTCTCTTCTTTTACACAAAGATAAAATTCGACGATTCGAAAGACGCGGGAAACACGGTTAACACTACTATTAAAGGCGGACATGTTTATCGGTCTTAAAAGAAAAGCCAGCGACACATGGCCCGGCTGAATATAATAATGTCTCTCACCTAATTCTCCCGGCACGGACGTCAAACAAACAACCAGCAATTAAATGCAAATACGGCTAATGCGTTCTGGCTCGGAGGTGCAAGTCACTGCGCTCATTATGGAGATCCACCCGCCATGTTGTTTCCGAGTGTGTTGTACCTTGTGGTGAGATATTGATGTGCCGACAGAGATGCCCGTCGGATAACAGCTGTTGAACAAATACGGGCAAACATAATGATGACCGATGCTCTGAATTCAACGTTCGCACGACCCTTTTTATCGCTGGTTCATTCGCGCCGAGACAAATAAATGCGCGTCCTGTCACGGCGACACAACAGCAGACGGCCCTAAGACCACGAACTAGCTAGAGCCACTCCACTGTTACCAACTTGGCTCAGCCACCGGTCACGCAAGGTACTAAGAATTTCTCGAGAGTCACTGCTAATGCCAAATACATTTCTAATAAAATCGAATACCTTTTCCGGTTAGATAAAAGAAAGTAAAAGTACAATTCACTGTATCGATTTGCTAGATAATAATTATAATCTGTTATCAATGTTTCTCGTTTTATCAAAGTTCTTACGTATATGCTTGTCATTATTTTGAATCTATGGTAACTTTTGTACAGGGACTAATTTTGACTCGTATTCAATGAACAAAACTGTTCGCTGACTGTTAGGGAGGGTCTTCCTTTTGACGCTTTACATTAATATAGAAGTGTTGTGTGTGTATATATATAGGAAATATATTTATATACGAATCTGTATTACATAACGTACGTGCATTATGCGAGGTACGTATTACCGGCTTACGATACACCGTCGTCCTGCATAGAATAGACCGTCGGATTACGGGTTATACACAGCGTGCGGGATTTGAGGGATGTTCGGCTGTAGTGGCTGCCCGTGTGTGGCCAGGAACTTGATTACACCGGAGAGAGAGAAGAAGCCATCCCGCGGTTCCCTCGGGAGCTGCCAGAGACTTCTGTACCAGCAGCAACGACGCCAGCGATACCGTTTACATCGCTTGAGGATTATGCTCGCTTGACTCACCGCCGAAAATCAAATCAGCTACGATGCTTAGGAGGATAATGAAACCTGGTTTTTTCTCCACCCTTCTTTGTACATAAAGAACTCAAGGTACGAGATATCTCATTATCCCACAGAAACTAGTCACTGCTTTACTTCGAGCCATATCTTTCTTATCAATAAAATAAATAACAATAATCAGATCTCAGCGATGGGTTCGATAAATTCTATTCTCAACGATTAATCTCGTTAAGTGTAGAGACTCCATGACGTAGATCCAATGCCGGAGAATAAACGTAAAGTGACAGATAAACACGATAGGGTTCAAGTATACACGTGGCGAGGATCAAGATTTTCGTGGTACAACAATTAATCATTATTTTCCGGAAGTCCTTATACGCCAGAGAAGAAAGTAGCTTATAGGCGATGGATTAGATTGAATTTGTTTCGCTAGTGTCGATCACAAAGCTCACCCTACGTTCAGTCAGCCAGTGGCCTCCCCCTTAAAGACCCCCCAGCCAGTCCTCTCAGTGCATACTGCTATTACTTTTAGTATTGCTATAGTTGTGGTACCCCTGGCACCCTGGCGCGTGTTGGCCCAATAAACGTCTCGAATGAAACGACGTCAACTAGCGTACGTCGGCAACGTCGAGGATTCGACTCGACTCGAGATACCGAATCAAAACGTCAACAATGGCTCCGGCCGAGCGCGAGTATTTAATTGCTTCCGGGTCTGTCCCGCTTGTTACGGACTTCTTCCTGGTACCGGAAGATGTTGCCTCCTGTTCCACAACCTGACCACCTACCCCTCGTCCAAAGTTGCTAGCTCAATCCGTGATAGTCTGAGGAAACTTCGAAAATAATTGACAGTCCCCAGTGTACCGTTATCTCGAATCTATCCGCTTGCCGATAGGTGGTACCACTGTTGCTTCCAGATGAAAGATTCTTGACTGTTAGTAACGTCTGCTATCTGGAGTATTCGTGTCTAATCTAACCTAATTTGTCTGTTAGGTAACTATCAATTTTCATGACGGATCGATGAGTGGGGTGAAGAGGAAAATACTCAAAAAAAAGTGTCTCGTACCGACGACAGAAAATATAGAACGTGCTCCGCGTCTTGGAATATTTCATGAGGATTCTCGGGCAGGCCTTCGGCCTTTTGAAGAGAAGCGTCACGTGAGTAAGGGAATGCTGAACACGGTATAGGATGATGGGGAGGTGCATGGTGAGATGTCAGGGAGGGAAATAGGGGTGCTGTAGGGGTGGGACGTAGAATGGGACTGGGTAGGGTGAATTTCACACGTCGCTACACACACGGATGCGGTATGCAAATGTGTACAAAGTGACACGAACATTTTCCCGTTGTTCCTCCTGTTCTCTGTGTTCTCTGTGCTGGAGATATAGAATAACCTTACCTAACCGTGCGGCGGACCAGCATTATTTTACCTGAGGCGTCGCTGCCTTCCTCGTCGACAGCGTATGAATAAAATATTATTTTCAGTCGACGCGGGGCGTCGACGCTTTTCCACGCTTCGGAAAAACAAGATGGGCGACCCTGAAAGTCGGATAAAATTCGACTGTATATTTTTAGAAAGTGATACGACCCCCTTTCCACCCCTTATTTTTAAGATAATATATATATATATAGATTTCTATGCGTAGTACAGGTATTATCTGCACAAGGGATATCGAATATTTATATTTCTTTAGTCATTATCATCGGAGGCTATTGGTTTCCTTTTAATGGACTGTTTTATTATCTACATATTTTCTGGGTAAAATAATGGCAGGTATGTTTGACGATTTGAAAGTGGTTACGTGTAATTAATGTATCTGCGAATGAAGACAAAAAATTGGGAATAATTAGGTAGCCATTTTGATGCGGCCTCCTTTTCTTCTTCCCCTTTTTTACCCCTGCCGTCGATCCCTTCTCGGCACTTCCTCACGTAGCAGTACCGCAACGCGTAATATATTTTAAAAGCATCCCTCTCGACACGAGCGTCAAAGCCGATGCAAAATATGATCAAATAAAGCGCCCGTAAATCAGATTTGCCAGGCTTCTCTCATCGTTCCGATATGAACTGCCAGTGGAAAATCGTGTCCAAACATTTTTACCAACGCCTTTTCTTTTGTTGAACTGATCGGACGCGTTTCAAGTGATTAGAAAATAGTAACAATTAATTGGCGCATACACCCGCCGAAGATGGTCTCAGGTTTTCTAACCTGTATATAGTTTTTTCTCCAGATACAATTTTGACATACAACAATGGCGTGTCGCTGTTTCGGTGATTAAGGTAAATAAAAAATATTGACTAATCTTGCTAAAAATCACCGTACTAAAGGTAAGGGTTGAAAGGGGTATGTGGCCTGATACGTTAAACACGTGTGTTCTAGAAGTCGGTGTTAGAGAGTGTTCCAGGGGATGGCTACGTGCTGCACGTTAATACAGCCCGGTGCAGAGTGGAGGGTGGCTGCTGATGTAATTTTTGCCCGTTTGATGTCTTTAATGGAATCAGGCGCGTACCTAGCAGGCGCCACTCAATTTGCAGGGTGCGACTAATGGCTGCCGAGAGGTAGAAAGCGTCCGGACGAACAGACGGAAGGACGCTCTTGCGCTCTGGTTGGCTGGCCTGGGGTCCCCCGTTCCTGCCAACCCCGCGAAAGAGTCCAGTAGATGAAACTTCGATAAATTCAAGGTAAACCCTTTAATCATTCAATTTCTTCATATTTACCATTTTCAAACGATATCCATCCTACACAATTTTCTCTTTATACTTTTTTTTTTTTTCCTTTTCACCTCCGAATACGATTAATTAATCTCGCCTGAAATTATTATTTTCGCAAGACCACCGTACCAAGGAAAGATGCTGCGCTGGCTGTCGAACGGAAGGCCGACTTCGAGAAGGGCGAAAATATTATGTCTCTCCTCTCATTATCTCGCTATTCTTGCTGAGCGATCGAGCGGAATGATAGGCCTTCCAGCGAGTGTATTTAGTCGAACAACTATGGCTCCCACGGGTTCCGCGTTCAACCTAAATGTTTGGTATTACTGAACCATGTTGGCGCTTGTACCACTGCCTCTCGTTCTGGTACTGGTACTCATTTATCTTTCTCTCTTGCTCTCGCCATCTCTTTCAGAGTCTCTCCTGGTCCTTCTCATCGTTCTGTCCCTGCTCGAAATGCGTTTTCACGCCAATTTGTCTCCCCGGAAGCTTTCACGAGTCTTTACGCTTCCCTCTCGGTATAGTCGCGTAACGGGGACCAGTTGAGGTCCCTTTCAGTACGCTCGAAATGCGTGCGTGCGTACATGCGTTCGTGCGTACGCATCTCCACTTACTTATCTATGTGCGTCTATAGGGATACGCACGCATCAACTTACGCGAGTCAATGTACCGATTCGCTTTCACTGATTGACTGATAAGGATTAATAGATTTGTCTGATCCTATACACATTGTGCTTATGGTCATGCTTTTAAATGTCTGTCAGTATGAATTTCACATCAAAACCATGAATAAGCTAAGTCATGTAAAATTTCAGTTGGTACAATGGTATCCAAAATTGTTATTTCAAAGAATCTCTCAAAACCCTTTTTCGAATACCGTCAAGATTATTAGATAATAATTAATTAATATTTACTAGAGAAGCACTTTTTACAGTACGCTCTTATTTTGATTAATTATGAAATTAAGTATCATTCGATATTGAACTGTAAAGAAAGCAGAGGTATTACACCATAGAAAACAATGATAAGAAAACTATCAATTTTGTAAGAAAAATCGTTAGAAAAATGTCTACGTAAAGTCTTACAATTTCAGATATATAAGATTTCCAATATCAAAAGGGTAGCTCGTCTAAGGTCGGCGAGTGTACGGAATGAAACGAATCCGATGGCGACTGCTGTGTCGGTGTGTAACTGTGTACAATAACGAAAGGAAACCCGTCTACGTATATTTCCCCGGGGCCCCTCAAGCTTAGCAGGGGCCATTGGAGTATCGACGACAGCGCAGAGCATCCAAGAATCGAGCACACGGACGAGCGGCAAAGAGCGGCGTTGGAGAATGGAGTGGAGCAAAAGCCGCAGGAGATCATATCGGAGCAGATAATTGGTTGGCAATCCTCTCTAAACCCCGGCGGCACTCTTTTTCCGTTCTCCAGACTAGCGGGCTTCACCCACGAAGCTACTCGCGTGGTATTACAGGATTGTTTTAATTAAAAGCAACCATTCGACAGTGCGAGCGACGCTAGCTAGAACAAAGCTAGATCAGTAGACTAGGACTAAAAAAAAAATAGAGTAAATGTTCAAAAATGCCAATGGAACCAAGAAACGATTAGAAAATGGATTTGCAAATTGGTGGATTGAAACGATGGTAGTCAGTGACGTCACGAATTGGCGAACCAATCCAGTGTTTCGTATGAACCTCAGTGTTGGCTTGCAGGGGCGTATCGTGGGGGCCCCTGTCAGGAGCCAAGTGCTGGTTTTACAGTGTCGGCGGCTTCGACATGATTACAGGGCCCAAGCAATACCGTCACAAGGGCATAACACGCTCTCGAAAGCCCGAGAAGCCTCCGTGCAACAGACGACGATACCGATCAAAGACTGACCCGGTAAAAAGAGTAGACTGATGCTGCATGGGATACGTCGGGAGGAGCTGCCGGGGCTGTTGGTGATGGGGTCTAGGATGAGGGAGGTGAGGAAATAGTGGCTAAAGGGAGGATAAGAAGAAGGCGGAGGAGGACACAAGAGGCTCTCAGCTCAGAGCGGGCAGGATAAATAAACGCGGCGAGCCGCCCTCTCATCTCGAACACCTCTATTTCGCCGCTCCTGGAGTGCAAGTCATTGCGTTACTTGAGTCCCAGCATAGCTGAGCGTAGCTCAGCATCGGACCTGATCTTTGACGCCTTTGAGCCTTGCGATATCTCACTATATTATATTTTTATTGAATACGAACGATATAGCGTATATGGCTTCTGTATTTTCTAAACTACTCGATCCGATCATCGGTAGGACTGATCTGACGACCTGTATTATCAATATAAATCCATAGTCATTTCATGGCTTAACACCGATTTACATGGCATAATATTACTTTCTGCGAAAGCACCTGCTGGGATCGGTCGAGATGTTTATAATGCCAGAAATCACCGTAAGGTCACGCTGCTGGTACCTGTCGCCATTACCGACCGACCGTTCGGCATTTAATCCACAAATCGGCTTTCGAGATCCGTAAGATTGCTCGACCTGCTAAACAAACACTCCATTCAGTTAGTGACCGGCTTTCGTTAATTTTCAGGCCACCAGAATGACAACCAATGAATGTCCCCATCAATCTTTATCCACTCTCGACGTCTTACGACTTTTACCGATTTTTCAGTGAGGAAAAAATTAACTTTTTTCTTTATGAAAAGTTCACGCGTTCGTCCTATGAGTATTTATTATTTATATACGGCCGAGTAACGGATATACTTTGCATATCGCGTTGTCGACCATGTGTCATAGTGCAAGAACGATAGGAGCTGACGCAACGATTTTCTCCGATGGTAGTCGTAGTCCTGCGATTTGCTCGATTACCTGTAATGACGCTCTCGGCGGTTGTGCGTGGCCGCACACGCAATCCGCGATTCGTGAGTGCGCACTCGCTCGACAATGGCAGCTCATTATCACTGGATATTGGCCCATTGTTAGCCATGGGAGAGCCGGAACAGCCTTACGGCAATGAGAAACGATACGTATCCAGCACCCTCTGGCGTACGGGGGATGCAGAGACTATAGATAGGTAACCCGTTTCTTTTTTT
>JARPRG010000070.1:423519-447458 GCA_031001745.1 Hartigia nigra | reverse complement strand
GCGTATAAACTGGGTTCTTTTCTCAGGGGATTCTTATTGGTGGAGGAGGGAAAAAAAAAGAATCATGCTTTTCTCACTTATTGATATTCTGGCAGCTCGTGGCAACTTCGCCGAGAAAAACTAAGGAAAATAATTTCCTTCTCGACGCTCCCCCCCACTCGGCGACCAGAAAAGCAAGCAGAAAACGTAGACAGACAGCTGAAACCCTATGGGCGAGTCAGGGCGCGCTAAAACATGTAAAATCATGCAAATTGCGTTCGCTCGTCCGCACCCTGTATACTCGCTATCTCTCTCTTTCTCTTTCTCTCTCTCTCTCTCTCTCTCTCTCTCTCTCTCTCTTTCCCTCTCTTTTTCTCTTCCTCTTTACTTCACTCGCTATCCCGTATATACACACACCTCTCTTTCTTTCTCTCGGTCTCACGTCACACACTACGTCACTCGTATTCGCGCGGCCATTGTATTATACGTATAGGTGGGTTACACAAGTGCAAGTTCATTCTACTGCTCCTACATTCTCTCACTTTTGGGCCTCCCACGAGCTCTGTCCTGCGCGTCAAAAATGTTTCGACAATTGTGTGCCGCTACGTTTTCTTCCTTTATTTTTGCCGAGGGGGTGGAATAACGACGATGGGCGGAGCTCTGCAGAAATAGGAATGAAACTTCGAGCACCATATTTACATCGCGCACGAAAAATTCGAAACTCCCGACCCTCCTGCTACTTTGCGACCCCTTCACGGAGTCTTTGGCAGAGCGAAGGGTTGCCGGTCTACGAGAACTTTCACTCTTTGACAATTTACCCCCCTTTTTTTTTCTCTTAGTCCTTATATTTCAAACGTTATTCAAGACGTTAAGGATTGGTACGATATCAGGTAAATTTTTCGAGCCCTTTAATCTTGTATATAATTTTTTTTTTATATTTGAATTTTATAATACCTCAGGATTCATGGTATCTCGGTACGCGTGGATATTTCAATTTTTCTATTTCGTTCATTCCACGCCAAAGAGAAAATCGGTCCCGGAACGTTTTCCACTGCACTTTCTATAGTTTTTTCGGAGTTTCAGTAATCCCAAAGAGAGACTCTGCCATCTGGCGTTCGTTAATGAAATTAAAAAAGCTTCGATAAAAAAAAAAGGAGGAAAGAGCGACGGCTACCTAGGGGATTTGTAGCGCGTTGATTAAAACTGCGCCGCTGTATGGCTTGCGTCTACGTCGGATATAACGTTCACATGTACGCGGGAAAGTCCATTTGAATTATTTGAATTATTTGAATTTTTTGAATATGAAAGGTTCAACGTATACCGGATGCAACCGCAGGAAAATGACTGTTAAATATTTTTAATAATACAAATAATAATTCGTATTATTCGACAATATTCCTTAACAATATTTTAAACGTACTAATTCCCCTCTAGGTACGCAATAACGACTAATGGCTGAAAATAACGTCTTGCCGAAGCACGTTGATCACACGAGTAACGGCTCATCATTCCTAAATATCCTAAGAAGCTAATTGAATTATCGTCTATTGTCCAAGACGTCGGACCTGGCGGCCATATTATTTGATCACTTTTGATATCCTCTGTCCGTACAATAAGACGTATCATCGTCATAGTTTTTGTAAGCAGTGTCCTACATAACCCGAGGCGTGTCTCTATTGTGAACGCGCCCAATAGAGTGTGGTAGGCACGTAATTCACCTGGATTTCATTCCACGCCTTACACAATCCAATCGTAAAGCCCAGTTCCGTGCAATTAATCGTACCAAATATGAAACCAAAAAATTACTAAATCATTACACACTATTTATTATCCCGTTAGTAATTTATCCCTAGAAAATCTAAATACGCTATAAGTAAATATATTCATCAAATATGTCTACCCGTTTGTCGTGAAAACTTTCATAAGATATATATACAAGCTGCTACACCCCGACATTCCAAGACGATAGAACAGGAAAAGAAAGACGAAGAAATCAAAGAGAAAAAATATTTTCGAAAGGTCATCCCGCGAAATTGCCTCTGTCGAGATATTAAATTCATCGAATCGCTCGGAATTTCACGGGTGCCCATTGTGCTTGAGCCTTCCCTGACATTGATAGGGGTGTCCGCAGAGGGGACCCAAGGAGATCCAAGTCAGTCCCATCCAATAGAGTCCATACGGTCTGGGGCCACTCCATTGATCGTCGATCATCGAAGAGCGGAACCCGCTTCGTGATTCTGGCCTAAAGAATCAAGAGGCGCCGAGACGTTTGACGGCGCTTTATCATGCGCCCTCGTGACGCCTAACAAAGCCCGGCACTGTTGTCGGGAAGATGGACCCGTCTGATGTTTATTTAACTAACAAACTGCGAAGCGCATACCTTTCCGACACTCTCACTTTATACAGTCTGCTTGGCAGTCATCATCATTCTCTTAATTTTTTTTTTTTATTATACTAGTATGCATTGTCATCATACAGTCATTGTCGCTTTGAGTATCGCAATATGAATATATACAGGCAGCATCATTCAGACTATATATATATAGTCATTGATATGATGTTGATAATCATAAGTGTAAAGAATGATGTCTATTAATCGATTAATCAATGTGTTGACAGGTCTGAGAGTCATTGACGTTGTCGATGATATTGATACTTATTGATATTGTGGTCTTTTTTTTCCTTTGGAAAATAAATTCTATATTCATTTCCGGTTTAGATCGAGTCCTTCCGGAAGTAGGACGTACCAAGTATGGTACCGTCGATAATTCCTTTTCGACGTTGTAAACCGTCAGGATTAGTTTTAAGGACCGTGCGATCCCTTTAGACGTCCTTACGGCTGGTTAGCTCCGTCAACCTTGATCCTACTTAACGACAGGATTTTAATCTCGAACCCGCTCTTTTCACGAGTTTTGGCGCGAGATTTAAATCTCAAAGTACGCGACTTCATTGTTGTGTCGTCGGACTACTTGCTTCGGTACAGAGTAACTTAGGGAAGGTTAAGGCGGCTAAAGGAAGCAGAAATTATATTTTCAGATCTCTATGTACAGTACAGGGCAGTGACATGTATTTCTGTGTTAAGAAAAAAAGAAAAAAAAAGACAATTTTTTTCCTTGCATTCTATTACTTGACTTAGGACGGAGCTTCTTTGTAAAGGCACGTAAACAAAAATGTCCATGCTCCGCTCTGAAGATCCGGCAGTATGGAATCTGATAGAGCATGTTTTCCGAGTCTTGTAATATTTGTGAGACTCTTTTGGACCACGTATCGGTCTCTCAAAGCAGTAGCCTAAAGTTTTGTGTAAACAGAGAGCAGAGAGGAGTCGGCCGAGTTTGGCCGAGACGAGCGGGAGCTCGCGATGCGAGTCGTCGCTCAAGTGTGGACACTCCATTACGCGGCAGTAGCATGGAAACCTTGCTACGTCTGCTCGTCCTTCGTGTCGTCCGCTCGACAATGACTCCTGGTGCACGTACACATAGCTGCCGAAGTTATAGAACGACCTCAGGAGATCGTGTGTACTCGGCATACAGTTGGGATGGGGATCGTTTACAAAAACTCCGCCGTTCAGCCACTTAACTGCTCTCTACTGCACCCCAGGACTCAACGCGAGCATAAAACTCCGGGACATTTCCTCAAGTCCAGACCGGGCGTCCTCGCAAACACCAAATGTCCCAGAATACACCATTAACTAATACGTGTCGTCGCTCCTTGTCTTCTAGAATATTCGATACTTACTGACTCTTTTTTTTCTTTTTTTTTTCTTGAAATTACATAACCGCCAAACATATAACACACAGTCTTAATCGTTATGCCTTATCCCCACTCGAAGTGGGTATGTTAAAAGATTTGTTGTTTTTTGATTGGTAAATATTGATGAGAGGTGATATAACCGATAAGACATTTACACGGTTTTCATAGTTTTAGGTTAGATCACGTTCGTCAAGCCTTATATAAGGTATAAAGCTATACGAAACACTCTCGCCCCATTATAAAGGATGCTCTTTTGGGTATGCTCGAGTGAAATTAGTATTCAGGGGCGGCGCTACGAGCGTTTATTTTACAAAGACGGGCAAATAGCTCTACCCCCTTCTCTATGATGGTGACGTAGTTGCCGTCGGGCGTCCTGGAGTCTCTTCTGGTCTATCTTGTAGCCACCCCATGACGAGGAGTTTCGTACTTCGAAGGCGTAACGTCTAAAGCCCCAGTCGACTCTATAACGTCAAGGTATAATGGGCATGTCGTCAAACTGTTGGGACGCCTAACCAACACAGCGTCCCGACGCTGCTATCTGCTTTGGGCTGAGGATGAGAGAGGCGGGGCGGTGCATGTCGGGAGCAAACTACAGCCGCCATCTTGCACGTGGATGGAATTTCTGAACGGAATACGGATACGGCAGTCACCCTACTCCCGATTCGTTCCAGCCTTCTCTCCCAGTCCTCCCCAGCCAGTCTCCTCTTGTCCCCTGGAGTCTCTATCCAGTACCATCCACGAATTCTCCTCGTACTATCTCTCTGTGTAGCGTCCTGACCCCAACCCTGGCTTACAATATTGCGCAACCACTCCGTCACTGCCGACGCATGTCTTCCTCTTTCTTTTCACTTCTTTTTACGAAATATTTACTCCACTTCATCCTACGACGTATTCGCATCTATTTACAAAATATCTTTTTCACTTTTCTTTTTCAATCGTCTTACGACGTTGACAAATTTTCGTTAGCCACAGCATCTTTTCTCCTTTACTTTTGATAGCTTTTTACTGGCTAAGAATCAAAAAGGCAGATTAAAATTTGTTCTTGGTATTTTACGTAATTCCTTAATTAGTCAATATCGCGTTTATTGTTTTTTAATATTATTTCCGATCGATTGAAAAATCCTTTAGTAGAATTGTATTGTAGTTAAAAATATTTTGAATTTTTTTTTTTTTTTCATTAACGTGGATTTACCAATCATCGTGACTGTAATATGTCATATTGTCATATACCATATTATGTATCAGTAATCGTCAGTGTGCTTTGACTATAGCAAAATCTACAATATTATAACACAACTGATGATTACTGGTACATGGCTGATGAATGGGACATCGACCTTATGGCAAGATGGCTACTTGATAGTTGTTCAAAGTGTTAGATTGTGGATCTCTATGCGTCAAGAAGGTTCGATACACATTGACGTGATACGTGCTTACAACCAATGATTAGCATTAGGTTCACGTAGACTTTCCCTAAACACTATACCCTATTTAGGCTAACTTGGTAATCATTGCAGAGGGGCTGCTAATCGGCGAGGGGTCGTATCCTGCTCGTAGCCTCCGGGTAATTACAGGCCCGGTAACGGTGAATAAAATCATTAAATTTTTCTTATTCGTACCAATGACTTAAGCAGGATCGTCCCTGAACTCCTAAATATTCTTTAATCGAAGGTTGACGTTCTGTCAGATTCGTCATTACTGATTATCATCTGCGGGTCAGGTGGTCCCAACGAACGCCCGCACGATTATCGATAGACGCTACGTCAGCATTAATTAAAATAAGGTGTCAAATCATCATGAAATTTATACAGTTGATTATTTTTTTTTGTAGCACTTTGAAATTTACCGCCAATTTATATTTTTTGCACTGTACATAACCGTCTACGTGCAGCTGCTGATTTTGAAGGTCGAAGGAAAATGTAATTTTTCAAATTTTCAACGCTTTCCGCCAACCTGCTTGAGCAACTGGTACGCGTGTAACTAGATAAATATAGATGTAACTACTTTATAGACGGACAGGAGGCTGTAAATAGCAATAACGGCTCGTCACCGCGGCAGTAATGCACATATTAGCCGACTAAATGCCGACTAGAGCTCCCGTGGGAGCGGGGAATTCTGCCGGAGGCTGGCAACCATCTTCCCTAGGGAGAGCACTGCCACCTCGATCAGGAATCAGACGATCGAGTTTCTACGGACGGCAAAAGTACGTCGGCTCCCGTTACTAACCTCGTAATAACGGGCCAATCCGGGTTCAGATACTCTTAGCAAGTCTTATGGATTACATACCATTTCGTCAAGTTATCCTAGCAGGTCTTTTTTTAAAATAAATAAGAAAAAAATAATTTTTTTTTTCCTATCAGCGTAAGGTATGGAATTTTCAATAGAACGAGTATTGGAACGTTTTTAGTTGTTTATTTTTTAATTAAAAAATTTGGATTTTAATCATCACTTTTTTTTTAGAAATTCTGAAATTTTCTATAATTTTCATTATTCGTGTCTGCCTCGAAGAATTCGTTCGGACGGAATTTTAGTGCGCGATTCATATCTGGCAAAAAGAATAAAAGCAGTCGGAGTTCCGTCTGGTCAAGAAGATTCAAGGGAGTTTTCAAGAAGCACAGTCGATGTTTGCGAGAGCGAAGTGGTCTCGAGTCGCCACTCCATTAGTCGGTCGCTGCGACACGCGTGTGCGTGCGCCTATGGGGAAAGTGCGTGCGAGCTAAAAATGCTTGCGTGTGTCAAGAAATACCATAGAAGACACCTCAGAGTCTGAGCGCTACCGGTAGCCGCATGGCAAATAGCGACAGTGCCGTACAAAGCCTTTATAAATAGCCAGTAAAGTTTTCCTCTTTTAATATATATATATATACATCATTCCATCTTCAAAAAATCAAAATTATCAATCCTTAAATTCATGACACAATTTGCATATTTAATTCGACGATATTCAATTCAATTTTATAAACAAATCACTCGATAAGGTACAGGATTATTGCCTATGGTGTACCACATATATAGATATACTCTTATCAATTGTCTTAATCCACATGGGTGTTTTGGTAAATTTGAATTCAGAGCGCATCCTGTCAACTGTGTAGGAGGACACGTCCACCGTTCCTGAAGGACCCTTCGGGACACTTTGAATCCGTCCAGTTCACGCATGGACGAGTAATGCAGGCCATGTGAATCTGGCGAAAAAATCAAATTCGTACGATTTATTCGCTGCGGTATAAAGGACCCTTCGAGTAACCGCAGTATGTTGCCGCAGGCACGAGCGAACTTCTCTACATTCGATCACGCGGCCCGTTACACACCTAAGTACTTGTACCTTTTACTTACAGTTTCGGCAGGCTCTTATGCGCGTGGCCATTGCGTTCACAAGTAGCCATTACGTAATACTTAAATATCCACGTAGGTAACAGCATAATAATTCAAAGTCGTCTACGTTGTATTTCACATTGTTGATCTCATTTTACGAAATCGGTAAAAAAAGATCCGTAAGAACCGTCGGCCATTTTTATGCGTACGTTAAAATCTTCCAGGAGTAAATATATAGAAAGCTGAAAAAATAAAAATAAATCTCGACCCTCTCTAATGACAATAATAATCACAGGAACAGATTAAATCGGCAATAATAGTTGTTCAATCATTATTGCCGGTTCGTCGCGCGATAATAAAGTAGTTTGCGACAATTATCATTAAACTCAAGACCGATTTCTTCAAATGTTTTGATGCCTTTGTGCACAGTCGGACAACGTTTTGTGCGCAGGGCGAAAGAAGTCAGCAGCTGCCAGTCCAGCCTTAGGCCCAGGCTCCCATGTTGGGCCCCAACGAAGCCTACCGGATCGTCTCTGATATTTCTGCCGGCGCGTTTCCAATGACGCGATTGTCCGGAGGTATTCGAGCAGGGAAGCCAGTCTCGAGGAAAAATAATTGTACGACACATAATAACGTCGACGCGTTGCACGCGCGCTAAACCCAGACACGTCGGCAGTCAATACAAGTAAAAGCGAATGCACGATTCCGGTCGACCCTCTGTATTACTATAGGTATTAGCGTGCAGTAATCATCGACCTGTATGATTCTGGACAATAGTAATAACAGTATAATAATAATAACAACAACCAAGCCCAATAATAATCATAATATAACGTTGCTAGTTTAATAACATAATTTCACAAATCGAGTCAATTTAAATACATTTAATATGTAACTTTTTATATTTGTTCCCTTTAAGGTAGGACTATGAAAAAAAAAAATTATTATTTTGGAACTAGACCAACTTTGAGACAACTTTATTTCATACTGTATTGGGAGCATTGTTGGTATGGTATGGTATTCTGGGTATCATAGTAAAGTATTTGGAGGTTGGTAATGAGAGAAAATATTATCTATGGAAATATATAGTTTTGGCATAGATATACAGGGAGGGTGGGAGGTTGGTATGGAGATTTAAGTAAAATGGAAAATTCGTTTGTAGGGAGTCCGAATTTATTTGTCATTCCCAGTGCGGTGGTCCTAAAAATACATTGGTTAGTTTTCACAGGCGCACAATACTTGCCATAAATGGATTATTAGGCATTAAGAATGATCGCACGTCACACCTGACCTGACCGGCTCGACTTGAACTAGGTAGGATGTGCCTACTTACAGGCCCTTCGCCAATGAATGGAAAGAAGGGCCCATTCCGGTGTGTCGTGGCTCCCCACTTGAAAATCGGCTAATATTTTACCTGCGGGACAATGACAGAACGAGGGCCGTGTGTTGACCGAGATTTCGAGCGAGAGTCCCTAGGGATGTTACTGCTGGCTGCCACCCTGCTTGATATTTGCGCAATGACCCACTTCAGTCATTCACGTGAGACTCACTTCACGCAAAGTCCTTTCCGTTTCATAGGACCCATTTTGTTTGGGTCTATTTTGATTTTTCATGACCTAACCTCAAATTTGGAAAAAATTGTTGTACTGTTTTTAATTTATATGGTATTTATGTGCATTAAATAAATGTACAGGGAATTTTGCATTGAAGTAAATAAGCAGTCTGTAAGCTGAGTTTAGATCGGTTTGAGGGTTTGTATTGATTTGATTTTTAAATTTTTATGTAATTTTTTTTTTTTTGTAGGGTGTCTGATCTTTGTGAGATTTCTTCAGTGGGGTAAGGGTACGTGGAGATGCTGCGAAGGTTTGGTACACTTGGCTGGTGTTCGCGATTCTAATCTGCGCAGCCGCAAATCCATTTGCAGGGCAACAACGAGGGATAACGAGATCAGCAGTCAGAGCAGCAATAGACATACCTGCAGCTACTAACACATCTACGTTTAATGCATCTGTCTACTACGTTTCAAATACACAGAATCAGCCGCAAGCGGACAACCCGAACACAACATCCTGTGGATGCTGAGTAAATCCGATCTATATACTTGGACAATACCAATCGTGAGAATCCTTGTGAACTGAAGTGTCACCAGATCTGGACCAGTTATCGGGAGAATAATCAGACCAGATCCCGAGGGTTATCCTATAGGAATAGGTAAAAATGAATGACGTGAAAATGGTTTGAATTTGGCGGGCCTCATCCTGTTTTTCAAAAATTTCAATCCTCCTCAAAAATATTTTCGCTCTGAAATTTCGGTTTCGTATAATTTGATCTGGTATTTTAAAGATTTTATTTTGAAAATCTTCAATTTTCGTTACGACGAATCATTCGTTTGTAATGTCATTAAATAAGGGGAGGGTGAGATTGATCTGGGAATTTTTGACGGAGGATTCTTGGGGGGAGCAGGTCAAACATTTTTCCAGGCTCCATCCAGTCTGGTTGGTCCATTCTTTCTTCTCGTGGGATGATGGGTAATATCCCACGTGATGCGCACGGTCATTATTTGTTAAATATTCCAAAACTTCGGATGATAGTTCTTTCCACCTTCTTCGTTTTAAAATAACAGTCGACTTTTACGTTCGCATGGCAAACCCCACGAGAACTGTTTTTCTAACACCCTCTTGAATCTTTATTTTTTTTTTCTACTAGCTTTTCGTTCTCTCGTCTCCTTTACGCGGAAATTCCTTATACGGTGGGAAAATTCCGTAAGAGCAGTACGAGTCTGCCTTTGGTCAATGAACGTTCCCTTGGATAAAATGAACAAAAAAAATCTTCAAAAAAGTCACGTGATAGAAATTTATTACATAAATTTCTTTTTATGTAAATCAAGTAAAATTAATTATATTATGTGTTTTGTTTAAATATTTGATTTTTTTGAAATTTTATCTTTACCCATCATCGAAACACCTTTTTCCCCGTTTCTGTACTGGGCACTACTAAGGTACTCGTGTTTGTCACGTTACTAGCAATATTTTACAAATTGCTTCCATTCCCGGATGAGGCTTCCCAAGCACTCGTACCAGGATTTGTCCACAGACCGCCATTACTAAGGTTTCATTTGATGAAGCGAAAGACAATAGAGAGGTATACGCCATCATAGTAAATACCAGTATCCTGAGTACCTTCCAGGATTCATTGCTCATAATCATAATCAGTAAGAATCAAATATACATATTAAATAGGCAAAAAAAACATATATATATGTATAATTAATTATCCAAATTCCATAAAATCAATTCACGATTGTTTTGACTTTGTCGAAAGTTTAAAGAAAAAATTATCCAGACGGCGACACTAGTTACTTCCAGAAAACAATAGGGCTTATCCCTAAGAAACCAGTCGAAGGATTTGCCAACGTTGTCCAGGACAAGTGTTTCCCATTAGCGAAGGATTCACTGTGGGAATTATTTACGATAAACAGATCGGCTGGAAGAACCTCCAGGTGCACCAGGTTCCATCTTCTTCGAGTAGCAAAGTACCGGATAAACGTTCGGAGCACGATTTCACCAGGATAACGAGCAACGTCGAAATCGAGTAACGATCAAGGTTTAAGACGACCTCATTTTGTTTGCTACTATATACCTAAAGGCGAATCCGCATTGGACGACACTCGTTTGGCTGCTCTACGAAAGAATCTGACGAACCCTTCATTTAAAAGAGGATCTGGTATGAGTGGCTATGCCATTTTTGTTTTTTCAGGATTCACTGATTACTTTGGGTCGGATAAGCCACTAAGAAAAACAAACTGTTAACCCGGATTTTCTTTTTGGAGCATTCTCATATTTTTAATGATTATTAAAATTTTATTGTCATAATAAACAGCCGTGAGTATGATCCTTTAATCGTATTTTTTTTAATATAAACATTTTTTCTTTTTTCTCGACTCATTTACATAGCAAATTTCAAAGTGCCTGTACTTGTAGCTCCATTACTGATGTTGAGAAAACATCATGGAATTTGTCCATAGTGTCGAACTAAGGTAACGTTCAATATTGAAATAACGTTAACTGTTACTTGTTTACGTTAACTAATGGCAGTTTCTATTATACGCGAACAAATAGATTTTACGTTATTATCATCGTTTTTTAATATGTAAAAAAAAGAATTGTTATAACGAACAAACTATCACAGTTTTGACTTGACAGTTTTCCACGGCAAATCTATATTTTGAAAATTGTTTTGGCTATATCTTAAACAAAATTTCTATTTTCCAAATTTTTCGTATTAAAAACAAATAGACAAGATATTCCTTGTGATAAAATTCCATATAACAAGCAATGACTGATTTACCATATAATTATATTGATTTTATTATTCATTTTCATCCAGCAGACACGTCAATTTTGATTACAATCTTTTAATCTGATTCCCATCAAACGTCCATTATAACGGTGTTTAGCGTAAAAAAAAAAAATACCTAAAATACAAAATATTCAAAAAACATTTATTAACACTGCATTAAAAAAAAAGAAATCTTCTGATCAAATAACGTTAAATAATCCTCAATTGTAATTTTTGAATGCATAACTATGCAAACTTAGTGCACAAAGATCACAGCGAGAAAGAGAATGCAAACGAAAAATCGTAATGCATCGAATGCACCGCGTAGAAGATAAAAGGAGCGTAGGGGTTCAAAGGTCAAGTATACAATAAGAAGATAAATCATTCATGGGAACAGAATTTATTAAAATTTCCATGAAGAAGTGTAATCTAGGCTTTCGCCATGCGGTTCTCGCTAATATAATACAGAAAATGTCCGCCGCATCGGACATGATCAGATCTCTCGCGTGTGTAAGATTTCGGTCCATATGATAAAGATTAAATAAATTGATCTTTACGTGACCTCGGATGATTCCTGCGAAACGTAACTACATACATAGTCAGATACGTACATTGAGTGGGGGGGTCATAATAAATTTGACAAAGAGGATAATTAAGAGAGATCCTGAAGATTCGTAGGGTCATCATCATTCATCCTGAACAGTACAGAACACATTATCTAATATATGTACTATATGTTAAATTAATAATTATATTACACTTTAGACAGTCGAGATCACATCAGTCCCTTCCTTGCTCCATTTCTATATTCCCAATGTATAGAGACGAAGACGAAGGCGCGTTTCGTTATTTACAAATGGACGAAAACAAAAAAGAAAGAAAAATTTCTCTATACACAGTATCGATTCTCTATATACACTTTCGTACAAAGTACGAGCTGCCGAGTAGTTTGGTATCCGACGTGAACGCAAACTCCGGACTAGAATATCCCATTGGAAAAGTTTATGGTGGTACTTGCATCCCTGATGATGCAGAGTGCCATGGTCCATATCCGCAGGAAGCCAGAGTCTGGGTCTTGGCTATATTAGTGACAGCCGCCGCATCCGATTAGACGGCGGACCCGGAACCAGAGTTAGCAGGAACATAGTAGTTCCTGAGATGAAGATGATTGTGAAGATGAATGGCTGATATTTGCTGAGCGGACGCATGATGATTCCATTGATTAGTTGGTGAAGAGGGTGTTAATGATTTTCCATCAGGACTTCCGGCGGGTGTACCAGGTGATGAAATGGCACAGGGATCAGCAACAACGTCGACGTCCACATCGACGTCCACGTCCTCCTCATCGTTCTCCTGCTCCTGTTCCGGTTCTTGGAGTTCATCCTCGCTGCAGCTATATCGCCTGGACTTGGCAATCCTGGAGACGTGATAGTGATGATCATCAGGCGCCAGCAGAGAGGCTACGTCAAACTGTCGCTTCCTGGAGGGTTGGAAGGACTGCTGAAGAGAGTGACTCTGAAGAGACGAGGGTGGCGAGTGGTGTTGCTGCTGTTGCTGATGGTGATGATGGTGATGATGATGATGATGATGAGGTGTCCAGAGTGTAGGTAGAGTCTGCGTAGGTAATGGTGCTGGTGCGATCGAGGGGGGTGGCGGTGGAGGAGGCGGCGGAGGGGTTGCCGGTAACGGAGGTGGACTAGGACTGTCAGGCTCTTCGTCGACGGCTAATCCCATGTGCCGGCGTACCTTACGTTGGGCCTTGCGCCGCCGGAAGTCACCCCGTCGGAAGTCCTCAAGGTTGGCTGGATGAATAGCCCAGTAGTGACCTTTGCCGTTTGCACTGCGACCAGACTTGACGAAGCAGTCGTTCAGAGAGAGGTTGTGCCTTATGGAGTTGCGCCATCCTGGTCCACGTGTTCTGAAGTACGGATAGTGCTCGAGGATGTGCTGATAGATGTCAGAGAGGACCAGCTTCTTCTCCGGCGAAGATAGTATGGCCATTGCTATTAGTCCTATGTAACTGTGCTGGGGCTTTGGCTCCTCAGGTATACGCTGATGATGTGGATGAAGCAGAGCCATCGATAACGCTAATCGACTTGGATACCCAGCAGCAGGATAAAGTGGCAGTGGCGCTGGGAAACCAGCTCCCATGCTGAGATGAGCCGACGCTCCTGATGACGGTGGATGTCCGACGCTCGGATGCTGAGGATGAAGCTGCTGAGCTAACCTCAATCGTTCCGCCATAGCGTAGTGATATAACTGTAGTCGATAATGCTCCAGTCCTGGTAGAAAACCGGCCATTGGATTTCCAACACCTAGGCCTACAGCCAGTGGCTCCTTACTAGGCGGTGGACTCTCGTTGCTGCACATCCTGGTGAAATTACACTCCTTTTTACTAAGTTCTACTAGGTACCGTGATTAAACCCAACTCTTATTTATAGTCACAAACTTCACGTCGAACACTCCGTCATTGGTACTGTTTTACCGACGGTAACGGAAATATTTTTCAAATCGAGCAAAAATGCTTGCACGAACCGTCAATATGTTTTTCCACCAGTTTTCACGGTGTTTGCCCCGAAACGCACCGAGCAACTGACTCGTTATGATTTACGACCAAGTTCCCGAGATGGGTGCACCCCTTCCAGGGGCGTCTCGAAGCCACGCCCGCATTTATACGCGACCAATAACAGCCTCCGAATCAACCACTGGCACGCCAAGAGCCAATTGGCCCAAGAGGCGTGGTTAAAAAAAGGTATCCACTAGGCCACGCCTCTTTTAACAGAGATATTGATCTCGGCAGTATACTACTGGCTCGACTCTTATCCTCCAGCGTGAGCTGTGATATCATATCCGACTGTGGGCTGAGGTGGAGTTCAATGGTGCTGCGTTTCGTCGATTCGTCTTTTCTTTTTTTTTTTTTCTTTTACCATCCGTCCCTCTATCATCCCGTTTTGTTTCTACGTGGCTATCGTATACGCTAACCGCGCTGGAGAATCTATCGCGCTACTTATTCAGAATCTTGACGCGTCGATCACTGATTAAATTTTCAAACTTTTCGCCCATCTTGTGTATCTCATGAACACAACACGAACATCGTATAATTGATCATACACCTTGAGACCTACCAAACTTTCATGATAGATGAAAATTATTATTTTTTTTTAATATCAATCAAAAGCGGTGCATTAGAACTCGCGTCTTTGAAACAGTGAAAAATATTGAGTGTAAAATTATATAGTGTATTAAAAAAAAATATAAATATAAATTAATTATTTCAAGCATATATATATTACGCCATTTTGTACTGTCTTTTTTTTCGCGTTCAGACTACTAGGTTTTTCAAAGATTTAAGGGCGGTTCCGAAAAAGAAAATTATAAAAAGCCCGTTCGTCCTCCCCCCCTTCTACAATGGAATTTTTTTTAAGGTTGCGCGCGCAGCTTCTATTAATTCTGCGACAAATGAATGAGAACGTATTAATACATCGGACCCAAACTCTCTAGGGCGCCGCCCTCCAACTATTTGTAAGCATCCGCCATGCTGGTTTCATATCTGTCGTTCGGCTTTTACAAAACACAATTTACATCCAGCCGCGCTCCGCAATATGGCGTTTTCATCGGCCCCGTGTTACCCGGCCCGGCTCGAATTCCAGCGATTGTTGCGTTTTGTTGCAAATAACAGCCCTCATCGGGCCTCCACGTGTGTCCACGGCCGGAAATACAACCCTGCGTGTTGGTAGCCCTGTATACCCGTGTATACGCATGCACGCACGTACAACCATATCCACCCGTATACATACCACCCTGTTAAAGTAAATAGTCAAGCCGATTGGACAAATAGTATCGACGGGTTCATACAGTCCCATACAGTTTACCACCATTTTGTTGTACCGCTAGCATTTTATACCATAGCTACTTTTACCTCTGATTCATTTTTCAGTAAGATACAATTTATTGTCGATTATCGTTTTGTGGTAATAACATATTTTTTTTTTATTATTAATTATATGTTAAATTGGTATTTACTACTTTTATGCTTCTACAAGAAGATGACACCTTTTCCTGTCAGATTTAATATTTTGAATGGGAGGTTATAGGGGAAAAAAAAATTATGGGATTTTAGAAAACGATTAAGATCGCTATGACGTCGTGCAAAACATTGTATGCAGTAGGTACCAACGTGAAACCAGAATCGCGTTGTCCCTGGGGAACAAAAGGTACTAGAGAAAAAAAAACGGAGCATCCGAAGAACGCGGGTTAGTCTGTATATGACAATTCTGTATATACCTGTATATATAGATAGACAAGAGCGTCCCGACGCTAAAACGGTCGGCATTTCGAATAATGGGGATAATTGTGGTAAAATGGAGTGGCATTGTAAAAAAAAAATGGAACTGTAACGATCGAGGGTGGTTGAGTAAGTGGCAGATGCATGGCGCCCATTTGACAGCTTCTCAAATTTCATTTTCTTTCCTGCATTAAGTTTCATCGAGCAGATCGTCCTTCAACGTTAAGAAAGCCGCGGCCATTGCTCGAATGAAACTTGGATAAAATAAAACAAAATTTTTTTTAATCTCTCGTACCTTGTTAATGTTACACGAAATTCCATTTTCTCCTCGTTCTCGTTTTCCGTGTCAGCCATTTTTTTTTTCATCAAATAAACAAAAAAAAATACACGACACCGAATATCGCGCGAAATAAAAATTTCCTTGCAATTTTTACCTCGCAATAAACACGTGTTTCCACGGTTACGATATAATCGATTATCGATCGATCAAAATAATAGTACAAATTGAACCATATTAAAGATCGTTCGTATATAGTCGATTTTCGCAATATTTCATCGATTAACATTGGTCTACCGAATAAATGAAAAAAAAATAATAATAATAAAAATAACAATTTCATCATTCAATTAATAAATGTCCCTGAGTTCACTTCTGCGAAATTGTTACAAGATATAGTTTCGTGACTAAAGTTCAACAATAGTCTCAGGTTTTGATACTCCGTGATACGTTCCTAATCGGTTTTCAAACTCTCTCCCCAATCTATACCTTATTCCTTGTCTCTGTCGCACTCCCAACTCTTATATACCAATACACACCATTCCCCAAAAGGTTACAGTTCATAGGAATCAATAGATTTTCATGAGAGTTATCAATAAGGAACTGTAGTCAAAAATATCCTGTAATATATATATATATATATATATATCCCATATTAAAATAACTCCAGCATTCATAAGAACATTGCGCAAGCTTTTTCTTCGTAAACTAGTAAAAAACAAACCATAATTACCTTATCCGACACAAAAACTATAGTTTCTTCAAAGTAACGCAAATAATGACTTAGGTAAGTAATTTACGAGAGCATTAAGATCAATCCCGAGAGCGTCATTTATTGGGAAAGCTTTATGCATATTCTAATGAGCTTGCAATCAACTTATACTAAACACCAAAGCAGCCAGCCGACATCTTTACTCTGTGCGTCTTACCCAGGCCCGTAATTACTTGGTGCAATGCCTCTTGCTATTGCTGGTACGAATGCTACTAAAGCTGAAGCTTTAGTAGCGCCTATGTAACCAATACCTATATATATTATATATCACAGCTGTATAGTATATATATATATATATCTTCTTGAAGAGTCCATTAGCTTTGATGCTTTACTCAAAGGGCTGTTCTCGTTTTGAACATCGCGTACATTGTATTTAATAAGCGCTTTCCTGCCATCCCCACTTTCTCATCCTTAGTGACTCCTTCTCCTTGTTAATTTTCTAAGGTAAATATATATATATATTGATGCGGAGCGCAGCTGCTTGGCCACTTAACGTCGCTCATACTGATCTTCTTAAATATTCATAATTTATAAACTTCCCTTGTAACCCTGGAAATTTGCGCCAATAGCAGTGTAGGCCTTGCTGCTGCTGCTGTTGTTGTTGTTGTTGTTGTTGTTTGCTGGATAAAGCGAAAAGTTAATTTTTTATTCGAGATAGATTACTTTTATAGACACGTAAGAACGAGGGCACTCGTTCAACTACAATTATAAGATTAAAAAAAAATATTCATGTTTGCATGAATAAAAAATTTGTGTTAATTATGCTAAACTAAAAAATATTTAGCTAACAATAATAAAAGCTCTGTATCGATTAATTAATTATTTTTCATTTTTTTTTATAGATCGACTACATGGGTGAGCTACTGGGTCAAAGTGTGACGAAGGCTAACGTATATATTACACGAGTGAAACAGATTTAAGGAAGTTTTCAAAAAAAAACCACGTGACCTCTATAGTCAGTGCTTGTAAAAATTTTTGGAATAATGCAAGCATGGTAGAAATTTTTTTTTTTTTCTTCAATGGAACTTCCGCTTTCGTAAATTAATCTTCCGGTTGAAATTTCGCGCGATTTTTCAAACGCTAAAACGTGACGGTTTGGCTGTCTAACTGGATTAGCTAACCGGAGATTGGACTCGAGATACTCGCGCCGAATGAATAGCGGGATTTGCCAATATTTTGGGTGTTTAGCTTTGTGCCAGAACACAGTGGGTATTGTCGTCGATCCCAGGGCGGAGTAGACGATGAAAGAGCCCTGGTGAAAATATTTAAAGAGAAACCACAGCTTCCACTTCACTCCACTTCACTCCATTGGATGCTTCTTTACGAAGACTCCTAGGCTGCCTTTCCTTGCTTTGTTACAATATACCTTATACCGTGTCCAATGGACTACTCGGCTTCTACTTGATTTTCGCCAATTTTCTGCTAATTCAATTTTCACTCTCCGGACTTCCTTTGTCGACTGAATTGCTTATTGAAATTTTGCTGGTACAAGGATTTTCTTTGGAAAATCATTAACGATCCATTTTTTCCTTTTTTGTTTACACTGTTAGGTAATACCTATTTAATGCTTACGTAAGATAAACGGATAACTGGTTCATGCAAGTGGGATGTAAAACATAAATAAAATACATTACCCCATCGTGAGAAGCAAAGATAACGTCCAAACGTCGGCAAATTCTTTCATGAATATTTAAATGTCCCGCCGATCATCCACTGTCATTCTCCAAAGAGCATTTGTGTAATCTATTAGTACGTTTAGGACTCTTGGGGATGAAACCCTTTTGTCACCCGTGCGAGGTACTTATGCGGTTGGTTAAGCCTAAAATGGGGTAGTGCGACACGAGTACCGTTCAACATCCCCCCTTATACAAAAGCCCATAAGAGCCAGAGGGATAGAAATCGGTAGGTACGAGTTCAAGTACGTATAATGATCATTCATACTCACTGGTTAAACAATTCATATATTGACAGAATAAATTGATATACAAAAAATGTATTTTTTGAAAGTCATAAAAAAATAGAAGATTTTTATCTTACGAAAATATATTTTACGTTATTAATGAATCTGTGTCTTTTTTTTTAAAGATATGGTTGATGGCTCAATATAGAAATTGTATATGGAAATATTCGGCGCCATCTTTTCTATTGTTGTTCTAAGTATTATTATTATTATTATTATTGTTCATAAGGAGTTACGAGAACACAATGATACCGCTTAACGACCGAAGCCTCTTTTGTGCTCGGTGTTCATCGGACCTATGAAAACACTCGTGTTGTTGCGACAGCCGCCCATACTCGTATCTATGTTTCGGATTGTTCAGGCGCCATTGTGTCTGAGGCCGCTCGAAATAATAACACAAATTTAATCTGGCATCCCAAGACGTTTCATAAATACTTATGGCACTCATATACATATTCATACGAGTCTGATAAAGCACTCAGGTGAATCACGTAGTAACGACAATCTCATATAAGAGAGGAATAAATAATATAAAATACAGAAATCAAAGCTTGTATGAAAAAGATTTAAATTTCGAAAAAAGAAAAAAACAAACGTTGAACCATCTAACGAAGAAAGGAAGAAAATTCAATCATGGCGGTGGATATCTCTCGTTGTCAGCCCCCATCTCGAATATCGATGGTATCGATTATCGGAACAGCTGTCGTGTGGCTTGGCGATCCGCATGGAGATTCACAACAATGGTCAGTGACTACCCGACGACAAAGAGAATCAGCCGCCGTCGATCAGACTGTATAAAGGATACGAAAAGGGGTTGCTAATAACGTCAAAGGTATGAACACACGAGCGGACATACTGCGTGGGTGTAGTCCTATTTTAAACAATAAACGTTCGCGTAATGAAAACCCGTCACTAACCACTGAACTCAACGTACGGTCGTTGTTATTGGATTAGAATTTGGAAAAAGGATGCCGGTTACCGGATCAAAATAAATTTACATATAAAACTCACGTGATTCTCGAGGATATTTTCCATCGTACATTGAATCTCTTCGATCGCTTCAAAATCCTTAAATTACTAAACAAATATTTATTATAATAAATATCTAACAATACATCGTTCATTACGTATTCCCTCAATTGTACATTAGTTGTCACAAAATATGCTCCTGCAATAATTCGTTCACCGAACTTCTTATTATAGGCTATTATCGTAATTTTCTAAAACTGTTACGTACTAATTAACACTTCGTACGCTATCGTCATCCTTATGTTTTATGTGCTTCCTCCAGTATATTATCACTGCCATAATCTATAATGCAAGTGCCGTGGGTAATAGTTATGATCCATGTTGTATAAAAGGTACTTGGTAGGTTGTACGTTTAGTTAAAATTCAAGAGAATGACACGTTATGCCGACAGATGGCGCCACACGTGCTTTCGCCGTAAGGCTAAATACGTGGTAACAATCTAAGGATTTATTTGCTCTGTCACCAGATATGGGGCGCTGTGTTGCTGTCAAGCTGTACACTTATTTCTCCTATTACACCCACGTACTGTTAGGTAATCGTCGTATAATAGTTATGCAATTGTAATATTCGTTGGGGAGTCTTGCTACGTGAGGAAGGCACAGTTGCTGGCCTGAGGCATGAGACCAATATGGCTACCTTAGAAAAGCCACCCTTATAACCCCATGTAACCCGTAAGCCGTATGTATCTAACCCCACTGCTGTTTATTATTCACTTAGGATGCTCATATTCAGACTACCCTCATAGCGACTACATTTTGGATCGAATAACACACCAGGGTATGATAAGGATGTTTTGAAAAATTGTCTGATGGTTGAATGGCACGGGTATGGATTATTGAATTGTCTTATGCTTTTATGTATTTATTTTTTTTGACAGAGAATTTATGGAATTCATTAGTAGCGATAAATGGGAGAGGTAATATTTAAAATTTATATACCTGAGTACTTAGGAAGATTAGTAATTGGTTATTTATCGTGTATTCCAGTTTTTTTTTGTTGTTTATTTATTCAAAATGACAATCTTTAGTGTTTGTGATGATACTTCAGCTTGATGAAAATTCATTAGTTGGCTAAGGTTAGGTATACTTTTTAATGGAAATTATGTACGTGGATATGTAAAATTGTTATACCATGAAAAGTGGAGGGTATTTCGAAAATACATAATGGGATACTGATTTTTGGATTTTTGAAGAGAAGAGTTATCAGGTTTAATGATAATTAAAAAAAAAAGTAAAATTATACGATAGCCATCTCCATGAGATGCTTGATTAGAATCTTGAAAGTGAAGGTAATTGTCTAAGTAATAACTATAATGGAGTACACAAGAGAGCCGTGTCCTTGGAGAATAATTGATGATTGCGGCGGAGCATTCGCAATGGGTTCCATAGGTGGAAGTCTATTTCAGGTAAGAATAATTTTATAGAAAATATAAACAAAAATTGATGAAATAAAAATTCTTGTTAAATAATAATTGTTTTTTTTTTTCAGAGTTTCATCGGATTTCGAAATGCTCCATCCGGCATTAAAAAACGTCTTGTGGGCGGATTGAATCTAGTGAAAAAAAGGGTTCCTCTAGTGGCTGGAAATTTTGCCATTTGGGGTGGTTTGTTCTCGGCGATAGAGTGCAGCTTAGTGCATTGCCGTTCGAAAGAAGATCCTTGGAATTCCATCATGAGCGGTGCATTGACAGGAGGAATTCTGGCAGCAAGAACTGGAATTCCATCCATGTTGGGCAGCGCTACAGTCGGTGGAATTCTTCTGGGTTTGATAGAAGGATTTGGTATTTTAGTAACTAGACTTCAGGCTGATATTTTTGCCCAGCATAATGTCTTGCCTGTTAATGAGAATACGGAAGGAATTCCTCTTGGTGGTAGATTAGCATTTTTTGGAGCACCCACTGTACAGGATGGTTCAAATCAAACTGGTCATGGTAGAATTAAGCTGGAACACATAAGAAATGTTTGGTGATATTTTTTATGTCATATTTTGTTCATGTCTTGTAATAAAAAAATGAAATCATTCTAGAAATGGTTAAAATTAAATTCTTTGATGATACAATATTTTTATATATACAGATGATAAATAAATATCATTAAGATTTTATACAGAATTACAATCTATCTATCTACATTCATTGTCTATGCTATCTCAACTCAGATGTGTATCCTTTATATTTTTATCTATCTTAATCTTTTATCTAGATTCTCATTATTCTCAATTTTCAAAGATCAGAAAATACTTTTCAAGCTCGCACGCTTCACTGGGAGTCGAAGGTATTTCGTTTAATAATCAATAATCGCAAGGTGGTAGTAACGAGTGTTTTGACAGCGGCTCGCGCTGTCCATTGACAAGTCGAAGAGCCTTATTGTCATTGTCATGACAGTATTGTGTCGTCAATAGATTGGAATCAATATTTACACTTGAGGTGAACCATTAGCCTGGGATTAACATAGGATCAAGGGTAGGCAACCCTTTCGGATTCATTTAGTGGTCCAGGTCTGTTTCTAAGAGTAGGACCAGCTTCGGGTCCAGGTCCAGGTCTGGCTCCAGGTTTAGGTTCAACTACGTCGTCCTTTTCGTCCTGACCTAGAGAGATGGTTTCGATGAGCACCAACCCTCTGTACAAAAAAGGGCGTGACTCGTGCTAGCAAGGTATTTAGTTAGGGTGAGTATTGAGCATTGATAATGTTATGGGACCTATGGTGAACCATCATTGTGTCGCAAGTACACGGTATATGGTCTTTCAATGATTTTCATCCTGGTGAAGCCTACTGTATGATCGACTAGGACCGTGAATAATTTCGAATTAGATTATCAAAAGCTATCTGGGAATCTATTATTTTGATCACCCGTGTGAATCCGGGCGTTTGATCATTGTTACTTGAAATGGGGTGGTTGATGATTTAGAAGAATTAATTTTTCTTTACATGTTTCGCAATACAGCGCATTCATAGGTATAACATTGTCCATGATATTTTGAAAGTATTCAGTTCCCTTTTTTTTTAATTTTTGATATTTTATCTAATCGTACTAAAAGACTGGATCTTTGGAGTTTTTAATTTGAAGATAAATATATATAATGGCTCATTTCTTTTAAGAAATGGATCGTGGCACCATTGTTAAAAAAAATGTGTGGTTACCCTAATTTCAAGGGTAATTTCTCTCAAACGGTATATAGGATAACGACAGATGCGAAACAAAGTTCAACCCTTATTTGCGAAACCACTATGAGAAGTAATCCGTGGACAGTAATGTAGTTCTATGTAATTTAACTTACCATTCGAAGGTATCTCTTATTTATCGACATTCTGAATTTCACGACTGTCAATAGATGGCATACTATTCGTAATACAGGGAGTACAATTTTTGTGAAAATTCTATACGTTAAGCCTGTAGTGTAGGGCTCTAACTGTACAACGGTAGAAGATATATGACTTTTCCATTGGAAATATAAAGATAATTAAAAAAAGCCAATTATGTATAAACCGTGCTCACGATTAAAACTTTTCGATTAAAAATTGAGTATAATATTACATACCAACTGTTATTATGCAAGCAGAAGATGGCTCTACCATAAAAATTTATAGGAATCAAATGACCACGTCAACTTCACTACACTACAGCTGACACAACAGCTCTGAAGAAAACTTTATAACATACAACATGATAAAATATTCTCATTAACAAAGAATCAAATTCTATAAAGTGAAAAGAGAAATGCCCATTAAAAAATCACATTACTTTAATTAATAAGGTAACCACTTGTGGACCACTTTCAAAAGTGCCCATGAATTTTCACAGTGGTTTCGAGTGAGTAGTTCCGTTTTTCTCCGCATAAGGGGGCAGCACCTCCTGGGCAGTATATGCAGCGCCAACTCTTTGGCAAAGAGTGAACCCGTTTGCCATGCCGTTCTTGCACCGAGCTGTTCTTGATCTTGTTATCGCCAGTCGTCAGTTTGTTAACGGCTCTAACTTTATTCGTGCTGAGTCGATTCGCTGGTTATCGAAGAGGTGGCGCAACATGTACTGCCCAGGAGGTGCTGCCCCCTTAAGCGGCAAAACTTGGAACTACAGACTTCTCCAGATTTACTATTTATTTCCAAAATCACATTACCCTAATTGATAACAGTCCCCATGAATTTTCGCAGTGGTTTGGTAAAATTATGCGATTTTCACCTTCCGGAGGCTGTATCTCGGAAACGGCTGGAGCTAGAGCTTTTTCCTTGAAACCAGC
>JARPRG010000070.1:397814-423419 GCA_031001745.1 Hartigia nigra | reverse complement strand
TCTGTTGCGGCCACAACTTGGGCCCGACCCACCGAGCAAGCTCAGCGGATGAGGCGGAAGGGCAACCCCCGACACCACAAATTAGGAAAAGTAAGACAAGCACAATGGCAAGTGAGAAGGAACAGAATGAAATAAGAAGACAGAATAAAAGATAGAAATAAAGAAGTAGGAAAGTAAGGAATAAGAATTCAGAAGTAAAGAAAGAGAGAAAAAGAAATA
Source organism: Hartigia nigra (assembly GCA_031001745.1). NCBI lineage: Eukaryota > Metazoa > Arthropoda > Insecta > Hymenoptera > Cephidae > Hartigia > Hartigia nigra. The sequence continues at coordinate 423,200 of JARPRG010000070.1, read as the reverse complement.
AAAAAGTAAAGAATAAATTGAGAAATGAGGAAAGAGAGAAAGAAATAAGAAAATTAAGAGAGATAAAATACAAAGAATCAAAGATATATATATAAAAAAAGGATGGATAAAGGATAAGACGCGGACTTGGACGAGACCAGTATAGGAGACCGGCTCGCGCAAGAATGAGCGCTCTAGCCTGAGCACACGCTTAAGTGTTCCCCCTCCACTTCCCGGGCTTTCCCACTCCTGCGCGGTAAATCTGCGCTTCAGCACATTTCCCAATTCGAAGCCACTAAAATCAAAGATAGAAAGCTTGGGATGGACCAAAGAAGATGCTGGTATAGTTCAAATAGCGATTGGACCACTTTCGAAAAAGCCCATGAATTTTCGTATTGGTTTTGAAAACTTTTGCATTTTTCACCTTCCGGAGGCTATATCTCGAAAACGGCTGGAGCTAGAGGTTTTTCCTTGAAATCAGTAAAGAAAGTTTGTAAGTAGAAAGCTTAGGATGGACCAAAGAAGATGCCTGTAGAGTTCAAATTGCGATTGGACCCCTTTCAAAAAAGCCCATGAATTTTCGTAATGGTTTGGGCAATAGTTGGCAGCGACCGAGTCGCTACGGTGTCTTTGGTTGTCGCAATAGAGGGGAGTCTAGCGGTTTAGCTGGTCGTCGAGGAGATGGCGCTGCATGCACTGCCCAGGAGGTACTGCCCCCTTAAGCGGGAAAACTTGGAGCTACACGCTTGTCGTGCTTTTCTAGACATTTCCTAAAGCACTTTACTTTAATTGATATTTATATATATATCTAAATATCAATTAAAGTAACGTGATTTTGGAAAAACATAGTAAAGCACGACAAGCGTGATATATATATCATTAAATACAAATACCCTATAACTGCGAACGAAATAAAGTAAACCATTATTAAGACATCCCATAGTCGAATTTGCCGATCACATTGGTAACAATAGAAAATCGTATATGTTCGTAAATGCCGTCACCAACAAAAGCCTCATCGGATTTCTTTATTATTATGCGGGCTCACGTGCACAACATCATTCAGAATTGATGGTTATATTCCATTGTAACCCAGAACCTATTAGAGGTTTTACGATCTGTCCAGGACAAAACGATGAAATGGTAAATACCTACCCCGGTCGGTAACTATTTTCCAAGATACTTGCTTATTACCCTCCAATACCCCATATTACACCATTGATACATAATCAGTAAACCCTAGAATTTGTTTACAATCAACAACCCTTATTACTAATCCCTGTGCCATAAGGCAGTCAAATTAATTGCTACGAAAAACAAATAATTACAATATTCCTTAACTACCCTTATTTTCGTTGTCATCCCTATTGTAAAAATTATACTATTTTTTTTTTTACAAGCATACAAGGATGTTACGATCTCAGCTGAAGACTATTTAAGTGTGACCTATAACAACAAACACTGATCCTTCAACCCCTTGCAACCCTTTGCAGTAACCCAGGACGTACGTGCAGCTTACACGTGCCGTTCCTCTGTCCCCCTTATGGGTTCGGTTAGCTACACTTGAGCTCGAGAGTCTCTCTAAACTGTGTACCAGGCAAGTGAAGGTCTATTTCACTGGAAATACTTTGCTCTAAGGGTGCTGCAGAATTGTCATTTAAAAGACCAAGGGAGAAGTAATACATAAATAATATAACGTAATACAGTACAGTGTGCTCCGAGGATTATCCTACTTAAAAAAAAAAAATCAAATTACCCATCGAATACCAAAAAAAATTCTTAAAAATCTACATTTATTTATTAATTTCGAAATATCCGTAATACCAATCTGTCTTATCGTCACTGATAATAAAGATACCAGGGTCACTTTAATTTGTTACAATATTTACATCGCCTTTACACAGTCACCCTATTCTTTTAATCGAAACTTTAATCACGGACCGGAAGTCCCTATAAAGGATTATGATTCAGTAAACAATAAAATCATCCAATTAACATTACACTGGTCATTGTTATTCTAAAAATAAGTAATATTTATATATATATATATTTTTATCTTATGTCTAATAAGCATATACAAATATATCAGACCAAGTTTTTTTTTCTATACTAATGACAACTCTTAGGGGCGTAACGTTACATCAGTGTCCCCCTCGACTTTTGCCAGACAACAACTGTCGGCCTATTAAACTAATTGTCTGCACAGTATGTCCGTACCGCAGTGATTCTACGGATCGTCTACGGGCTGTACTGTACGCTGGTTACTTTGCTACCCCTATAGCGCTACGATTTCAACCCTCTTACCTATATACGCAATTTTATACGCTTCGTCGCCTCGCAACACTGACCCTCCCCCCGGCGTTCTTCACTTAAAAAATCTGCATTAGTTTAATTTCCTCCCGAGTGACTTTCTATGATTACTGACTTGTACGGTGACACCGCATAGCAATGATTTTCTTACAATACGTATCATCTTACAAAAACTTATTTACTATTGAGATTCTATAGGATTTTGATCAGTTAAAAATATAGCAAAATTAAATAAAAAAAATTTCCTTGAAATATTTTTTTTGTTATTAAGGTTAAATTGCGATAATGAGTGGATAAGTATGTGTATAATGATTTTTAGCGATATATATATATATATGCATTTCGTGGATACTCGTAATATCTAGATATTTTCTTACAAACGGTAATTAGCCAGTCACGTGACTTGATGTTTCTATCCCGGGTCAAGTTAATTGGCTGCAAATGTGGCGTAAACTTTGCCGAATGTGATCTAATCGGTAGCACATGAGCTAATCCGGTTTAATTCTATACGGTAATACTACTGTAAACGATTCGCCTTGATCTGCCGTAGCAAAGAGAAAAGTCTATAGGAGGATAAAATAGAATTTTTACATTGAGTGTGTTACGCGTGGTACCAGTGAGCCCCATTAGGATCGGATCAATATATTATCATACATCGAGCGGAAGATCATTAAATTTTATTCCCACGAGCAATTAATCGATCACCTATAAAAAAAAAGTGCTGATAAAAAAAATTAATTATTTTTTGTTTTTATCTAAAATACATATTGAAATTATACTTAATTCAAATTTCAGTAACCCTGTTTCATGGACTTTCACGGTAATTGTATCATAATGGAATATCAAAACGTGTCCTTAATCAAGTCAAGTGCATTTATGACGTGTGTATTTTAAATCCGAAAGGAGTCACTTCCGGTAGCCGAAAAATTGAAAAGTGTCTATACACAATGTAACCCCAGAACACGATGACTGGCATTAATGAAATAATGCAGTCACAATATCGGTAGGGGTAGTCAATGCTAGAGATCGAAAGGGGGTGAGTGGGGGCCGTAGTGTTCTGGTCACAGTAGGGGTGAAAATGTATTCGACCGTATGTTCGCACGTTGCTAGTGTCGTATACCGAGAACGAGGCGAATATAATTGGCAGGGGTGCGAAGGGATATTTATTGCATCTAAGGGCGGGAAAAGTCATAATAGTCTGTGGGGGTATAAATGGCACCGGCCTCTTTGCGGTTCGTTAAACGACGGATTATCGATAAGGGGCGCGTTAAAAAACACGTATGTACCAGCCTTAACGTATATCCATTCGGTATAATGAAAAGTAAGAAAAGTCAACCCTTACGATAAAATCAAAATCTGTCTGACGAATATGTCAAATCAACAATGAAAAATACTCGTCGTGAAGTATCGTAGATTAGTAAAAGATTATTATTTTCATGTTCAATTAATTTATAAAGAATGAAATCAGGTATACAAAAATTACGTTTTTTACGTAAAATATATTTGCGTTCTTATTTTTGTTGTTGTTGGGGGGCAGGGGGGGTTGATGTTATACATGTAGGTATATTTTTTTGGTTATTCGGATATCGTATTCGATTGCGTAATTTCTAGGCTGGATAGTGTAAGGCAGAAGAGTGAAGTCTGTTAAGGGTAGTAGGTGTTCGTAGGGTATGATAATAATATTCGGTAAGTACGTGTTTGTAGTTACCCCTGAGTTGAGCCATGCCTGAGAATACTAAGCCACGCCCCTAAGTACAGTAACACTTCTGATTGGTTACCACGGTTATATCATAATAGGTGGGCGGAGCGTAGTCGAGGAGCTTCCACCAGAACAAACTGCTGCCGTCGCGACGAGCTCCGCCGCGACGCACCACCCCGCGTGGACAGTCGCTCGTTTGCTCGTTCTCTTGAAACTACCCTAAAACAAACCTCAATCGGGATCGCGAGTATTATACATTCGGATGATACTTAAGCATTATATCTGTCAAAAGCAAAGAGATCATTTACCTTAGTGTTTAGTTCGCGTTGAATTTTCTGTGTATAAATTTTATTTTATTAGTTTTCACGTAATTACAAATTTTGGAAAAACTGCAATACCGATAACAAGCTTTGTGATAACGCAAAATTCGTCGTGGCACATCGCCATCCAAATTTCGAGGTAATTAATTGTTTTATGATATAAAAATGTTTGTATCTTAAATCTTCGTCTCGTTCATTAATTTGTATAAATTATTTTTTAAGGGAAGAAAAATCGTATTTTTTATGTATAAAAAAATATTAGGGATAATTCGTAGGGTGTACGGAGGGTCGACATCGTGTGACAGTAGGTACAAGGGTAGGTTAAGGTTGGTACATTAAGAAAAGCACGTTCAAAAGTGAATCGCGACAAAATAAATTGATAGTCGAGTGAACGTAAGGGGGTCCAGTTTGGGGGCTAGAGAAACTGGTCCCATGAGAGCATGGGGTCCCGTAAAGTGCAGCCTGGCGCGCGCAGCCGCCTGTTCGACAAACACCGTAAACTGTTTGTGTTCGGATTAGCCATCCGCCACTCGAGAATTACCCGTTGGGTAAACTTCGCGAGAGAAACGGGCGAAAAGGGAGAATTAATAAAGCTCGTACCACCAGGCGCCCCGTGCCGCCCTCCTGGAATCCGACGGGGCACAGGTGAATCGTTGAAAAACTTTTTCGCAAAAGGACATTTCCAGAAAGCAATTTGACAAGTTGTAAGTAGTTTTCCGGTTCGACGAACCGCTTGAATTGTCGGATGCGAAATAAGACTATTCTCAGTGTCTTGTATAAGAGTTTTTGGATATAACCAAAAATATATATATATATTTTTATAAATATATTAGTGTTGGTAAATAATATTAAATAATTTACGTAATAATTTGCATATAGGGATTTTTTTACTAAATGCCCAATTCGAATAAAGTCATAATACATACGCAAGAGTATATTTGATATAAAAAAAATATTGCATGACGATACGTGGTACAATAGACACGCGAAGATTTTTATTACTCTTGTTTTTCACAGTACTTATTAAATAAACATAATATAACGTGACCGCCATATTGGTCCCAGTCTTGAAATACCAAGAATTCACTAGCCGTATCGAACGCAATAATTTCGTATTAAATTTAATTCCTCCTGTATAATCCATCGTCGAATTTAAAATTTCAACAAAAAAATAATAATCATACGCGAATACAATTTGAATGATTAAATATATTATCAAAAATAGAGCCCCAGTTACCATACGCATAATCTTTCCAATCCCCTTGAGGGATCCTGATAACCTCCGGCGGCGAATCGCTGCCTGATGCAAGCGGCTCAAATGAAAACGTTCCTCTACCACGTAATAAAATATGTACTGGAATATACGCGGATAAACGAGAAAACACGAAGGGCCCCGGATATGTGATTACTCGGAAGGAATTTGCAGGCCTTTTCATCCGTGCAATAGATACGATAAATTTTGGAGCCACGAATAAAGCTAAAGAAAACGCTTGAATAACGTAGAGACGATAAAAACAATTATTTGGAAAAATGGTCATTATCAAAAAAAAAGAAAGATCGGGTCTGACGGAATTTTCAAAATTTAAAGATCGCGCCAAGACTTTTTTTCTTGCTGAGAGAATTAGAGATTTTAATAAAGAAAAAAAACAAGGAGTTGCTCTAGATTTCATTATGCTAATTAATAAAGAGAATACTATGTATACGTTTGATACGTCGACCTACGTAAATTCGTATGAAGATAATGATCGCTGTTGGACATTTGAATATTTAATTGATAAAATCATCAGTATAATTGCCCTAAGGCCTGTTACCTGGTCGAGTCTAATTGTAAGTACTAGTGCTGTAGGTACTTGTACAGATAGATGGAAAGAAGTAGGTAATGATTAATAAATAATTAATAAAAAAATTGGCCCAATACTACAAGACGAATCGTAATTACGGTTAATTAGCAATGACAATATGTGACGAGGTATATAATTTTAAAAAAAATTTGTTTTCCTTTAAACTCATTCAATTAATTTACAAACAGAATTGCAGGTAACCCAAGTATAGCTTTGTTTGCTGAAGACCATGTAATTGCATTTTAATTACAGGTAGTAATTAAAAGAATTGACATTGACGTAACTCGATAAGAGATCCTATTGCCAATATATCAAGGTATACAGCGGGTACGTCTAATAAAATGAAAATAACGCGTCCGTCAATACTACCGGATATTAATTGTGTGGATTAATGGAAGCGAAACCGGAAGTGACGAAATTTCAAGTCCCTTCGAATTGAATTATCCTGGGTCTTTGAGTTCCTTAAATATTGGAAAGCCACGCTGCTTTTCTTTATGGCCTGATTGACCGGGTTAAGCAAACACTTTCAATCGAGGTTCTTGCGTGACTCTGCAAAAATTCAGGGTTCAAAGTTCAATGTAAACAATGAAGAGGATAGACCTGTCAAATATATGACAGTTCAACGTCAACCCAAGGCAGCGACGATAAACTCCAAAGTTGCCCCAGCGATAATACAATTTTTAATCTTAAAAACAATTAATAGATTACTATGACACCAAAGGATAAATTAATAAATTTCAATAATAATATAATTCCAAAAACCGTTATCAGTAAAACAAAAAAAATAAGAAGCCAAATAATCTCGATAAAATCCCATTAATCGAAATACAATAAAATCCAATCAGTCACCAATAGATTACTATGACACCAAAGGATAAATTAATAAATTTCAATTATAATATAATTCCAAAAACCGTGATCAGTAAAAAAAAAAATAAGAAGCCAAATAATCTCGATAAAATCCCATTAATCGAATTACAATAAAATCCAATCAGTCACCAATTAACAATTACACGCTACAAGTTACACGTACTTGTTGCATAAATAAATAAATTGTTCAAAAAATTAATTTCCCCCCAAAAAAAACACAATTAATCCTTATCACGATCGAATCAAATTATTCCAAAGAGCTCCTTTAATCCGCCAAAAGCAGAGTCCGCTTAACTAAATCATGCAAGACTAAAGAGACTAAGAGACTTCGCAGCAGACAAAGAGCCAAACAGTTGTCAAGCAAAAAGAGAGAAAGAGAAACAGATACATAACCAGGAAAGACAAGAAGAACAGCCTTGTCTACCTCTTGGAAAAGGAAAATCACGACAGTCATAGTCGTAGTGGGGATGATTGTCATTAGTACGATGGAGGGGGGGGGGGGCAGGGGGGAGGGTAGGGATGGCTTTGGAAAAGAGAAACATACACAGTGATATCTACTGGCACTGATGCTGCGTATACTAGACCTCTACACGTATACCAGTTACCCCGTACTAGTACAGGATGGTCATGATGGAAGCACAGAGAGGTTTAACAACGTTACAATGTACGAACGAACGAGCTCTCCTGTTCTGGCTGCTGTATATATATATATATATATATACCCACCCTCAACTAACTTCTACAAGCCTGCCAACCAACTCCCCCTTCCCCGGCCGTTATACAGTCGAGCCCCCCGCCTCGTGGCAGAGTCGAGCGAGGAGCGCAGATTGAATCGTAAAATAACCGAGAGGGGAACAATGCGCCTCGCTACAACATTGTGTTTGCATTTAAATAATCTGCGAGGCTGAGGTGCGCTTATTTCACGTAACTTCGTACAGCCCGGTAGTATGTATACAGATAACGCGAATCCGAAGAGAGTTTCCAGAGCTGTATAACGTACTATATAAATATACGATATATACAGGTATAGCGTACAAGGATAAATGTACCTGTATAATAAATCCTTAGGAATATATCTATACTCGTATAGCTATATATAATTATAGGCTTTGGGTAGCATACGTACCTTTTTGAGTAGCCATAACAAAAAGAGGGGGTCGCTGTATATTGGAGTAGACTTATTCTTTTTTTTTTCTTCTTTTTCTTTTGACGTTATTTGAATGATCGTTGAAAATAAGTGAAACGATTTGAAATTCGCGCGAGTAACGGTCTCCAAGTGGCGAGTAATTAATGCGGTCGATTCGATCCGATAGGTCCAGGCTGACCAACGGAAGCGAACGGGACGGGCATGGGGGGCTGGGCCTGCATTGTTTCACGGTGGATGAGAATTTAATTTGCACGGCCCCGGCGGATGGGTGCCGCCTTGTTTAAGCGTGGGGGTGGGCAGCTATGAGTGCGCGGGGTTTTGCGGGGGTGTCAAATTGAATTACCCCCCGCACCACCTCTTTCGCTCGCTTCCAAGCCCCTGGGACATTTGCCGGAACGCTCTCACTCTGCTTCTGTCATGGTAGCTACCTATACCTTCGCGGGGGGCGTTTTCAATTAAAATCAACACCAGTTCAACTACCCTCCATCCTACCACCTACCTCATCCACCTACCCTTATATTCCTCTTACGTATAATGTTTCCCCCTCTATGTACCTCTTTCACTTATAATTCTGGCATCTTGCCGTCTCCCTTTGGGGTATTTGAATTTGCGAACATTTTGTTTTGCTGTCTTTCGCTTTTTTTTTTTTGATTGACGAATTATGCGGTGAAATTTTGATTTTATTACAGCAAGGTTGCTCGTTGGAAATTTAATATGGCTTTGATGTGGAAAATTTTGTTTTCTTTTTCTTTTTGAAAATTCAGTTTCAGGATCGTGCATTCGAGTGAAATTTAGTGATTTAAGGACAAATTGGTTTTTTTTTTGTGTGCATAAGGTAAATGGTATGTGGACTGATTTCTCAATTAACCTGACATTGGTGATGAAGCAGCTGGGAATTTGTACAAATTGACGAACACGTTAAGGCAGTCTTCTCATTAGTCAAGTAATACGTTATTGATTAGTCTTGAGTGGATAACGACGACGTAAAAGGAAGGATTTAATCGCCTTTGGGAAAATTGTCGCGACAGATGCCCAGCTTCGCTTTCACGTAAAAGTTTAATTTCATCGTGTTAATTCTTATCGGATTTACTTAACCGCTGTTCAATTGAGAGATAATTAAGGAGCGTCGCGTAAACCGAGAAGTCGGCATTGCTATTGGCGACGAGCGACAGGACAGGAGGGCTTAATCACATTTTCAATCGGCACGCGGCCTTACGTCGCGTCGTTCTCAATGAACTGAATTAATGGATCGACTGAGAACAAATGAGCGAAGCTTTTGATTTTCCCAAACTTACTTGCCCATCTTCGTCGTTATAATCATCAGCCATTTTTACGGTTGCGCGGCACACCGATACGTCATCATTGCAATTATTTTTTCATAAAGAAAACAATTTTTAAAAAACCATGAATTTTATCAATTTATATTTGTGTATCTAAAATTTTGAGAAGAAAAAAAAGTCCAAAATACCACTACAAAATATCAAACAATGTTGTACAGTCCAACGCCACAATGAAAAGGCACGTTTTGTTATATATTTTTCTTTGGTTTTCATGCAAAAATATTTTTCAAAATATCCATCATTGTATCGAGTGACGTATAGAGAATAAGAAAAAGATCGATAGAAAGAAACAGAAGTGAATGATACGATTGACTTAATTAAGCGAAAATACAAGCCTCCGTGTACGATCGATAAAAATTAATAAATATAATTACTTAGTCCGCATTCGTATTGGCTTTTGTAGGGAAACGAATAAAAAGGGTCGTATACATAACATGAGAGCGAAAAGGCTTCGTAAAAGAATCGTCGCTCGATCGTCTCGATTCGGCCCTTGATTAATTCCGTTCGATTTCCACAGCGATTTTTCGGTACAATGATAAACAAAAATTATGGTGAATGTTTTCACTTTTACAGAATGGACAGCCCGGCGGTATTATCGTTAGCACCGATCGCCCCCCAAAAATCGGCCCAGTCGCCCCAACCGCAATCGCACTCAAAACCAAATCAGGTACCTACTACCAATACGTATGAAAAACAGATATAATACATAAAACCACAAAGCCGGTGGCTTTTACTTTGTTTTAATAATTTCCAAGCGATATTACTGCACCCCCCCTGAATCAACACATTTAAATTAGATTAACCTATACCGATCGCATTTACAAATGACACGATAGTTTTGAATTGTTTAATTAGTGCTTGTTTCGATAAAAATTCTCATTGCCTGAGAGCTGCCTGGTGCATCTAAGCTGATAGGAGTTGCAGGTGGGGACTGTATCGTTATATGGAATCCACATCGTGTCCCTGGTTATCGAGGGACAGGAGAGGCTCTGTCTGGCACAAATCAGCAACACGCTACTCAAGCAATTCAGCTACAATGAGATTCACAATCGACGCGTCGCTCTGGGGATCACATGTGTTCAATGCACTCCGGTTCAGTTGGAAATTCTTCGTCGTGCTGGAGCCATGCCTGTTTCTTCTCGTCGTTGTGGGATGATCACGCGAAGAGAGGCTGAAAGACTTTGCAAGTCATTCCTTGGTGACAATGCGCCACCTAGGTATACAGTATGAAAATATAGATGGAGTTAATGCTGATTAATATTAATAATGATTAGTACAATAATTAGTACTGACCAAGCTAATTGCCTTTTGCATAGACTTCCGGAAGACTTTGCCTTTACCGTGCATCATGAATGCGCCTGGGGATGTCGTGGTGCATTCCTTCCAGCCCGGTACAACAGTTCGAGGGCAAAGTGCATAAAATGTGCGTACTGTGGACTCTTTTTCTCGCCGAACAAGTTCATCTTCCACTCGCACAGGATTGGACCAACGGATAAATACGTGCAGCCGGATGCAGCTAATTTCAATTCCTGGCGTAGACATATGAAATTGTCTGGTAATCCTCCGGATGAAGTGGTCCATGCCTGGGAAGATGTCAAAGCGATGTTCAATGGCGGCACTAGGAAGAGACTACTGTCGAATCCAAGTTCGAGGAGTTCATCGAGTCCAGCCAAGCAGAGTAGATCATCGCCGACGGTGCAGCTACCTTCTCCTATCGCTGCTCCTGCTCATCCTCGAGTGCCGCCGTTTCCGGAATTGCCGTTACCCCTCTCCAGGAGTCTCGTGATGGATTACGTGTGGCATCAACATCAGCAGGCTGCCGCTGCTGCGGCTGTCAAGACGCCTGGATTCGCCTTCCCACCGTACGCCTTACCTTGGCTGGCCAAGAGAGGACCTGTTCTGTTTCCAGGTAAAAATAACGAAAATTGAAATTTATTATTACTGACGAACGTAATCCCAATTTTTAATTTCACTCTGCGCCATCAAGTCATAGACAAGATCCATTACACATTTTACTTTTTACTTACAAAAATTGTTAATTATTCCACACTTCTTTAACATAGTCCATTCTTTTTTCCCTTTGTATTTATAGAGAGTTCAGAAGTGTTTTTTTCTAGGACCATTACCACCATCTATATCTGGCAGCAGCACGACGGATCCGTTGATACCAGCAGTTACCACAGCTCTTCACCAATCCGCTTTCCGTCCAGTAATCCGGGGACCACCGATCGTCGAACCCGTCGTCCAGGAAGTGACGACGGAGCGTCCTGTGGAAAAAGAAGGAGTTGAAGAGAATTCCGACGATGAAGTTGATATAGAAACAACCGAAGAGGACGCAGTTGCTCCATTAAATGCCAGTCTTCAAGGCATTCATTCCGCCTCGAATTCCGCCATGAGCAACCACAGTGGACACAGCGGACACAGCGGTCACAGTACATCACCTCAATGCTGGAGTCCACCACGAGAAACGGTGGGTGTTGCTTTAAATTATTAACACGAATAATTCTCTAAGCATTATTCGACAACAATACACTTACTTGATAACCAAACAGCCAGAAATAAGAATTACTGTTAGATTAATTTAAAAACCGTAGTTACGTCATCAAAGGAACCGCCATATTGCCCCCTTCAAATAACGTCCTATTTTATTCCACCTTGTTACATTGTAATATATTTCCTATCAAGCTACACGAGTCATTGAATAATACCAAATGACATAACATTATCGATCAATCTTGAATGAGTATTCATACCGTGTCGAAAGTGTAAGATCAACAGTATCGGTGAACTTGGCTGAATTGCTATGAGAATTCATTGAAAAGGACATAAAAGAAACGTGCGTATCACGTATGATAGGTTATGTTCGGTTAGGCACTCGTGATTCTTACCAGGCACGTGACCGAACCATGAACGATGAAAACATTGTTAGGTGTCCTCGTGTTCTTTCGTAAAGCTTCACTGCTTCTGATTACTGGGTAAACACTTGACACCAAATGGACCCACGGCGACAAATATGTTACGCCGTCGTCGCTTTGTGAACACCAGCAGTTTCGACAACCCAGTAACCCTGTCGCAAACACAGTTAGGACATTATGACAATCACGACGTCCGTGACGCTAGCCGTCGCTCACGCAATCTACGAACACGCGAGGTTCTTACGCTACAAATTATACCTATGTAGTATATCTGGTATTACTGACAACTACTATGGTACTACTAACGTCAGCCAGGCTTCGATGTAATTTTGGAAAATTATGAAAAATTTACATGCGATTTAATTTTCTGCGAATTACTTAGAAACAGAGTGATCCAATAGGGAACAATTGACGTTATAAAATTGGAGGTTTAATATAATAAAACATGTAATTAATATGGAAAATAAAATACAATGTTACATGGGATAGGAACTGTAGGAATTTTGTATTTATAATATCAAAGAAAATCCACGAAATTATAACAGCTGATTTGTTTCCGTAAATCGTAGATCGTGAGGATATTTAAAAATTGACCGTTGATAACACATCAAGCGAATGTCAATTAATTACTTCGATAGCATAAGAGCGATCCTTAATCACGTAATGGTGAGTAAGGCAGCCTCTCACTCAGTTATAATAATATCGAAGTATATTTACACTGTAACCATAGAAGCCTCGCCCTAACGTGCCCTTGCGATCCCGCCGCAAGACGACACGTCGCCATGCAAACAGTTTGCGACAACGTTAATCAAATTAATTGAGTGATATTAACTTTTTGTCGTGTATCGATCTTCATAATCTGACAATCTTAGACTTTGGCGCAATAGAAAACCCGTAGAAAAATACTTAGTCATTCTAGAAGGCGTTTGTGGAAATATGAAGTACAAGAAACTAACGTTAAATTCTTAAAAATTCAAAGCTAACGTTGTCTCATATTATTTTCATTGTATATTAATGATATCGAAGGATCAGTTGAGAACCACTGTTGCAGACTACTCAACGTCCCTAGCATTTGCTCTGCGGTTTGACTGCTCGTGTGGCTGCTCTCATCAATCGCGATAATTATTGTGTCAGTAAATACTTGCTGAGCACACGATGAAACTACCTGTAGTATAATATAGAGAAACGCGTCATCGAGAACCGTACAAGTCTAAAGGGTAGAAGGGGTCCGATACAATTATATAAATGAAGCCGATATTATTTTGACGTTTTCCATCACGCGTGTTCTATACGCTTCGTCGCGCATGTAATCACTTAGGACGTTTCACACGTGTGCACGGGCCTTTACGATGCTTCGTACGTTTCCCATTTACAATCGTATATCCGCCATTGGCGAACAACCGACAGCAATTACGGGGCGTCTGTCTCTGTCATTATGACTCCTGTGAGGTTGGTTATGTTATTTTCTTCTTTATCACGATCGTGCATACACCGTGCTGTGGTAATAAATTCCAATTGTCGCAATCGAAGATCGATTCGATTAATTCTCAAATTAAGTCTCGCCTCGGGAAATAGTTTAAACAAATTGTTTCGCGGCATTGTGAGAGTGACTTAATCTGCCGAGTATACACAAGGCGTCCTACGACACTGAATTCCATTACTGATAAAAGCCTATGTCTTTGTCAGACGAGTAGGAATTTTACATTGAAAATTGTCTATTATTAAAGCTTCAATTAAGAATTGTAACAGTTAAATATTATAAACTCTTACCTGATATATATATAAATACGATATATCAAAACACCCCTTTTGACAGTATCTAATGCAATATAAATCTGCGCGGTTATACTCGGGTTTGCCCAAGAATCGGCCCGCGTACGACCTGTACTTTCTAGAGGGTCGACCGGGTCCTCATTCACCAGGGGCCCCAGAGAGGAATAGGCTGGGATAAGCCATCAGGATTATCAGGCAGCTTTTCAATTCCCCTAGTCGGTGAACGTGTCGAGTGGAGGCTCCCTTGTATTTTGTCCGCCTCCTGGTGCTCGTGTTCAACCCTCTGCACAACAGCCACCCCTTACGCGAAGACCAATACACACCTACGCTCGTTCACCAGCTCATACTAAACCCAGTTAACACACTTCGAACTGTATCGTCTCCTAGCGAGACTCTATTGCGGTAACTAAGTAATCCCCGAGCGTTATTCGTTATCATTTGTCGCTCTGTTGTACGAACGAGTTTTCCTTTGGGCGACGTTTAAGTATGAGGCGATCCGGCTGCCAGTGGCTGCTTAAGTTACAATGACGTGTGTGACGTTGTGAAAAAAAACTTTTCTTTTTTAACATTAATTTACCATTACGATAAGGGTATGACGTATCTAGATTTTTTTCGCGATCTGGCGCTTGGATTTTTTCATGCAATTAACTGACGTCACGTAGTAAGTATCTTGGGATCTTCTCCTGGAAATATTTAAATCAAAGAACACTTCCTTTAGTTAGTTCAGAGAACAACTTTTAATTGCTACTTGTACGTCCTTGGGGATTTTTTATGTTCGAGGAGCTTGATTACTTTCTTCTTTTTTTTTTCCTTTTGTTTTCCTTCTACTTTCCACCTACGTGACTTGCGACACTTATGAATTTCGTGGTAATTACGTAATTTAGCTGGTTACGTCAATTGACGGGAATTAATGACACTTAATTTACGTACACGTACTATTCTAATCTTATTACTTGGATAATGATTGTTTCCCATTGTTTCTTCTTACGCAAGAAATTGATATTGATTGGAAAATTTAATTTTTTGTATTTTTACCTACAGTGACAATAATTTTATTGTCTCGTCCTGCCATCTTGCGACTCAAGATTGTACCGGGATATTCGTGACATTTAAATGCATCGCAGTTCGAAACTATTAATTAAAGAACCCCATGGCATTTTTAAAGTCTCGCGAATGCAGCTAAAGCTATCCCTACCCCGAAATGCCAGATTGTGACCTTATCCGAGAACAGAACCCTCCGGGACCCTGTGATTAAATCGACTACCACATAGACACATTCTTATATTCGAATTACAACGTATATAAAACTAGGATACAGTTTTTTTGTTTGCTTCTTCTTCTTCTTCTTCTTCTTCTTATCAAAAGAACTAATCCGATAAATCGCAATTAGGTTTTAACAATACTTATACAATCAGTAGTCAGTAATTTTGAAAAATATTTTTGATATAAAAATAAAGAAATTGCATCAGAATAAATTATCGTTGATATTGTTGGGTGCAAGAAGCAAAATATTGATGATATTTTTACGTGGATGCTTATACGGATAATTTATTACATGTATTTTAGTTTGAATTTTATATAATTATATTTACATATAGACTTAGAAAAATTAATCAAATAAATGTCAGCAGTTAACGTTACACGATGCGTTTTACTCGAATATAAATTATTCCATGTAACTTTGTATTAGGTTTTAGACAGTGATAATGAAAACGAATACAAATTTTCGCTGGATTTAGATTCGCCAAAAAAAGTCGTATAAAAAATAAATAAAATTACTCGTATCAAAAGCTTCTTTTGCATTTCATCAGGTTCTCATTCGCTGAACAAAGACGTCCATCGACAGCAATTATAGGTAGCATAATGAGGGAGTTACTTTGCGTAGATTTACGTCCTTTAAAGGGGGAAAAAAAAAAATACCTTTGCCGAGCAAAGTACGTCGTGTAGCCGTAAACGATCACAGGAAATTCTAGAAGACTCGAGAGAAGAAAGAAGAAGAAAGTATCTATTGAAGGCGTCGGGACGCCATTTCGATATTTTTATTCAATGGTCAATTGATACTCTTGGAACGAAATACTCTATAGGCCTTTATCATCGTATACATGCGTAATATCGTAAAAGTTGTATATTAAAGAAAAAGGTAGATAAAAATATGAAAAATTGATTTTGAAATAATGTTATTTGAAAAATTAGAAAATCAATTGATTTCTTAATCGCTATTATGTAATTTTTTGTAAGTCTACTGTACGGTAGAAGTAAAATTAGTATTATCTGTGGGTATCATTAATTTCTCAGGATAATATTGCTACGCCACGTTATACGGCAGTGGTGCATTCTGCTCGACCTGATGCGATTCGACTAACGCGATTGCGTATTAACTTTGCGATTCGCGAATGCCACGCGAATTTTATCTCGATTGAATCCACTTGCTTGGGTTTCCCTTTTCCAGTTTAAGTCTGTTCTCCTTGGATTTTCGTATTCTCGGGCGACATCTTTTATTTGACATTGTTGTCAATTGCAATAACAATGAGCGACGGTGAATTTGTGCGTTGGAAATTTGTTATTTTTTCAAATTATTTTTTAAAAAGTAATACTTATTATTTGGAGAGTCAACATGTATTTTTGAATTAACAACAAATACTTGATTTCAATTGTTATTCGTTCTCGATATGGCTGCATAGTATTGACGTGGTTGTATAGGTTAGAGGTAAACGTTTGATTTAAAAATAGGCAGGAGGAACGATTTTTGTTATTTGATTCTTTTATCAGTTTCAAAATTCGAGGATGAAAAATTCGAAAAATTATTGCAATGAATTTTTATGTGGTTTTATGGATTTTTCTTGTACGAAATGACGTTTCTTTATTTGAATGAATGATCCTGATGTTTTTTATACAAAGTTATCTTACAAAAAAGGTCTTTACAGGAATTATCGCGATAGACAAATGTTTTGCAGAGGATCATAATTTTGGCTATGAAGTAACGTATTTTTTTTGTTGATTATCATTTTTTTGCTAATTAAAAGTGCATCTATTCGATTAGATGTATCCTTGATCGATAGGACGTGTAATCCGCGTGCGAAAATTTTTCAAACTGCATCGCGATACCGTACGCGTAAAAAGCCGTGTCAGCCGTGTCCGGCAGGGCATCCGGTATTGCGAAATCTCACGAGAAAACGAAAACGGACAGTTTCGGTATCCGCGGCAGAAAAATCGCTAAGGACGAGCGAGAATCCAGAGATCTTAAAGGCTTTACGTGACCAAATAAAACTGAGGAAAAACCATTGATAATGAAATTTATCGAGTTAAAATGGATCAGCTGAAAATACCGTTGCTGAGACGGGATAAAAAGCTGAAGAGAGACAATATCGACAAAAAAAGGACACAAAAATATGCTAGAAATATCAGCAAAACAATAACGTGCAAGTGTTGTGGGAGGCATCGAATTATCCAAATCCCGAATAAACGTAAAAGCATCATTTATAAATAAAAGGGGGACAAAAAAAAGATATTTTTCCATCACCAGTGCAAACAACAAACTGCATTATTCGACGAATAATAATAAAATAATAAATGAACCAACAGGATAGCACTGTTCGTCAGAATCGAAAAACAATCGAAATTAATCGAATGTCCCCAGACGCAACGTGAATATCCAATAAAGTCGAGGAATAACGTCGCGTTGCCGAAATTTTTGCCGTTTACATGAAATTCGCCGCTGCACGCTACAATTGTTTCGCCATAATCCTTTATTGGATCAACGGGGCTGAAACAATCAAGCGGCCCATAACGCGAGGATGGGTTCTGCCATTGAGGGTTGGGGGGGAAGGTGGGTGGAGGTTTCGGGGGCAAAGGGGGGTACCCCTGTTGGGTCTACGTTGAATGGGGTGGGTCAAAGGGGTGGCATATGGGAGGGAACGAGAGAGGAATGCAACCACTGGATAGAGAGCACATAGAGGGTTCGAGAAAGGACTGTGCCGAGGAGACAGAGGAGTGAGAGAAAGAGAAGGAAGGAGAAGAGAGAAAGCGAAATCTAGTGGAGAGAGAGAAGGATTTCTACCTACTTTGCCGGGTGAGCGGAGTTACAAATGGGAGAACGCGGAACTCATCCGCAAACTGAAACTCCCGCTCAGCTTTCTCGTGGTAATCTGCCGATGATTCAAGGGTGTAGGAAAGGCTACTAGCTTCCAGCATCCAGTAGCATGTTGCAAGCATCTAACCCACCGAACGGGAAGAAGAAGAAGAGTGCGTCACGTAAAGGCAATAATAAAGGGCATATAACCTCCAAACAGTCGTAACGCTGATAACGCGACGTACATGCTTCGAATTCTCTTCAGTAGTTACAATCAATCTCTCGCTTAAAGACTTTGTATAGCGGCTATCCTATTGGCGCACGTTAAAAGTTCGAATAAGAGCCTCTTCTTCTGGAAGTACCCTTAGTATAACTATTCAGCTACGTAGTTAAGCTAACCTATTTCCACGTACCTTTGAGAGGATGACTGACTGCAACAGACGCACAGAAGCACCGTGAAACGAGTCCATGCTGAAGGATTTTCCATGGTTTTCACTCACTGTTTAACACTATGCATATAGATTGACGCGCGTCCATTTAAAGGTACGTATTTTACCGGGTATAACATTCGTCACAGGTTAGGATTCGTTCCGTGACGTTTAGAAGAGGTTGCGCGATCTATTATGCGCGACATATGTGCTACATAACCCTATACGGATGTGTTATGGCGATAACAAGTTAGAAGAGAGAGAGAGAGAACAACGTACGGCGACCACCTGCTTTGTCGTTGGAGGATTTACTAAATAATCGCTCCACACCCTTTGGGTTCTACGTTTAAAGGACTCGCGTACTTTGACAGACTGGAGACGGTTTTGTAAATGCGCCTACCGTACCGACTCCCCCTTCGTAACGTTTCTACCTTGTCGAATTACTTCACAATAGACAGACTCACCCCTGACTCGATCCTCGGCACACAAAATATAATTACTCGAAATCCCAAACAGTATTAAAGTTTTATCGCAAACATCATTTCGTCCTGGCATTAGTGGCGCTGGGATAATTAATGTTTGCCAGCATCGTGCGTACCGACTGCTGCTATTGAGGAACGAAGAAGAATTTTCGTTGGCCAGGTGTCGGCGGCGCTTTTTTTTTTTTTTAATTTAAATATATACAGTTACAAGCTTTACGTAAAAATGCCTAATGCAATCTTGATATTGTTCGTGACTTTAGGCTCTCGGTGGGCAATGAATATTTAATCGTTAGCAATGGCGTTACGGTGTAATCGGCTTTGCGTGCCGTTTCGAGGATCATTATCGGTTCTTCGTCTATCTCGTCGATCCTGAACGTAACGATGTGCTTCATGAACTGATCCATGCAATTCGCCTGGCAAATCTGACAATTTTGTATTAAAGACTCTTCACGCTGATAACGTAAATTTACATTCGATTAAGGCCTTCCTCTCCTCGTCTTCTCGAGTAGGCTTGAGGGATCGATGATTATTGTTTTATTTAATATAGATATATATATTTGTATATATGCTCTACTTTGAAAAACTATTGCATCGTACTACTTTTTTAAAAATGCATTATTCGCGTGATGCACTCTTTTTCTGCGTGTTACGTTACTGCTGTTTCGTTTTTTTTTTCTTATCTGTACTCGTAGGACACGCGATCCGAACAGTACGCACGGGCGTACTGATTTTTAAGTAACGCCTTGTATTGCGAAACAAAAAATTCACTGACATTTCATAATTATGTTTGCTGATAATTATAGTGCTTGGGAATACAAGGTTATTCGGGCCCGAATGCACCACCTGCATATATGGTTTTTATTCATGAGTATCAAATGGCCGAATAATCTGAAGTTAGCCTATCATTGGATTTCTATTCTATAACTATCTTCAGGTGGTTCTCACCGAACAATCCTGTATGTATATTTCTTGGACTGCCAGTAAATAAATTCCTGCATATGTCAAAGTTTGTTTCTCGTAAGTTTACCTAATCCTAGTAATCTTCTTGAGTGTTTGTCCAACATGGAGGGGACTCTGTTGTCCTTGACAAACGTCAAAACATGACATATCCGAAATGCCTGACGTAATTTTTTTTATCATGTTCTTATTTCAAAATTTTAACAATGTACAGGATTACTCGAAATTAACAATACGACTGTTCGTTTTGCCTTTATAAATGAAATTGGATATAGTAATATCTTATGGCACCTTATTTTTTAATCACTCTGTGTGCATTTTATATATTTATTTACACATTAAATTAACATCTAATGCCTTATTATGGTATAGGACTTTCTGCTATAGGCCGTGACAGTTTTGATTATCATTTTGACCAAATTTCGGCCCTCTAACACGGGCTTATTATTTATTCATATTAATTGACCAAGATGGAGGCCATTTTAATTTAAGTAATTTCGCGATGACTATCGCCGGAACATTAAATAAAGCACCGTACCTCCATTCTACTAATATTTTATCATGTAGATTATAGACCACAGGCCATCCTGTCGGCCATATAAGTTCCAATGACTACCCTTATAGTACGATTATGATCATCAATGCATAGCTGAGTGTTTGATCAGTATAAGTGAGATGTAATCATTTATGAAAAAAAAAAAAACAAAAAAAAACCCTAAAAACTACTAAAGTCAAGACAGCTCATTGTTTCGTCTTATCAGTAACGCAGAAATTTATTGTTACGTCTAACCGTCATATGTTACGTTCTTTTTATTATTAGTGTAATTTCTTTCTCTTAACAATTCTTATTCCAATTTCATAATAGGAACGAGAGGCTGAAAAATTGGCGGAAGAGAATGCAACTTTAAGAGACGTCAAAACGGAACTGACGTCCAGCAGGAATTCGGAAAGCTGGCACGTTGGCTCTTTTTATCGGCAATTGAATATACCAAGGGGTAATTATTTTTCACCTTTATTTTAATGCTAAGTACCGTAAAACATTATCCTTTTATATTTGAACAATGAAATATCCAAGTTATTCTTTTTTTTTAATTTTTTTTCATAACCCAGATCAGTTTCACAAATTGAGTATGCTTTTTATCGTACCTTGCGTAACACAAGATAAAGATCCTCTTGGACAATATAGTTAATCTCAAATTTAACAATGTAACGCATAATAAAGGAATACACTTTTGGTATTCCTTTGGAATTGTCTCGTGACATAGCTTGAATAATTTTCACGCAATTCCGTTTCTACTGTACGAGTGACAGAGAAGCAAAAATTTATGAAAATATGAAAAAAGAAATGCAATAAGGTACATTTGATATCCGTGTCTGGTAAAATATTAAATTTTCCTTTTCTTTTTTATGTATTAAAAATAAAAGGTAAAAACAAATCGACAACAAATCACAGCGAAAGTAGTGCCAGTTGTAAAACAAAAAAATAAAACACCTAATCACCTTGTCCTGCCAATCAAGGAATTGATGACGCGTGCGAAAGGAGTAACAAGTCCAGAGTTTCTATTAATTAGAGTAATTAGCCGGGAGTGGAGTGTTAACTAGAAGCAGGGGATGTTTGGCGGAGGGTCGTGAAAACACTTGGTTGGGTAATAACGTAACCAAGGATCGAGTCTACTACGAGGGGCGGTCTTTCACTGACGCATGCGTAGACCTTAAACCCACCGACCTACCTTCACCTTCTCATCATCAATTCACTGCTATCGGTTCCACCCCCACAATTATTAACCTTTCTCCCCCTTTCAGCAGCCAAGAGTACATTTTAAATAGTATTCGAATATGTCTCGTGTCATTATTATTAAAGAATAACCTTTCGCTATGAATAAAAAAACAAAAGAATTCTCTTATCGATACCCGTAAAATAACCTAAACCACCATCTTTTTTATTTCTATCTCATACCCTTATACACCTTGACAAAGCATTTCACTGATATTACGATTTTACGTTTTTTTTTTTGTAAAAAGAAAAAAAGTGCAATAACCATTTGAAAATTGCCCGTTAGTTTGATTCTGTTATTTTGATGATACATTCAGTGGGACATGTATAATAATTCACCAGATTACAACCGGCCGCATTTTGGCCGTTGCGTAAGCCGAAAATAACGAGGCGATGCGTGAGCTTACCTTTTCAGCACAGAGCCTGTAGCTAGTTGTCCGGTAGAAGAAGCAAAGTGAAACGAATTTATTTTGAAGTCTCTTGATTTACTGGTACTGGACTGAGGAAAAAAAGAAGAGCTAGTGAAAAATGTATTTGTACTATTTACAAAGATGCTTACTACTTATAATAATGAAAGATACCATTTTGTTTATATCGATGCAGGTGCAGAAGCCACTGAGAGATCAAGCTTGGATTGTTCAGCATGCCGTCCAAGAGGAATGTTCTATGGCCAGGTGCACAGTCCATCGGCATCGACTAATTAATCAAAAGGTTTAATTAGTTACATCAATTGGACTCATTAGAAGCCAATAACATGCTTACTCTTGTTTTTTTTTATATACCATATATATATATATAAGACAAGAGTCACTATGAATCCTTGGGCATATTGTTTCCATGCAATTATACATATTCATTGCATATTTATATATCAGAGAGAAACAATTAGTTTATAATTATTAAATTTATTGAGAAAGCTCTCGTATGGTCGTGAGATGATTTAGCGGTGCGGTATACCATTGCGGATTATACATAGAGACAGAGCTCTGATTTTGTGCAAGAGATTATTATAATAAATAAGCATAGAGATCAAATGTATAGAGTTAAAGCAGAGCATTTGCATTAGTTCATACGAAGACTGTTTCCTTTTATTGACAGTGTAACAATCTTTCTGCTTTGGACTACGTATTAGCTACGCTTTGCATTGAAGTATTGAAAAACCGGATGTGCTAATTAGCATGATCCTCCTTGCCAATGGAGGTTACTCCTTGTAAGAGTTTATGGTATATCACAGCCATCGATCAATGACGGTATATATATACACAGTAAGTTGGCGCTCTTTGATCTAACCGAATCAAAGATCTTTGGGATTTACCGTAATTGTCATATTGTATAGTGAAATAATTCTATAGTGAGGGTATTACTATACAATAGCCCACATATTTGGTGATAGTTAAGTACGGTGTAATCTAAATTATAAATAAAAATGTTATTGTATAATGAAAACTTCTTGATCATTGTGTCTTATCAAATGTTTTTTAACAGTACCACATACATATATTTGTCATTGATAAAATATTCATACGATGGATAATAGATTTATCATTTCATTGTAAATTTATAAGATCTTCCCGTTACGTATGAATACTTTATTAATGATTTGTAATACCGTTTTAAATGGCTTTGATCCATTTTTACTTTTTTTATTACAGCCACTGACCGCGTCCCTTCTCGACAGGCGAAACAAATCTTTTTCAATTACTCGCCTCGATGTCTTGCACATCGTTCAGTAATCTCGGCCTCTTGAGATATCTTATGAAATCCTAAGGGAGTAACTTCTCTGTAGTATACGTATGGAACGGTTCACTGAGCAGAAGCTTTAACGGATACAGTTCCTGGCTGCTTGCGTTCCCAGGGCGATCGTCAGCAGAATTTCGGATTCCGACCACATGTGCTCTATAGTCAGAAATATATATATCTCACAAGTACGTATAATAAATATAATCAGATTGAGAGAAGTCTAATTTCATTGAGATTGCAGATTTTTTTTTTTTAAGACATTTTATTAACTGTTATATTTTATACGTACCGTTTTATTCTGCACTTCAAAATGTCAGGTTCTCAAGCGGTATAAGTTTGTTCCAGATGTATTTTATTTGCATGTAGGAAAACCGACTTTCTTATCCTACCTTTTACTGCAATTTATAGAATCGTAGGTTCCACAGGAATTATGGCGACTGTCACTATAGTCGCTGGGACAAACACCGTCTGCGGCTAATGTTCCGGGAAATTGGCTTTGCGCATGCAGACTTCTCTCGGGACGTATCACACTTTGGGTTTCGCGTAACGATCTCACGTCTCTTCTCCTGGTAGAGTCCTGTTCTAGGTACTCTAGCTATTCATGGGACGACCTGGAATCAACGCGTTTCCAATAACTACCTAAAAGAAAATTGCTCGAGTCGTGTCGAATAATGGGAGAATTTTAGAATTCCAAAGAGAGACTGTACCTTGTCTGATGTTTTGTATTATCAGTTATATTATCCGAGGGACTCTTATGCAGCAGCCAGACATAAGTAGATGGCCCCTTAAATTTGAATAACCTTCCTGACCCAATCGCAGCATATTAGGTTAGCATCTCTTATCTAGATGAATCCTTTATCTTTTTGTTGTGGCTCCTATATGAAAGAGCTACACCATGGCCACGCTTACTACATTATCCTTTTGATACGTCTCTTACATATATATCTATAATGAATAGCCCATAGCCAGTTGATACCAGTACGTATGACCAAGCTGGATGGATAACGATCGCAATAAAATCTCTCCACACAATGGCGAAGCTTGAGCGGGTATTTAAAGAAACATTTTAATTGCAGTAGCTAAGCCGCTTACCTACTCCCTCCGTCATGCGTTAATAAAAACAACCCTCCTTCCAAGAAAGCAAAACGACCCAGCAACGCTGGAATGTTTTTGCATGGAGATGTCATGCGGTTTAAGAAAAAAAAAAAGAAAAAAAAAGTGAGCTTACGTCCATAACACAATAAGCAATAAAACAAAGGAAGCATCGAAAATCTATAAAAACAAAGCTATAAGTACATTAATTACTTCGTACCTCAATTACCTAGAGTATCCGTCGAAGTAGAATATTATAGAGTAAAAAAAAAAGAAAGAAAACTGTAAAAAGATGCAATAACTTTCTTACCATTGCTTGTCTCTGCGATGGATATTTTTTATCGGACCTCTTCGCCTTGAGTAGATCCCGAAGGAGAATCAGAGCATAAAGAGAAAGGCGACCCTGTAATTGGGCATCAAAAGACAATATTTTCAAAGGGAGTCACATCAGCTGCGTTACCTTGACGATGCGTAGGCGCTATCTTACGGCTGAACTTCGTACCATCCTGACGGGACCTTTACGAGATGGATCGTAAGGTCTCGAGTATACCTATGGTATACGTGTACTACCATACCAGGATCACCAGGATCACCAGGATAGTATGCCTCGTTACCGCGTGGCCGAGGAACCCTGTTCCCCTGGGTAATAT
>JARPRG010000070.1:373587-384752 GCA_031001745.1 Hartigia nigra | reverse complement strand
AATTATTCATTACTCGATTAAAATTACACGTCGAATCTACGTAGACGTAGATATTAAGAGTAGACACAAGAGAATTTTCGAAGAAGCAACCAATAAAGGCGTCTCATTTTTACGAGCTATTTCGTCGTCTTTTTTAATAGGCTTAATGAGAGCAAGTACTCGTACAATGAGAGGAGAGCCGGCCGATTCATATCCAGCGAGCAGACATCTGGCTTCATCCAGTGTCAGAAGCGAAGTGAAGTAAGAAAGAAAGTTCTTACGACAATAAAGCCCCGTTCGCACAGTGAGCGATGCAGAAGGTCGCAATGGCTTAGCCAAAAATATTCGAATGACTAAAAATCAGACAGACAAAAGTTTCGAGAAAATGACGCTAGTCGAGATCAGAGCGCGATTATCGTGATCATAGCGGTTAAAATTTTAAATCTACAATGCGTAACGGACGATGGCTTTTTTTTTTTAAATGGGGTTGTTCTTTATCCGACTGAAAAAAAATGAGGTCATAGTTCACGGACGACACTACGTACGTCTGTTACAGCAGAAATATCTCATCTTCCTTTGAGTTACAATAAGAAAAAGAAAGAATGATAGAGGAGGGGTGAATGAGAGAGAAGGGAAAGTGGAATGAATAAAAAAAAAAAGTCTACGAGGAGAGTGGGAGTGAAAATGTAGAAAAAGATAAAAAAGAAAATGTCCTTCTCTCACCTGTTACCTCTGCCGCTGGACCTTATGGACTAATTTATTGGGAGACACCCTGGACACTGAGTTTAGAGGCTTTTGATAAAGGAGTAGAAATTGTTTTTTTTTTTTTACGTCTGATACTCGAGGATATAACGAAAGTAAACGTATCCGCGTGGATATACGAGCACCAGGAGAGTCTTTTCGACACTGCGCCTTTCTAGGGGTAGTTTTCTGTCTTGCGATCGATACGAGGACAGCTTTCTCCTACCACCGTGCGCCACCAACCCTCTCAGGCACGCGTGTCAGTCTACAGGGTGGTTCAAATCTGCGGGGGCGATTTCCGTCTGCCTTTGGACGCTGTTGTGAAGCCACTAGTCGCTTTCGCGAAGACGCAGGATCGGAGATATGATTTCGTGGAACCCCGGGGGAGAATTCATCTCGCGCACCACTCGGAATCTTTCCAAAAATAGTTGGAAATTTATAGATCCCTTTTTTACTACTATTTACGTAAGAAGGAAGGTGTTATTTCACGATAAGAAATTCGATTGACGCAATATCTACGCCCCACGCTAAACTAAAGAGTTTGAAGTACAGGCTTCGGAGACATAATAATCGAAGCACGATGTAATTATTTTGTACTTATTTATTGCTATTAAGTTTTTATAATTTCTGTTTTTAATTATGGTGCTTTTTAACTTTTAGGGTTAAACGGACGGATAGCTTGTTAATAAAGAGTCTGGCTGCTATACCAGTTCTGTTATACTGACTTGCTATCGGCTGATAAAATACTGTCGGCATTTACGCCTCCTCTGACTCTGAGTATGCATCCGCTTTGTAAACCACCCTCGCACTTGGTGAAAATATCTCTAAAAATATACTCAACCGTTTATGTTATAGGAAACGAGATATTAATTTGAGCCAGGATGGTTGTAGCTTTAAATTATTATGTTGGCGTTTGCTGTTTATTGTTACCTTTTAGACATTTTTATTCAGGCATATCAAAGAATACTTTTCACAATCCTATCAGGAAAAGCAGCAACGACTATTCTAAGGAAGCTCTCTTCCGCGTCCTTTTTTTTCTCTGCCAATTGGTATAGCAAGATCTTTTGAAATAAAATAACTTTCCAAACAGCATTCATTAATATAATAATACCCGAATACAATTGTCTTCGTGTAGCTTAGTCCAGTAAAAGCTTTTGTCTTTCTTTCACGTATATCGAAGATTGACGCATTTTAATTTACTACAAAGATAATAAAAGAGGAAAACCTGAATATGCTGAAGCTTTTAAAAAAGAGATTCGTTATTTTTTATTAAATCGACATCAAAGATACTTGTGTCCTTCTTTGAAATAATTTTACTTTCTATGCGCTGTATTATTATTGCATAAAATTACGAGTACTCGTCACGCGTGCTACTTCGTTAACTCGTGACTAATTAAAATATAAGCATCTCTGACGGAAAAGCGATAATATGTACCGAATAACGTGCATTAAAAGATAAAACAGTAGCTATACACGATGTCTCTGTTATTTAGTACAGAGACAATCCCGGAATAGAATTTTTGGTGAAAAGAAGAAATACCAAAATTACATTTGTCAAATTTAAACCTAAATGAATATGAATCCTTACGTGTATGATGTAATAACTTTTGTATATATCAACCGATAACATTCTGTAAAGTATCTTGAACGCAGTCAATCAATGCATCGCTACGAGGGGTCGAGCTATTAAATTATTTTCTATTAAGCCATTATTCACGGTACGTCTACACGATACCAAAAGAACGTGATGATACACTGATATATAAAAAAGCATGAACGCGAAGGATCTCTTAATGCTACATAAATAATACGAGTGTGCTATTTTTAATTATAATTTCATCTAAGCTATTATTTAAATTTACAAAGCCAACGTACTCACCGAAAAAGAAAAAGAAAAAAAAGCAGGCTACCTTATTTGGTAAAATTTTCAAATCCAAACCGTAATTGTCGCTGTCCAACCAATCAGAACGTTTTGACAAAGCCGGCGGCCAATAAGGAAGAAGCTGTATCAATGATAGTTATTTTTGAATAATAAAAATCGCTATTTATTAAAATGTCATCCAACCCACGCTCCCTGAAGCATGGCCGATGAATGCTAACGGAATGAATATAATACGACGATGATCGATTTGATTACTGATCAAATAAAGCGGACCACCATCTTTTCTGTATTGTCAGAACTTTAAGGCTATGTTGTCATAATTTTCTATAATGATTGATTCTTACGTGTACCATGTAGATTATGTATTTCTCTTTAACTCACCTTGAACGATTGAACTTTATGTTGAGATTCGACGGAGCACTATGTTCCTAACCCCCTGCATCGATTTGACACACGCGAACAGCTGTTGAAGACTACAGAAAAGGCCTAAGGATGTCTCTCGAGTCATCACGCAAGAGCCAATGGCCGCGCGGTTTACGTTAAAGAAATAAATATCCAACTGAAAGTTTATTTTTAAATTGTTATGGTTACACAATTGCACTCGCATGAAAGTACGTGCTGAGGCTTGTTCAAGAATAAAAGGCACAGTGGGCTGAGTTAATTTTTTAATGGCGACACAGGTCCTTTTATTATCAACATTATTAATACAGTGAAACAGGTAATATTATACAATAAAATAGTGCCGTTTTACGATAGAGGGCTGTCAAGCTTTTTACATATTACATTGCGTACGAGCATATTCCCACTTTTACTGTTGACGTATTTAAAGGGATATGTACTCCTTAAGCTGCTGTTCGACATCAGGTGTGATGGTTAACATCAACTGGTCGAATTGGTTGTCACCCACAAGTCGTCGAAGTGTAATAAGCTGATAGCAGATAATGGTGTCTTATCAATTTTTATATGATTTGAAAATACAAAATTACGAGTAACGAAGTCCTACCTGGCTTTGGAAGGTATCTTTCAAAGATACGCTGTGCACAGGATCCCCAACTGCGAGTCTTCTTTTTCGTTGCGCGTGCTCAGTTTCATAGTCCACGTCCTCGTACTGCGATGGACTCGATTGATCACCGATCATTAAGGAACTAAAATAATTGTGAATTTTACTTATAGAGCTTTGTGAAATCGTATCATCTTTCTTTTGTCTTACTCAATTGGGCAGCCCATGTCATCGATCTTAGTAATGTCATTTAGTGTCTCGACTATGTTCGAAATTATACGTGGAAAATGATGAAGGACAGAGGCTGGACTATTCGCACCTAGAAGCGAACAAAGTGCCAGAGCAAGTAGTTTACGTCTCTCAGCTTGTGAAACAAGTGGCATACGATTAACCCAGATTTGTACGATTTGTCCAAGAACTTCTTCTTCGTTGGTTTCACCACCTCCTGCGTACCTGGCTAATTCATTTACCACCTAAGAAACATAAAATTTCAGTGAATCTTTCTATACAACCTTATAGTGCCATTACAAGAGCTACGTACCTGTATAAAAATGTCTCTAGAAATTAGCAAGACTCTTGCTACGATAGACAAATACATGGCCATCACCATTGGATATTCCTCGCCCTTATATACGCTTCTGTAATATATTTATCGATAACTTTATTAGGAGTATCTATAAATATTATGACTACCACAACGGACACAGCTAGGATAAATTATTTAAAACTTACTCAAATATTCTGTTAAGTAGTGGCTTAATCAGTGGTGCTCCTTGATGGGGCAAAGCTCGAAGACACGTTTCCACGAGTTGCATTGCCATGACTATCCCTTCTGATCTCAAATCCGTCAAAACCGACTTTAACGTGTCAACTACAACGGTTCCCCATTTTCCCAAAAATTCCTGAGGACTTAATAGAACGTAGGCTTGCACAATGTACATACACAGTCTCAGATTTTCCGTAGATGTTTCTGAAAATAAAGAATAACTATAAAGCACGTGTTAAATATTAGTTATACGAATTTATAATAATTATATAAGTATACTGACCTAGCAATGCAGGCATGTTACGGAAAAGATCCATTATTTCTGGAGTGGGCGCAGGTGCATTTTCCAAAAGCGCTAACCACAACTCTAATCCATCTTCCAATAGATAAACATGTCCATCCTGATTCGTGTCGCAACTTAAAGCTACAGCACCGACAACTAATGGTTGAAGTATAACGCTCTCGGAGCCCAATGCCTAGAAACAGATATATTGAGTCATGCATCTTAGCTGCAGTAACTTTATTAGATAAATTTCTTCTTGGCAATAGATACCTTTTCCAATTGAACGAGTGCAGAAACTATGGCACATCGTAACATGTTATGATCTTCAGACTGGGGCCAAAGTGCTGGTAAATAACCAGTTAGTGCTGCGACATGTGGTCTTATTCCACTTCCTACTCTCTCTGTCATAAATGAGAGAACGTACAATACCCTCATCTAAAAGATACAAAAATATCAGGAGGTTAATGAGGTTAATCAGCAAACCACTGATAATAATTTTCATTAGTTTACCTTAGTGTCGCATTCCTTAACTTCTTTCAGTAGAGTGAATAGCAAGGAGAATACAGTTTCCAAATAAGGAGCGAAATCATCCGTGTTAAATTGAAAATCATCTATTGCAAGCTTGAGAGCATCGCTAGCTGCTAATCTGACACCAAGATCTTCGTCAGGGCTCAAAGCTTCTACCATTAGTTTATATAATTCTGGCCTCAGTTCAGCGCTGAGCTTTACACCTGTGAGCAAGCAAATCCTTTGATCTATTAATACTGCATACCAGTAATATAGAGACACTAGATTTCATTAATTAAAATTATATCACCTGTCCATTGTCCAATAAACAAGCATACGCGTCTTCTGATTATTCTATAGTTGTTGCCACGGACTTTTAATTCTTGTTTTAACGTAGTGGAGAACCATTGATCGAAGTTGACCTAGAGAAAAGGTATATAGTTAATTTGTCATTATCATTTAAGTAGCCTCAATAATGTTACACACCTCGTCATACAAATCAAAGGCTACAAGACCGACTGCATTGTACACAGCATCCTTTAATAAAATGGCATGCAAATTATTTGGATCTACTGGCTGATGATGAATCTCCATTAAGCCCACCAATACCGGAGCCAGTACATCTCTAAAGTGATGGAAAAGGGCCAGAAAGACAGATTCCGTACATGGCTGTAAGTATGAATATAATAATATAATTCAAAGAATTCATTATAATTAATTATCGAGTTACGTATTAATAACTTACCCTCAAATTATATTTAACCGCCCCGCCATCGTCAACAGCTAAAAATCCAGACAATTGTAATAAAGAGTTACATTTTATCAAGGAATTTGGTGGACTTACCAAAATTTTCTGGATCCGTATCCCAGAGCTCCAGATCAGCAGGCGTCAATAGAAAATAATGCGTTACCAGTCTTGAGCAAATTTCAGTCAACGTCTCTACAGTGAAAAATTTCTGTCTCAACTGTAGTGCTCTTAGCTTCAGTGGGTCTTTGGTCTCTGAAGATAAAAAAAAAAGAAACATTGCATTCGATACAGTTAAAAGAAAATAGCTCCGATCGTAAAGATTACTGAAAGATTTGGCAGTACGTACTCTCTATCATTTTTGGGGGTCCATTACACAGCAGTATGCCCTTCATTAAGTTTAAGCATTGTATAATAAATCTTTCGAAAGCCAAAGCTTGCCCTGCCTCTGTGAAACAGTAGAAGACAGAGAATTCTAGTGATGTAGGAATTAATTGTACGTAGCAATATGGATGCATTTCCAGCACTCCTATTAAAACTTTCGTTAAATGAATAACGAACTTGTTGCAGACTTCCATTTGGATACCTCTTGATATGAGGTTTTTCCCTAAAAATAAATTCACTGATAGTATCTTGTTTGTTTGACCTATTACATGCAATTATGAAAAACAGTAAGATGTCATTATGAAATGAATTACTAACTGCATTCCAGGCAAGTTCTTGCACGTTCAAATACAACTTCCAAAAATATCATAGCGTCCTGAGATTCGGATGGTTTATTGAATCCATTGACGATTAACTTTCTCAATATTCTTAGAAGGAGCAAAGCTTTCTCTAGTGCTTCTTGAATTTGATTTACATCGGCACAATTAGATGCCAAAATGAGAAAAGAATCGGTATAAGTGTTCCATAAATTCAAAATAAATGTGAACACGTTGGTGGTTAACTCCTGGAACAGCTTTTTATCAGCTGCTAGCCGTTTGGATGCTAAAGTTTTAACGACATGGTGTAAACTTAGCAATGCTCTGTGCTGAGTTAAAGGATTTTGACTTCGTATCCCTTCCAAGAGGGTTGGAATTAAGTTACCCCATTCCCTTGGACAATCATACCTGTGCGATATCAGAGTGTGCACAGAGAAACTATGAAGTTTATGCAATGATCATTAGAACAATTAATGCTTTACCTTGCAATCTTAGCGATAATAACGGCAAGTTGAACAGCCAATTGATTAACAGGCTCATTGAAACTTGCTATCAAATGCTGACGAAGAAATTCCTTCTCCTCGTCTGTTATTGCACTATTAAGAAATTGTCATATAATCGTAAGATGTTATACATATAATAAAAGTGTTAAATAATTTGCTTTGTTTCGATCATGCGAGGAAAGTCTTACTTTGGTGCATTTTTCCTCCAATATTTATCTACGCCATTCTTGAAGCACAAAATAGCCATCCACCTAATATTAACGGCCAAGGAATGATTCGAGAATACATTCTGTAATTACGATAAGAGTACACGTTATGTCAATGTTTTCTTGCATTTAAAAGTATTGATTTTAATGCAGATAGTAATTTATGTGATTTTAATAACTTTTACATTCCTTTAACTGCACGTATTATATTGAACGAAGTAAACGAAACTTGATATAAATAAAACCGTACATTCAATTAAATTTCATTATCGTCACACGCTGTAATGTCATAAAATATGATAAATATTTATGCATATGGAACATATTGACCGAACTTACGAATAATGCTGTGTAGAATCCACGTTGAGTTTCCCACTGTTTAAGAGTCTCTTCCGCAGGCTTCAAGATACCAGGATCCTGACTACCAGCCCGCTGAAGAATATCCACCACTGCTGCATCCATAGTTTTCTGTCAAATAATATTCCTACGATGAAACACATTACCGATACCATAATTCCACATAAACAATGTACAAAAATCATATGACAATTGTCTCCAAACACCTGATAGTGTATTTAACAAATAATAACAAGCGAGCAAACTAATTTGGAACATGAGAAAATTCTATGCAATTTGTTGTTACAACAAAAACGCTACATTCATATATCTAAAAACAGATCAGTGCCAATCGTATACTTTAAATAAAGATATTTAATCTAAAAACAGGTGATATTATATCAATCATAAATCATTTCAAGTTTTTCCCTTTTCCGGGGCTATGGTTTCTAACCTATCAATGATGAGCAGCATGCAACTCATGCGGAATTACCTTGCTCAGTGAAAATTCAGAATGTTATATTTAGCGCACTCCATTTATCGCGAATAATTATGTATCGAAACAATACATAATGATCAGTGGAAATACTTTTTTTATCATTAAAATGTCACAGGTGATAGCAAGTCGGCATTTCAACGTTGTTTCTTTCCTCCTTCTCTCAAGCAACTCAACGTCCAGCCCTGTACTGCCGTTTTTTCACAATAGCCTTAAATTAAAGATGACAATCCCTCGATCGTTACATCTAAATAGTACATGAAAATTATTCGAGTACTTTTCCTCGACGACTACGCGTATTGCACGCACGACAATACTATCAATAAAGGTCATGATCCGTTGGCGATCGTTCCAATCAAATTTGGTTTCGCTATGAATATATCGTTCGATAGCGAAAGACCTAGTATAGAAATAAATTTAGAACATACTTTAAACGAAGGATGCGACTTTAATTTAAACTTGAGAAAAATAACCGATATTATTTACAACAACGAAATCTACGTAGAAAAGTTTAATTTCATCGAGAATAAATCGAAATCTACAATAAAACTTCGATGATTTTTACCTACGAAACTTTTTTCTTTTTTCATAGCAACCTTATTATAATTTATTGAACAAGCTTTTAATTGAAAATAATATTTATTCAGTGAATTATATATTGATATTAGATATTTTATATCGTATAAGTTCATCTTATTATTCACTGCAATATAAATTCTGCCGACTAATCTTCTCTATTTAGGTTTTCGCGGTATATGTTGGAAACGCGTACTACGTTCTCATCCATGAAAAGTGCGACTATTTAATGTTTGATATTTAGTAAGAAATGTGTTAAGGCAACTATACTATTCGGTTATAATATGTATTTAATACATTTTTATGATAAGGTTATTTATTAGTAATAACTTTCAAATCGATTTAACCAGATGCAGTTTTATTTAAGGAATTTTTAACATGACTTCCGGTTAGCGCCGTCTGCCGTCCAGGGCGATCGTACAGACTCTTTCTTTTTCATGGCTCGTGGCACAGCTTAGATCTTGTCACGATGAAGGTACGAATCCGTAAATATTATCGCGATCCGATAAATAATCTTTAAAACGGAATAATGTATTTTCAATGTGAATCCTGCTCGTTATATTAGTGTACATATTGTTGTAGAATATTCAGTGTTAAAAAAGATACAACCAAACAGATAATCGTGTTGTCGGTCAGACATCAGGTTTTGTGTACGGCTAATAGACAGATAGGAATTTTCTTAAAGTATTCTATTAAGAAACCTGTTTAATAAGTATTGCGAAAAGTGTTTAATTTTTAGTGTCGAAAGATTTATGAAATTATTTAGTCTTTTTCTTTTCTTTTTAATAACAAGTAATAAAGTGACGGCTTAACCTATATATTCCATGATGTTTTATACAGAACGGAGCAGGGATTCATGCTTGTTTATTTTGTATCGTTTTATTTACTATGCTTATTGATTATTATTGTTAATAATAAATGTTATTCTTTTTTAGTTGAACGTGTCGTACCCGGCGACGGGAAGTCAGAAGTTGTTTGAAATTTCGGATGAGCACAAGCTCAGAATGTTCTATGAAAAGCGCATGGGTGCTGAAGTTGAAGCAGACTCCCTGGGTGACGAATGGAAAGGCTATGTTGTTCGTATCGCTGGTGGTAACGACAAGCAGGGTTTTCCTATGAAGCAGGGTATTTTGACCAATGGTAAGTCGCAGTGTTCAGATGTTAATAAATCAACCGTTAGCCTGTTATGAAAAATTTCACTTTCTTCATTTTATATGTACTTAAAAATATTCACATATCGTAACGATTGTTTTTTTTTTTTCTAATAAACAGGTCGAGTACGCTTGCTCCTATCCAAGGGACACTCTTGTTACAGACCACGTCGTGATGGTGAGCGCAAACGTAAATCCGTACGTGGATGCATTGTTGATGCTAACCTGTCGGTCCTTGCCCTTGTCATCATCAAGAAGGGAGAGCAGGTACTATAAAAATACTTGGCAAATAATACAGATTTATATTTTGAATAGATGTCATGCCCAGGCAGTGTCCAAGAGTAACTGACCATCTTGGAGGCGTTCAGGTGCATGACAAATTAAACTTCGTTTCTAGATTTGGGAAATCGTGTTATTATATCTCCACTTTTTCTCAGTGTACGAACGAGACAGTTATTCCTAACCTAACCTAATTCTAAACAGTAATATCCACAGAGTTAATCAATAATTAATAACATTTGCAATTTCCTTCTTCAGGAAATTCCAGGATTGACCGATGCTAATGTACCACGTCGCCTGGGACCCAAGAGGGCTAGCAAAATCCGCAAGCTCTTCAATTTGTCCAAGGAAGACGACGTTCGTCAGTTCGTCGTTAAGCGACCAATTCAAAAAGAAGGCAAGAAGGAGCGTTTCAAGGCTCCAAAGATCCAGCGTCTTATTACACCACTGACTCTCCAGGTAACCTTACCTAAGTTAACCTTATTTTAACAGAGGGAACTCTAGTGTATATAAAAAATGGAAACTGACATAGTATACGTTAATTTTCACTTTCAGAGAAAGAGACATAGGCTAGCCCTGAAGAAGAGACGTTGCTTGGCACGCAAGGAACAAGCTGCTGAATACGCCAAGCTTCTGGCACAACGGCAAAAGGAAGCCAAAGCCAGGCGCCAGGAGGAGCTGAAGCGACGAAGGAGTGCTTCAATGCGAGACTCTAAATCGTCGAGTCACTCAGCACCAACTGCAGCCCAAAAGTGAACTGACTGCTAAAACGTATACTTTACAAAAATAAAAATGGTGTGACCTAACTCTTCTCTTGTTTTTATTTACCACCTATCCATATATAATTTTTCTACCATTAAAAAAAGTAATTTTCTTTCTAATAGTTCCACTGTTAACATAAATCCTATCCTCGTGGATGGGCCTGGCTTTATAAACTGCAGGCTGAAATTTCGTAGAAACATGCAAATTATCGAAGAAAATTTCAATTCGTGTCACGTTTAAGTCGCGAAATTT
>JARPRG010000070.1:361333-373487 GCA_031001745.1 Hartigia nigra | reverse complement strand
TTCCTCTTAAATCTCATATTACATAATTAGACGCAACAATATAAATAACCAAGAGATATCCAAAATGGATTTTACACATGAGCCAGCAACAACCAAGAGTTTCGCGAAATTCTTAAATCTACTGGATACTTCGAGTGCCAAGTACAGTCGTACAAATGTGCAAAATTCTGCTTTACAAAATAACGAAGCAATATTGGCAAATAGTCGATCTTGGAAACTGCTTCAAGATCAAGATCTTTATACAGATATTGAGCTGAACGATCTTATTAATTTAGTATCCTTGACGCTACAGGAACTCAAAGAAATCTCAGGTTCTTACGTTCTGAAGACTTTTCGTCATCCTGAAAATTCGATACCTGTAATACTTCGTGATAAAAGTTACGTAACAAATAGTTCGTCATCGAAGAATTCAATGCATAATTTAATGTCATTAATTTATACTGAGGATTTTCAAACGACACCCATTTATACCGATGCACGGTCCATCGGAGAACGTGAAAATAATTATTCGAAAGATTATGAATATGTAGACAATGGAGAAGAGGACTTGGATTTAGTGAAGAATATTATGAAAAGTTCAACTATGTTGGATTCGTTGGCAGATTTTAATGGGGACAGGACTTTTTCTAAAAACGTTTGGAATGTCCGTGAAGTAGTAAATGAAAAAAATCGTAGCTATCCATTGGAACTCGATGAAAATGATGTTGAAAGAAAGAGAAACGATAATTCATTAAAATTATATAACACAAGATGCTTAGAAAGTACTTGGGATTCTAAATTTGCAAGATCCTTTTCGCCAATCAATATAAAAAATCAATCCAATAATCTTACGAGCCAGGATAGATCTTTCTCGGCATCTCCAGTTAGATGTATCAATATGGAAGGTAAATATTTGGAATGATTTACATTTAACAATTTTTTAATTATTCCTTGATACGGAGATATAATCTAATCTAATAAATAATTGGATTGCAGAAGAAGGGGAAACCTTTATACCTACTCACGACAGAATTGAAATGAATAATCTTTTGGAAGAAAGCATTACGACGACTGATGTGAAAAATCCAAATTTTCAAGAAATAATGGAAAATACTGTATCAATGAATGTAAATAATGGTGGTATCGTTCCTGGAAAAATACAAGGACAATCTTCTTTAAATTGTTTAAATAATTTAAGAAAGGATACTAACGTACTGATCGATGATAAAAAATTGATTTTCAATCAAGCTTCTTTGAAAAGTATCAGTGACACAGGATATATTACGGATGATGAAGCTGGACGGAAAATATCACAATTGGATTTCTTTAATGGATTTACTACAAGTAAAATATGTAACGTTGATCAAGAAACTTCTCAATTGAATTTTACCAATGAGTTTATTGCTAGTACCGGACCATGCGTTGGATTTATTTCCGAATGTCAAACAGAAATGGTGAATGGAGAAAATTTACTTAGGAACAAGAGAGACAACAGTAATATTAGAAATCGTGAAAAATTGGTAAAAGGAAATCGTAAAACAAGTCCTCCTAAACGAACAAGTATCACTGATACGAAAAATAAAAATTTTAAACATAACGTGGTGAATTATGCGTCCAAACAAATGACAGAACTGCTGCCGTACAAGTATGAATATTTTTGAAAATCAGATTTTCTTTTAAATATAAATAGTAGATATAAACGTTCTATTAAAAAAGAATTGCAAAGTAACGTCTAACAAAGTAAACGGGTTTAAGAAGAATAATTTCTTTTTTTTAGATGCAATGAAAAACTTTCTTCCAAATACAATGACAAAATTTCTAACAGAATTAAAGATACAATTCGACATCACAAGATCATAGAAACGCAGGTGAAACCCTTGATAAATTTAAAAGAGACGATCAACAGTGTCAATAATCCTAAGGTGGCCAGAACAAAAGTCAGTATGAAATCTGAAGACAGTAAAAAAGCGTCTAAAGATAATAACAGACTTAAAAATAAAAAGGAAAGCGTAAACAATATTTCACAGAAAGATAAGCGAATTCTTAAGGAGCCTTCGGGTGTTATAAAGAAGTGTGCGAATAATGACTGGGAAAAAATGACGAAACCAGCGTCTTTAAACATTAGGAAAACATCTCAGGAATCAAAGTTAACAACAAAAGGGCAAGGAAATATCGAAACAAGATTAAAAATACCAGTAGGAAGATCTTGTGGAGATATTCAGAATTCCATAACACCATGCAAAAGGTTTCAGACTCCACAATCTATTCACAAAATATCCAGCACTTATTCTGGAAAGGAATCAGTCACGATAAGGTAATAATTAATAAATAAATTAACTCGTTTGTCTCATATTGAGTTCATATGTACACCTGCAGAATTCAAAGGATTCAAATAACTTCTGATTAAAAGGGAGTTGAAAATATGTAATTAGGACGTCAGAAACAGTCCTTGCACTTTCTACATCACTTGTGGACTTAGCAATATAAAAATGATTTACATGATTTCTCGTTTATTAGGTCCTTAGGTGAAAAGCCATTTAATCATTCGGATATTGCTGCTTCTCAAGATCTGCTGTCGAAGGACAATAGAAATTTAATTGATTTAGAAGAAAATCGTATAACGAAAATATGCCAATGTCTTGCGTAAGTGTATTGAGACTAAAATTATTTCAATGTATATGCGCATCGAAGATGATCAATTAAAAAGATTGTTTACGCATAATTCTTAATATTTAATTTAACATTTCCTTCGACAGAGAAACAAAGGCTCAGCAACGTCATAAAAGTAGCTCCAGCAAAGAATTGTCAATAGTAACTGAAAGTCAGAGTTCGAATGATAAGAAAAATCAATGTTTTAGCAACGATCAATCAGCCGTTCCATCCAAAAGATGCGAATCAGCAACTTTTGGCAAAAGTAGTGAAATAAATGTGAATAAACAGAAATCAAATTCGAAAATAAGGACAGGAACATCCAAAAGATTTTCAATGACAAAGGTTGGGCAAACTTCTTTGCAAAATATTAATGAAAGATTTGAAAAACCTAAAGTTATTAAAATGCTAGAGGAACTTATTAACAATACGCCAGAAGTGCTGGAAGAAAATAATTTGTCGAATAACACTGAGAAAACGAAACCACATTTCATAAAATTATCCGTAACAAGTTTACAAAATAATGATTTGAATGATCGGCTAAACTCAAATAATAAAATTAATTCGTGTATCAAATGTTTATCGTTTACTAATTCAAGACCGCGTAATAATAAAGTATACAAGAAAAAGCTTTACGATACAGACACGAATGACTCTGATACATTACCAATAAAACTTAGTACGAAGTATATAAATGTTACGAGCAATGCACAGTTCAGTGAAAGCCAAACTGACACTGATATGGAAGAACTTTTTAAAAATCATTCTAAGAAATCAGTCGGATTGCAAAAAGAAACTGATTATTCATCAAGTACGGATGGACGTGAATATACAATTGATTCTAAAACAGTAACTGATACAGATCATTCTCGTTCGAATGTTCGATTAACATTAAAATCATTTATTGATTTACCCTGGGGATCTGAATTTACTTCAGATTATTCAACAAACGTATCCACATACGCCAAGGAATGCCAAACGTCTTTAACGTCGCTATTAAGTTCATCTAAAACATTGCAAATTGGAATTCTACAAGATTGCGCAATTGAAGGTACCGTACAAAAAGAAACCTGTGAAAATTCACAAGAATCATTAAGTGGCATAAGAAAAACATTTTCGGAAAATTGCACAAAGAGCAATCAAAGTTTTAAGAAACAATTCGTGAATAAGCACGCTAAATCTCTTCACGTACTCAAAGAGATTTTGAAATGTCAGGAGTTAAGTGTCGATTTTTTAAATGCGGCTGAAAGAGAATTAAAAAAAGAATTACATGACGAAATATATGGAAGTGAAAGAGAAATATATATAAATACAAATTTGTTAGAGACCTCAAGAATTGAAAGCCGCAGCCAGCATTCTTTGAATATTGACATTTCAGATTGTACGGCGGACTTAGAGAAACAAAGAAATTCGAATAAATTGATTGACTCTGAAAAGTCTATAGAGAATATGCAACCAGAAAGATTAGACAGAGATGCATGCATCGTTTTTAGTAATGGTGTTAAAATAAGAAATTATTCCTGTAGTCCTTGCAAAATTAATAACTGCTTCGAAGGGAATGAAATTATGTCGAAAGTTTCATCTAATATAGTCGAAGAGGTAGAACCTGTCTCCCTTGTGTGTACAAAGTCAAAAGAAACTTCTTGTAAATTAAGAACGGTTACTGAGGAAGAGGAAATATCTTGTAAGCCGGAAGACTTTCCATTTTTAAGAAAAGAAATAACCACACAGGCTCCTTTTACACGTGAAGTTTTTACCGAATCAGAATTTCACGAAACAATTTACACTCAAACGGGACAATGTTTTTCTTTAAAAGATATTGCCATCAGTTCGGAGGACCATAAAGAATCAATAATAAAGGAAAGCAAAAGTACATCATGCGATACCATACCTAATTATCAGACTGTTGGAATTGAATGTACGGAACGATTAAATATGATTTACAATTCAACGACTGTAAACACAGACCATGTAATTACTTCTAAAAAGAAAATGACCGTTTTTCAAAAAAGTATCAGCACAAATGCTTGTACCCAAGTTGATGATGTTTCAGAATCAAAAAAGCTTGTTACTGACACTTTTACAGAAACATTAAAACCTTGTTACAGCTTTGACGTAGCTAAGGATACGATCGAAGAAGAAGAACTGAATAGAATTATAATTCTGAGTGACGATAAATCCAATAATAAAGATAGATCTTATCAAAGACTGTTTTTAAATTTTAATGACACTTCATCTGCATATACTACAGTATGTAACAGCTGTATAGAAAAATTGTCAACGTTCCCAAATAATGATTACTTAAAAGAGCAAGCATCGGATGACGTATTTGTCCAATTTCAATCAATGTCAAAGCACAATCAAAAT
Organism: Hartigia nigra; assembly: GCA_031001745.1. NCBI lineage: Eukaryota > Metazoa > Arthropoda > Insecta > Hymenoptera > Cephidae > Hartigia > Hartigia nigra. The sequence continues at coordinate 368,492 of JARPRG010000070.1, read as the reverse complement.
TTAGATGAAGAAATTAATAGAAAGAGATTCAGTAAAAGTTGTCAGAACGTATGCAGAGAAAATTCATTTTTCCATCTGTTTCAAGCTATATCCGTTGCTTCGTTTGATATCCAAGAAACAAGGAACAAAAAAGCAAATTATAATCGCATAGAAAAGCCTATTGAACTTTCTTTGAATTTGAAAAGCGCAGTAGCATCTTCGAACGATACATCTATAAAATTCGTTACAAATTCTACACCACTTCCTAGGCAAATAACTCTGGAGAAAGTTCTACCAAAACTCAAAGTATTTATATATTTCTTGTTAAATCATTTAGGATATAATTTTCATGCAAGTAAAATTTTACAGAAAAATGGATCTGGAGATGGTTCAACTACCAGGAAAGGACCGCGGGAATCCAAAAAAGACGAAAAAGCTTTGTGGAATAAAGATAAGAAAATTGAATCTTTACAAAGAAAGAGGATAAAGGATTACATATATTCTAAGTGTTCACTATTTTCTCGACAGCAACTGTTCGCTTGCATATATGCAGTTTTATGCTCTATTGTATTCTGTTCTCTCCAATTCTCACACTTTTGTGAAAGTTAGGCATTTCTATACTATAATTTTTTCATCCTTGTATATACATATACCTAATTCATAAAGATACCCTTAGTATACCCAAAGTTTGAGTAAATTTTAATAACCGCACAAACATTAGCGGTATCTTTATATTATTATGTAAAAATTACCAAATTTTAATAACGTAAATTTATTGAATGCGTGTATGGAGACTGACGAAGTACACATAACTTATCATAAATTATCTATAGCAACAGTTCCCGCGACTTTCTAACATAGAATCATGAAATAAATTATAATAAATGTTTGTTATAAGAAACATAAATAATATGCATCTACGTCAATTGCAATTGTTCTAATAGTATATTAAAAAAAATATGATCAAGACAGAAATTTATATTGTACCATTTATTCCGTATTCGTATACGGAATACAGATATAATCAATGAAAATAAATAGAAAAAAAGTTACTTAATACCTTCTGTAAGATCCTCTATTATTATTCCAAGTATTTCCATTGTTCCCACCTCTGTAACCTCTTCCACCTCGCTGACCGCCATAACCACCACCATAACCGCCACTGGGACCACTATTACCGCCATAACCAATATTACCGGAATCATTAGCACCGCCTCTGTTGAAGTTTCCCTGATTATAGCTTCTACCACTGTAATCATTTCTTCCACCGTATCCACCATGATATCCTCCACTACCACGAGTGTACTTGGATGAGGGACCTTCTACAGAATCATGAGCAGAATGCAAGAATTTTCTGGGTGGTCGTTTACTGCCAAAACCACCACCAGTGATTGTTTCCATTTCAAATCGACAAGAATTCATACCGCAAAGTACCTTGATAACAGCCAGAACCTGGGTAAAGTAAAATATAAGTTAATAAGCAAGTCGATTAAAATGAATTGCTCTCCCTTTGCTATTATTAACATCGAACAACCTTGTCTTCGAGTGGACTGAGTTCCAATATGGCTGTTGGTTCTTTGGATGCTCTAACAACGAGACTCTCCAATGCAGGTCTTAGTGCAACTATGGCAGCAGCTTCTTCAGGATTCATATCCAAGTTTATCCAATTATCCAGTCTAACGACACCGTCGACGTACTCGACCTTGCGTGATCCAAAAAGAAGTAAATGGATGGGAGACACCATTGTCATTTGTTTACAGGACACTGCTCTTGTACGAATCTGAATAAAAGAATTATTTAATTAGTTCTAATAAGATGCTGTATTAACGAATGTACCCTATGCAAATTACCTTTTCGCCAAATACAAAGAACGGAAATGGAAAAGTCTGCTCAAAGGTACTGCAGTTTACTGAAGTCTTGTGTATAAGAGCAGCTTTAGACTCGGTCGTGAGTACCTTTCGTTTTTCTTTGTGATAACAAACGTTAGGATATAAGCCCATACATAACAAAGCGGTAATTGTATCAAGTCGGACATCTGCACCAGCTTGATAATTCAAAGGTGTCGGGCACAGAGTTTCCTCAGGAAATCCAGCACTTTGGAGTAGAGACTGTAGTTGATTCTAAATCAGGAAGCGTAATGAGCAATTAATAAATGGTATAAATGATTCTGATTGTATTTATAATACCCTAAACATACCTTAGCTTCCCAAGTGATCCTCAGGGTAGGGATGCTCAAATTTTTAGCATCGCAAAATGCCTGCTCTGCATATTCACCAGAGAATCTGGCTTCCTCCCATGCTTGAAACGCGTGCATCATTGCTATGTGATCACTGTATCTTGCGCCAGCAAATTGCCTCTGGGAAACTGTTGAACGTCTCCCATCGAGTCCTGTATTATAAACCTCAGGAAAGGTTGTACTATTAGCAGCCATCGTGGAGAGTGCATCTCCGACGCGAAACATGCATCCTAGTATCATCATTTTACCTAAACGAGGTTCTATAGGTAATCGAGCTAAGATTTTACCTAATGGAGTCAGTTCGTCATTTGCGTCTAAACATTTCATCTCTGAAAATCAATAAAACAAAAATTAAAAGCCTTCTTTAAGTTCTATAGAAAAAGAATGTATTACCTCGTAGCATGACCTCAGCCTCTATTACAGCATCTATAGGAGGTGGTTCGATGGCTTTCGATAAGAATTGTCCAATACTTCCTAGTCTTAGTAACTTAATACTCAATGCCAATTCATGTAAAGGTGTTCTGAACATCTCAGGTGTCATGTGTTCATCCATTTTGTCAAAACGTGCTCTAGAGCATAAATGGAAACAGAAACCAGGTTTAACTCTTCCAGCACGACCCTTGCGTTGTTCCAAATTTGTTTTGCTAGCCCATACGGTTGCGTAATTCGTCATGTTATTGTGTGAGGTAAATAATTTCATTTTGGCCTTGCAAGAATCAATGACGCAGACTACGTCATTGATCGTGATCGAAGTTTCAGCTATATTCGTGGCCAAGATAATCTTTGTAACACCTGGTGGCACAGGGTCGAATACCTTACGTTGCTCCTCTCTAGGAAGTTGAGAGTGTAATGGTAAAATAAAGTAATTCGATCCACCAAATATAGGATGTAGCTGTAGATGTTTCATCAGTGCAAAAATCATACTCCATCCTGGTAGAAACATGAGCACCGCTCCACTGATATCTTGTTCCTTAATATATCTCAATAGTGCTTCGAGCAATTCAAAACTGATTTCCTTCTCAGACATTTGTGCCATAGCATTCTTCGTTTGAATACTGTATTTCGAGGAAATGACTTTATTCAAGTTCTCTTCAGACTCAGAGTCTGTCCCCAGATCATCAGATTCACGATTTTTTCTCTTCTTCGAGTCAATCGGTGGCACAAAAAAGGTCAGTTGAATACAATCTTCTAGGAAATACTGCTGCACCGGAAATGACCTCCCAGGAATCTCTATCACTGGGCAATTATTAAAGTACTGACTGAACAATGTTGTGTCTATTGTAGCTGACATGAGGATCACCCTGAGATCTGGATACATGTGAATCATATCACGCAATACGACCATAATAAAGTCTGAATTTACGTCTCGCTCGTGAATCTCATCAACGATCACGTGCGAGACACCTCTAAGACCACCCTCTAACTTCCTGAGTAAAACGCCAACCGTACAAAATAGTATACTACTGTATGGTCTTGGTAGACAGGATTCAAATCTTACTGAGTATCCTACGGACTGACCAATACTTTCGCATCTTTCACTAGCAACCCGATCGGCTACCGAAACAGCTGAAATTCTTCTTGGTTGCGTCACGACAATACTGCAGTATGCACCTTGGCCAGAGGATATATAATCATCCAAAATGAATTGACAGACTTGAGTCGTTTTACCACAACCAGTGTTACCGCGAATAATAATGACCGGATTGTCGTTAATAGCCATCATAATTTCGTTACGTTTTGCAAAAACAGGTAAGCTCGATCGGTCCTTTATACTATTTTGTAAAACAACGTCGTCGTTTAGTCTTTGCCTGTAATCATTTGAAATATCTTCTGATAGTACGTCTAAGGAAATGCTGGCCAATGGACCTTCGTCGATGTTACATCCTGTCCAGGGATTCCAGTTTTGCTGAGGTGGAGACCAACTAACGACTCCTGCTGGTTGAGGCACTGATGATATAAAATCATCAAGAACGTGATTCGTTATTAAAGATATTCCAGGAGTAGATAACGATGGTTTAGTCTCTATTGTGGGAACAGCTACAGTCTGTTAAATATATTCATTTTTAATATTATAAATTATTATCTTTTAGAAGTATAAGTGTATTGTATGTACTGACTTGAGCTGCCTTTATGTCGATTGGTTTAATCTCAAGCCCTGCCAACACATCGTTAACTTGACTAATTATTTCTGGCGATATTTTCACTGGATAAGGCTTGATCTGCTCAGCATCTTTGTTGCTCTTTAAAGTGCCACTGAATGCTTCGATGACACCAAGATGATACAACTGACGAATCAGTGACAATGCACAACTCTTCGAAGCTGTTTGTTTATTGGAACCCGTCTCACGACCAGTAACACCTGATTCAATGCTTTAATTATAATAGCTATATTTAATTGTAAATGGATTAGAATAAGCATTAAAATTTATTACATACTTCGTCCAAGTTCCTTTACGTAAATAGACATTTCAGCCATGAAGCTCCTGAGCAGGCAAGAACAATATGTCGGTATTATATAAATAGAATAAGATTCGATCGAGTCTCTTCGTGGTAAGTAAATTTATGCTCTCGTTAATTATAACATGCACCAACAATTAGAATTAAAAGTTATTTTATCCCGATCCTATCCAATTCAAGCAACCTAATCTAATTAGCAGAGTAACCCCAATGCTAGTTTATCAAACTCACCATTCGAAGTTATCCAAGACCAAATTGGAGTACATCGATAAAGTTTCTGCAAGTGACAGCACCAAAACGATTATTGAATCTTTTCAATAAAAGTTTTGCTTATACACCAGTTATTGAATTGTTCGAGAGAATTCACTTTCATTCTCCTGAACAAGCACCTGACGTTATATGAATAACATACTCCAAAATGGTCTCGATGAAGTTCGAATCTTTTCTGAAATAGACGATGCAAGTCTGCCAGGAGACATTCTGCCTCACTTTAACATACAGTAACATTTAACATACGATTTGCTAATAAAATATTTATAAAATATGAGAAAAATATATTCTTTTTTCTATTCTGTTTTTTAATTGGCAACTCAACCGGTAAACAAGTACAATATGCACCAAGAACATTGAGTCCTTAGTACATTTTATAGTAGATGATAAATAAGAAAATTCTTGTAAACGTGATGAATCTGGAACCATCCAAACTGATCCATACCTTGTATGATCCGGGCCAACAGGGGTATATTTGTAATCGGCATTAATCTTATTAATCTGCATAAACTGATGCAACTTTGACTTTGCATTCTCAATCGTCCAATTCCCATGAATGCCAGAATTCACATCGACATCTTCAGCTTCCTCGACCTTCTTCTGTTCAGCGATTCGATCGATATATGTATAATTTCCCTGACCTCTCTCGTTGTAAGGTCTATATGCTTGACCGATATCGTTAGGACCTAAGCCATTTTGAAATACTGATTTAACTGGAGTTCCTGGATCAGCTTTCACATCAGTAAACAATCCAGCTTGACTCGGTGGCGTATTATGATCTTGCGGCACATCATTTGCATTAACAATTCCTGAACGAATAAGATAATTAGTAAAGTCACGAGATGCATTGCCCATTGCATCTTTCTTGTTCGTTGAATTCCCCATGGCAACATAGTCATATCCAGGAACACGAAGTTCACAGAGAAAACGTTGTCGATGCTTAGGACCTAAATAAGTAACAGAACCAAAATATTAATAACTATGCAAATATTCGCGTACATATGCTCTACAATTAATTACCTGTCGGCCTGGTATCGAATTGTGGTTCTTTGCCATTTTTTGCACACCATTGGTGTACGAAAGCTTTTATATCACCCATGTCTAATCTTTATACCCGAAGCCTTGGAATCAGCTGTCAGCTTTGGAATCAAATAAGATACTATTCAATACAAGAAATTACAAATGATCGCATAAATCGAGATTAAAATGGAAATAGAAAACAATGTTATAAAGCATCGCAACAATGCCTATGTTTCATTATACTTTCCACCGGAGTTCACTGGAGTGAAGTTCAAATATAAAATACGTGTCGTATACCTATATATTAGTGAACTATGTATAGGTTAACCAATCGAATGGAATTGCTGCCTTAGCACAATTTTTTTGTTTCCACAGTGCAGGGTCAAATAAAATTAACCAATCGTATCAGTCTGTTTCGCTTACATCTCGTTTTTCATTGGTTTGTTCAGTGTCAACCCTGCGCGATGGAAATGTCGCAAATATTTTGATTAAAGAGACAAAAGTCTAATATAAAACTGATCCTATATATAGGTACATAATTAATAATTAACATATTTCTTTTACGGCACAAAACAACACAGAACAACACGTATGGTTCAAAGTCGACACCTTATTGGCTGGCTCTAACAGAAATGTCCAAAAGAATAGTGCATTTAAGAGAAATATACCGATATATGGAAATACGCCGTAACAAAAAATAACGTCAAATTACCTCATTAGAGTGATAAAAAGTTAAAAACGCGCGAAATATAATTGACTATAGCTTGAGTTATGTAAAATCCAAAATCTGCACAGTAATACAGGTTCCTTTCATTTAAAATCTACAGTAAGATTCTATAAAATCTGACTATCTTGTGCAAGCATAACAAAATAAATTTAATGTATAGTAACGAGATGCTGAAGAGCATCTAAACAAAAAAAAACTCTACTGCGCACATTTTTCGCACTTATATAACAAATGCACGTCAAATACACTTATACATTATATAGACATTATATCTAATATCATTCTATATTGATATAAGTGCCGTAAATTATTCGCAATATAACTTTATATTGTTATTCTATATGGATATCGGAAACGTCTCACAAAATTTCACATGGAACGATAACATTGCAAAATATTTTTATAAGTTAGAAATATTCGTAATCAATGCATATTAATTGTAATATAAATAAATAATTATACGATATATA
>JARPRG010000070.1:344607-361233 GCA_031001745.1 Hartigia nigra | reverse complement strand
AATATTTTTATAAGTTAGAAATATTCGTAATCAATGCATATTAATTGTAATATAAATAAATAATTATACGATATATACACTCAAACCTTGATTAACTTTATCCCGTTCGATGCTGTTTCATTACAGTGCACTTTTGCAAGCTTTGAATAATGCAGTTATTTCTTGATTCGTTGAGCTTGCCGTTGTTTCATATAATATGTACCGTAGTCAACATTATTTCCTTTAGCTCTCTAAATTCCAAAAGTATATCCTGATTAGTAATCGGAGTCTTGCCGTACAATTAATCTATAGTAAGTCCATTTATACGTGCATCGTGCAGTATGGCCTTAAATTTACGTCTTCACACCCTGAGGGCTGTATGGCTAATTACACCGGTATACCAGACTGTCTGCACGTATGACAAAACTGCCAAGTTCGCCAGGAGTTACTTGCGAAATGACTGAGTATTTAATCTACAGTCCGTATCGTCGAAATACCACGTACTTGGTAACGAAGACGTGCGGAAAAGCATGAATTTCTTTTACCATTCTCCACCTTTACGAATTCCCATTATTGTATTCACATATAATCTATATCAGTATAAATTTCAAACTATTATATTTTTCAATGATTAAAATGACGAATAATTAAAAGATTGTTAATGAATTTTTGCAGGTATACACAAGAATATAAATAATCAGGCGTCAACTATACCATAGTACGATACGTTTCCCGGTAATTAATGTGGAAGATTTTTAATTAAATTGATTCATACTGGCACATAGAAAATTTTCTTATTTGTAATTTGAAATTGAACCTTATTGCTACCGTTACTTATGGGTGACGTAAAGTAATTTGGTACAGTGAACCTTTCGTACAGACCTATATAAGGTTCCAAGAACATTTCTCTTTTCTTAAAATTGTATAATAATTCCCAGACGCTTCTTCACGTCTGCTTCGGAGGAGTTGAGTGTATAAAAATGAAGGTCGAAGTGTTGCAGCATTTATTACTTGACTGTCCGACGAAGGCAGCACAGTCGGATTCTGACAGTTTTCCTAGAGGTACGAGCTCGGAGATCAGCGAATCTCTTCGTGATTTTTTTGGATCATTTTGCTGTTGGCGCGTGACCCCGGAAGATGCCAAATTTTGTCTATTAAAATAATCTTTTTAATTTATTGTATCTGATTCTGCTAAAAGATTATCTACTTAGATCACGTTGGTAAGTTTAAGAAAGAATAATTTTATACAGTGCGATTGAATTGTCTGTTAAAAATTCTTATTTCAAAGACTTGTATTACCTAAGAGTGAAATTTCTAATGATTTTATATCAGTATTAATCATATAGAGATTTTTATATAGAACATATTGAAGTCTTGACACTAGTCTGAATGCTCCTGCTTAATTTTACCATTTTAATGTCCTTGAGTCGGTAAAGGTCGCTTATTGCAATATTTCTAATTTTGTAATTGATCGAGAATGTCCATTTCTTATCAGTCTTTTTAACACTCAACAATTTATGTTTAATATGATCATTCAAATATATCAAATACTTCATAACCTTGAACCTGTAAGCTGCAAAGTTTCAAATGGTTAGATCAATGGTGGTAGGTAGCTCTGACGTCAGTTACTATTTAAGCATAGGTTAGGCTTATCATTTTTAGAATTAATTATCAACATGTCACTTGAAAAATCAATCATACATTGTTGAAAAATCTGTAACAGGTTACAGATTCGACAGATTATTACTATGGGATTAAAATCATGATTGTTACCGATATATAAAAACATACTATAGTATGTAATATCTTTAATTTTGGATCAGAAGTGAGCAACGTTCACGTGTAGCGAGTGACGCAACCTCGTGGACGGCTGGTGCAAAAATTCCATTGAAAAAATCAATGAAATTATATATTGATTAGATCTTTTGAGAAAATTCATTTCACTATTTGGACATTTTGAAATGTACTTTGTATGATAAAGCAATGCTTTAATTAGATTTTTTTTTCTTTAAATGGAATTGTAATAAATTTGTATATTTCTATGGTTGCAGGAGAGTGGATTAAACTGACCTTAGTTAAAAAATGTCGGGGCAGCAAAGATTGGAAATTGACGAGAATTTGTCAGACAAACTCTTACGAAAAGGAAAACAATCTCCATTTCTTGTGCTTGGTACGTATACTGTATTAATAAAAAAATAAATAATAAAAATATATAGTTCTTAATTTGCACAAATTTATCTACTTTGCATATTCTCTGTTTTAAAAGGTATAGCAGGCTTGCTCGGAACCTGTGCATATGGAGCATATAAATTCAAGCATAGGGGTCAGATGTCAACATCCATCTTTTTAATGCAGTTACGTGTCGCTGCACAGGGTGCAGCGATAGGAAGTTTAACATTAGGAATGCTGTATCATATGTATGTAGATTATGTTCTCAAAGATCCAAAAAAGGAATGAATCTTTTAAATATATTAGAACTAATTGACGTGTATAGCTACACTAATTCAGACTCGTGATAAAAGTTGGAGCAATTATGCACCGGATCTTGAAATACAAATTTCAAGATAAAAATTATTTGGTTCTTTGGAACCTGCCTACGATATCAGGTGATATTATAGCATGTATCTCTAGGCATTCAAGAAATTATTTATGACATTATTAAGTTCGTTATTATGAGTTCTGTCTACGATATAAGGAAAAATATTCTGTTATGTTTTCAAGGCTAGTACCAATGTGATCAGCCAGTGCACCTTCAAAAATCAATAAAATACTTGCAATTATTTAAAATTAGTAAAATAGACGTACAATGTATTTAAATTGAAATCAATTTCTATCGTAATTATCCTCATGTATATATCTCCAATTATAAGGATATTATTTCAAAAGTATCGAATGTAAAGTGTACAAAACGATTGAGAGAAAGTATAAAAGAATTAACAGAATGAAAAAGTAAAATTATTTTATCTGCAAATAATTGATCCCCTCGTTTGAATGTAGAATTACACTTTTAAAGGACAACTCTAAGCCAAAACAATTTGTTCAATGGCAATTTGGTTTGGGAATGAGTTTCTCGTTCTCGCCTATAAATTGAAAAATATCAAAAGTCAATGTTTTACCGATCAATTGGGATGAGACGATAGACGTAAATATATCGTATTCAATTAAATTTTCCTTTAATACATTTAAACTGCAAACATCAAGAAAGTAATTGGAGCCGTTTAACATCGTATTGAAAGAATCGACAGGAAACGGATTACAAAATGTCCGTTGAGGTATCGAAGTGACAGGAGATCCACACAGATTGTAATGATTACTTTTTAATTTATTCCAGTGAGAGGAATGTTACGTACAACAAACCCATTCTGCTTGATACTACTGAAGTTTCATCATTTTTTTTTCTTCTCTTTGCTTACTTTTTTTCGCCACATATTCGGTTCTCTGTTTCATCAATTAATCGCTTAAATTACTTAGCTAAATTACTCTAAACTAATCCTTACAAATGTACTGTGCCAAGAGGGTAAGTGCCCTCGGCCATTTCGTCGATGAGAAGGGAAAGGGCGAGAGCGCAATATTTCTTTGTTTCCCCTGAAAATCGAGTAAAAAAGCTTTTTCGATATCGATCGATGTCTTCGAAAGAATTTTTAAATTACACAAAGTACTTCTCTGACTGGCACAACGCGGGCTTTCGTCGTTATGCTAAACATTCGTCAATTTTTCTCTTTCGGCTTTCACTTCGTTAACAGAATCCCTTCGTAAATCTTCAAATCTGTATTGCTATTATTATATTACACAGTATGGGGACAAGCAATTAGAAACTGTGATTACATCGATCATACGAAGAAATTTTCAAAAATTATTTCATTGTGACGGATCGATGATTCTTTTGAAAAGCCCATGTTATACGAGTCTCAAACGATTTTGCCGAATTCCCGGAAACTCGAAAAGCAATCTTAGTCCGTCCACTAACTCGTTATATTCCTTAGTCTGTCATCTATGTATTTTCAATATTTTTCGTGCACTTTGAACTCTCTTTTTCATACGGCCACGTGAACTTGAGCGTAAAGCAAAAAATTTCGAGCCCGAGGAAATCTACGAAATTGAACTCCGAATAACTATAGTCGTGCCTCGAGACCCGTTTCATTTTACCGGGCCTTCTGCATATGTCGTGCAACGTAAAAGAGTCACCTAAACGTGAAACTGATCTTACGGCCCAATTATAAATCTAAATCGAAGATCGAGATCCGAAAAGGAGAACAAAATAGGAAATACAATCGTCCGTAGCAATGTCAAAGAATCGATGGGCTTAACAAGGTCGAATTGAATTTTAAGTAAACGTACTTATGCGTTATCAGAAGGCTGGAGATTACAAAATACATGATTTCTCGACTCCGATTCCCGACGCCGAATGTACACGTAATATATAATAAATACAGGAGGAGCGTGATTCTTCTACTTCTTGTTTACTCGGACAAGAAGTTCTCGGCTACTCTGTGCCAAGTCTTTCGAACCTTGTCCGTCTCGCTCGGTGTACTTGTCTAGTGAAAATTCACCTAGAAATTGCGATTTCGAAAAATGAGGTCACAGCGCCTGCCAGCGAACCGTCGTACGGCCATGAATCCGGCTTGATTTGAGCTGCTGCCGCCAGTTCGACAGAAATGCTTAAGCTGCAATCACACGATTGTTACAGTCCTTATTATATCGGCCCTTCAGAATAGTTTGCAATTGGTACGACAAGTGCCGCATTCAATCATCAGTAATCGTGTAACGCATCTTATTTTTTTGTATTCAGGTAGTACTAAATGTTTTTTCTTTTCTTTTTTTTTTTTTTTTCATTAAGTTTAACTTTCAAACTGGCATCACTGTTACTCGTATTGTTGTCACGCCGCTCGATACATCAGCTACCTTCAAGTTTGAGTTTGAGAATTCTGCGAACCTGTGAAGCCCTGCGGCGGTTGTCCGGGTACGGAGTATTGGGGCCTGAAGTTGCCGAAGTTTACGGCACCGGCGAAGCTAGCCGAAAGTTGCCCACCGGAGAAACCAGCTGGAAATTGCTGTGCTAAGAGTGCAGCCTGCCCTGATTGCGTACTACTGCCACCTGGCGCTGTAGCAGCCAGTCGACTGAGGATCGACCTCTCCGACATTTGCAGTCGCTGAGCAACTGGTGGAATCCGAGCCAACGTCGCCGGTAGACGACTTACGTCTGACTTCATATCCGACAAAAGTTCCTCCAGTTGATTCAAAACCTGTAGCCGCCAGCAACAAAGTTAAACATTATTAATATAAATTATCCAGCCTCGTTGACACTTTTGGTGCCACGTCATTCATAATCCAATTCTCTCGCAGAGGCCCTCGTCGTCACCTATTGACACTCAAAGTATTAAATAGTATCACGCTATCAGTAACATACCTTGTGAAGAACTGCATTGGCTGGCTTATTACCAGCAAGGCTCTCCTTGCTAAGGTGCTGATGAGACTCGGCAAGGCACTCGACTTCGGCGAACCTTGCATTTAGACTCATCGCCGGGTGGTTCGGATCCTGCGTGAGGTTCAGGTACGCTGCTCTTCTCAGTTGCTCCTCGATAACCAGAGCCTGTTCCAGTAACTTGAATCGCCTCGCCAAAAATTTATTCTTAATTTCCAAGAAGTTACCCTTTCCCACGTCCATTTTGAAAGGTTCGTTGATGATAGCAAAACTGTAAGGTATATAGTAAAATTGGGTAACGTTAAAACTTTACAAAAAAAAAAAAAACACGATTCTTCAAGTACAAAAGTATACGAACCGTATATCGTTTTGTATGTCCTGCCAACGACCGTAACCGTGTGTAACGATACCAGCCAGTAGCCAGTAATCGTGTCGTCGATGCCAAATTTCATACTCCCGTCCAGGAACAGCAGCCTTCTCTTCGTTCAGCCAAAGTGTATGGAGTTCAGTGAAGCCACCGTCGGCAATGTTGAACATGAATTTACGCTTTGGCTTCATAGATTCCGAATCTGAATCCTTCGTTTCCTTATCCTTGCCATCCCGTTCCTTATAGGACATCAATATTTCGTTTGTTTTACGTTTAATAATTACGCCAGAATTGTTTAATGATATAATGAAGAAACGACGGAAAAAAGCTTTACTAACCTCTCGCTTCTCAATTTCCTCTTCGTCGTCCTTGACGATAACAACGTCTTCCTCGGATTCCGATTTCGGTTTACTTTCACTAGCCTCTGACTTGTCATCCAGTTTAATCACAGTTTTATCGTCCTTTACCTCGGCAGTGTCCTTCTCCCGTTCTTTATCTTTATCGGACGCGGACTCAGAAGCCTCTGTATCCTTTTCCTCTTTCTTGACGTCATCCTTAACCTTTACCACTTCCTCCACATCCTTGGACGTTTCCTTCGATTCTTCCTTCGAATCTTTCGCATCCGAAGCCTATAATTAAATAAAATAAAGCTTAAAGAGTATTGATAATCACAAAGAACAATCTACGTGAAATCTAAAATTGACTCTAGTTTGCGTCAAGAGAATTTGATAACTTTGCTTTACACGCTGTTAATAAATAATTATATTCACCTCCTTCTCTTTAGCATCGTCTTTCTGATCCTTATTATCGGATTCAGCTGGTTTGTTAGACTCGGCAGTAGCCGAAGTACCGACTGACACAGGAGTTGGAGTTGGAGTTGCAGCTGGACTGGGACTTGGTGCATTAGAAGTTGCAGGTGTAGCACTGGTACTGCTGGTTCCAGTGGCAGCACTGTCGCCAGCACCACTTTCCACCTTTACTGGTTCCACTGGCTTGCGAATCATCTCCGGCATCGAGTAGTATCCATTAATGTGTTCAAATTCTTGAACCTAATAATTATTAACATTAATAAATGACAATATCAAAATAATTATTTTAATAGTCTTGAATCACAAGATCCACTAGGTTAAATAGTTTATTAACCGCACGCTTACTTTCTTACGAATGAGAGACATCACGCCAATCCTGGTAAGGACGTGTTGTCGACTTAGACCTTCCCTTGGTACACCATCGGCAAAGGTCTCGGCATTGTCAGCTCCAGGCTCGCAGAGATGTCGCATAAATAGCGACACGTACGCCTTGAAGTTCTTTTCGGATTTGCCCCGCAAGTCTCGCACCAACCTACAGATTAATGCATTTCCAACTACAATTCTTGCCCTCGTAAAATTTGGTCAATCTAGTTAACATTTTGCTATAGTGTTATAACAATATTAGATTATCTTATTATAGACGTCACTATTATTTACTGTATGTTGATCGTTAAGAGTGGTAAGCTGAAAATTAATGTATACAAGCTTTCAAAAATACAGATACGTTATACGGAGTGTAAGGTTTAAAGAACAAGTGGTGTAATGTGTTATATGTAATTTGGATTTTTTTAGAGTCATTGCAAGTGAGTGTACGCGGGTAAATATGAAATTGTCAGTGAGGAGGCATATTTTGGCTCGTGTAACTAACCACTGAGAATTGAATGCATCTTGGGGCGGCATTCCGTATCGCATAATAGCATTCAGGAAAGCCTTACGTTGCCGGGCATTGAATCCCAAAACCTGAAATCAATTACAAAGAAACATATAAACTTTATTGTGTACATAAGTAAGAATGTATTGAGTACCGATAAACAATAATCCCAAATGAAAAGAAATGACAGAGAGAGAGAGAAAAAAAAGAACATACCTCAATGTTTCCATTGACTCTAGCCAAAAGTGGTGGCAGTGGTCTGTCCTTTTCATCTCGTCTTTCCAATCGGCGTCTGCTTCGTCGTGAAAGTAAATCACCGTCACCTTTCTCATCGAAATCATCGTCCTCTTTATCATCGTCACTTGGCGCACTGAAATCACTATTGTAATCCGAAAGATTCTCTTGCCAAGGTTGATCGTCTCGTGCACCCTGATCTCCGGTAACTCCGCCGTCGTTATAGTTCACTTGCTTTCGTACACGTTTACCTGAAGAACGAATATTGGATTAAGGAAATAAACTACAACGAAAAGACATACCTGACTCTTAGAAGACAAAACAAAAAGACTAACCCTTTCCAAGAGTTCTGGCAATGTCCTCTTGCTGTTGTTCGTAATGATGCCGTAACAGTTTTATCCAATAAGCAGGATCTGTATTTTCAGCCTCCTGCTTGATGATCTCTGTGTCGGCTTCTTCTTCCGTTTCACCTTCCTTAGTTACGTAAGAAGCTACTTTGAACGAGCTGAGATACTCATTGGCCCAATTTTCTTTCTGTTCGATTCCCTCCTTGCTACGGTCCAATAACTCAGCCACAGCCTTGTCGTCGTAATGAATAGCTTCGTCTTCTTTGCCTTCCTCTTCCTTGAATAACTCCTCAGTGCCTGAATACCGGATGAGATAAATATATATACTTATAGTTCCTAGCGTCTCAATTCAAGTTATCATGGAACCTTAATCATAGTTTGAATCTTGATAAACGTAACATTGTTGAGGATCTTTTGAATGATTATCTGTGTACACCTTACATACAATTTAGGTTCTCTAAAATTAGATAGATCAATAAAATCATTTTGGAATCTTACCAAAACGTAAAATGTCATCGAGTTCCTGCTTGCTGAAGTTGGCACCCTTGCCACCCATACCAGGACGCACAACAAGATGAGTGAGCATCATCTTTCTCTTGGCTACCTGGGTGACGCGCTCCTCGACAGAGTTACGAGTGACGAAGCGATAGATCATGACTTTGTTAGCCTGACCGATACGATGAGCTCTGCTGAAGGCTTGAATGTCATTGTGCGGATTCCAATCGGAATCATAAATGATGACGGTATCAGCAGTGGCCAAGTTAATACCCAGACCACCAGCCCTCGTTGATAATAAGAATACAAATTGCTGCGCTCCTGCAGATAAAAATATTATTCGTTGTGTCATAAACCCAGTATAGGGTAATAGGATCATAGTTTTCATTTGTTATACAACGTGGATTTTTAATATAACTGCCAAGACGTTGCATTTGATAATTTGTTTGATCAGAAAAAAATAAATATGTCAAATAAAATTTGTACGATTATGCAAAACAATGGGAATTATTTTACATTTCTCTTTCACTTACCAGGAGCATTGAATCGATCAATAGCTTCCTGACGTTGGGCACCAGTGATGTTTCCGTCGATTCTCTCATACTTATAACCTTCGCCTTCGAGGTAATCTTCTAAAATGTCAAGCATTTTCGTCATCTGCGAGAAGATCAAAACACGATGTCCGTCGTCTCTGAGTTTCTTTAACATTTTGCTAAGGAGAACAAGTTTTCCAGCTGCTTTTATCAGAGCGGAAGTTTCGTAGTTGCCATTGGGCCCGGTTGGAGCTTCTTGCGACGCTGCTGGGAAGAGATAAGGATGGTTGCAGCACTTCTTCAGGTCCATCATTATGTTGAGTAACGAAACTTGCTGGCCACCACCCTTGGGATTCAATGCCTCGAAGTTCCTCGTCAGGATATACTTGTAATATTTCTTTTGCATTGGCGACAGCTCAACGCGCACGATGAATTCGGATTTGCTCGGCATATTCTGCAATAGAACAAGTTTTCTTTATAACCATGAAGTAAACTCGAAAAAAACTCTTGAGTAATGACAAACAAAAGTATCGAAGCATAAGAAAGTCTTTAACGAGGCTTACCTTAAGCACGTCGGCTTTGAGTCGTCTGAGCATATGAGGCCCAAGCATCTCATGAAGCTTCTTAACCTGTTCCTCTTTCGAGATATCAGCAAACTCATTTTGGAAAGCAGCAAGGTCATTGAACTTATCCCGACAGAGGAAATTGAGCAGATGGAAGAGTTCCTCAAGGTTATTTTGAAGTGGCGTACCAGTAAGCAGTAGCTTGTATGCAATATTGTACGACGCAAGTAGACGGAAGAATTTTGACTGATTGGACTTGAGTCTATGAGCTTCGTCAACGACCAAGACGGCCCAATCGATCGATCCTAAGCAAGCGGAATCAATGGAGATCAATTCGTAGCTTGTAAGAAGAACATTGAACTTGATCTGAGAACTTCGTATCTTCGAGGCTCGTCCACCGCGCACAGCGCCCTCATCAAATGACAATTCATTCTCACGGATGACTATTCGACTGTCCTTATCACCTGTTGGAATATTTCATAAAAAAGGTTAGTCCTGATAATAGCACTGACGCTAATCATTTATTATCTATTGAATACGCAGAACAATGAGACTCGGTACTGACCCACATAAGTAACACAGTAAAAGTCTGGAGCCCAGGTCTCGAATTCTCTTTCCCAGTTGATGATGGTAGAAAGAGGCACTGATACCAAAAATGGTCCTTTACAGTGACCCTCCTTGTACAGAGAGTAGAGGAATGTGATGGTCTGAATTGTTTTACCAAGGCCCATCTCATCGGCAAGGATAGTATCTATCCCTTGACCCCAAGAGTACCTCAACCAGTTGAGACCCTAAGGGAGTGAAAAAATGGTACGTCATTAAATATTCATACGGATTCATATATTATCAGACTCGTTACGATTAATTATGAAAATTACCTCAAGCTGATATGGATGCAGTTGCATCCCAGTTAGGTCCAAGTAGTCAGGTTGACGTTCGTACTTCTTCTTAAGGTCGGTCGTTGGCTTCTCTGGCGGTGGTGTATATCGTTTTGGCGTTCTCTCTTCATCGTCGATAATTTCTCTAGTCTTTGATTTCTTTCCTTTACCTGAAGAACGTTATTTATTCTTAAGAATTTATTACGTCAAGACCATTCACGCTCATTATTATGCACGGATGACTTAGACTATTGTAAAAATATGATCAAATGAGAAGGATCAAATCCTAGAATAATAAAGATAAGAAAATTGAAGTAACACCTACCTTTTTTGCCTTTACGAGAAGTGCTACCATCGCAACAGTTGGCAGCCCTGAGATCCAAGTAGTACTCGATCGCCTGTTTCAAACCTGGAATATCCTCGTGTTCGTCCTCCCAGGTTGCCTGATCGTAACCAAGTTCTCGCCATTTGACTAAATAAGTTGCTCGGCCATCTCGTTGTAGTCGATGATTTATGACTCTGTGTACCACTAACCACTCTGGACGAACTCCGTATCGATAGAAACGTTCCTCGAGATTGTATTCATCGCGATTTGTCGCGCCGTCCTGTTCCTTTAACCTTTTCACACGGGAATCACTCTCGTCCAATGGCTCCTCAAGTTTCGGTGGCTCGTCCATGTCGTATTTGCGGGAGTAATTTCTACATTTAAAGAAATCAATAAAGAATTAGCACTTCGTTTGAAATTTATAATGTTCGAGTTAATTCAAATATTGAAAAGGCATAATAGATAGATAAAAGCAGTGCTTAAGATAATCTCATCAGATCCCTCAGGGAGAAACGACGTGAGAAAAATCAAAATAAAAATTGCACATTAGTCCAGAATTAACGTTAGAGTTCATTCAATTAAGTTTTTACCTGAACATAAGAGGATGAAATACGTCCAACTGAAGTTCAGTGATCCAGTCACAGTGCCAATAAGACATGTCAGCCCATTTAACGAAAAATTCTCGTATCTTGCGCTGTTTCGGCGCAGCTTTGCTCGTCGACGGCTCCTCCGACGGAGACTCCGGACAGTCCTTCCATCTCCAGGTTAAAATCTTGGCCACTGTATTTCAAACAAAAAATATTTCTTTACGCCTTCCAATAACATAGAATATTTGCATCGGCTGGAATTGCATAAGATTTATCTAGGAGAAGTAAGAAGACACAAAAAAGAAACAGACAAGTACCTTTGCCACAAAGAGGTGGACACGAACATCTGGGACATTTCCAGTCGCCGTCTGGGATTTCAGATAATGGAGGATTCAGACAATGCGTATGGTATGCACTGGTGCAACTGTCGCAGCAAAGCAACTCCCCGCCATCCTTGCAAACCCGACAGAATTCCATGTGTTCGTCATCGTCGTCGGCCGCACCTGTTAGTATCGTAATCAAATCATTCTGTTATTAGAAACGTATGTCACTTAGACACCAAGATGTCTGACATTACATTTACATTCAATGAATACATGAAATTTTCAGAAAAGTCAGGTATTGGATTTGGCAAATGAAGAAAATCCAGAAATTATAGTCTCGATTAGCAGGTATAAACAATTGCTTTCAACCTGAGTCCTGACATGAAAATTTCTTCCGAAAGTTATTAACGTAAAAAAACCATTTAAAATAATTTTAAGATTGTATGTCGTTTAAAAAAAATTATTGAAGTCTTTGAATCCGTGTATCGATTTAATTTAACCAAAGAAAAAATTATTAAACAAGTAAGAAAAAAATGTAATGTCTATCACCCAGAATATTATAGGAATAGGACTTTGGTCATCGGTAGGATGGGTGTTTAGTGAGAATACCTGAAATACCTTCTCCTTCGCAGTGAGGGCAGCTCCATTTGCCTTCAGGTGTTTCTTCGAGCTCTGGTTCCAAGCAAACCAGATGGTAAGCACGAGGACAAGTGTCACAGAGAATAATCTCACCACCTTGCTGACAGACTTCGCAATAATCTTGGTGGTCAGTCTGTATGGTCAAAGGGGCAAGACAAAATTCAGGGTCATTCTACAGAATCACAGATTGTACTTTGATTATTCGTTTCATGGAAAATGGTAATTGTGTCTTTGAAATTTTTAAGATCGAGACGAACATCGAAGACAGAATTGCTTCGCTAGATAGTAATGCCAAACTATGATTGCACAACGAACAATCATTAGCATTAAACCAAAAGTCATCTCCTATTAAACGTGTACTTTCGTATTCATGGAGAATATAGCAATGACTCAAATTCACTTGTCTAAAATACTCAAGGTAAATCCAACGAAGATGACAACGTGTCCTAATGTATCGTCAAAGAAAGATATAGATAGTACAAATAAATGTGAAATTTCATTTCAATCCTAAAGAATTGAATGATTATTTGATTAATTTCAAAGTTGTTAAATGTGGGTTAAACATTAAGCATGCAAATTAGACAGGGAAACCTTATTAATATGACGCTACTGAGGCAGAGCCAAGCAGCAAAGCATATGCGTTCTTGATGTTTCAAATCAAACCTTTATGACCCTTAATGTTTCTCCAAAATGCCTTTTATCAGACAGTTATAATTTTCGACCTCGCCCTTTTTCGATCAAAATCAAAATAATCGAAAGCGTTAGAAATATATCTGGATTCGGGTAACGACATTGAACAATATTTGAATTTGTAAAGCGAAATTAGAGATCACGGTGCAATAATATAAAAACAAAATAGACAAACAATTTGGAGCAAGTACGAAGAGAATCAACGTGGATAAGGGCGAAACCGAAAGTTTGATGTCTCGAGAAAGTTAGAATAGCCATTAGTAGACACGAGACCATTACGAAATTTTGAATAAAATAAAAGCAAGATTGATTGGAGCCAATGATCGATGAATTGGGAATTAATCGCCGCCATACTTTCGTGAGTTTAAACTTATGGCGAATAATCCGTCACCTACGTAATATAAAGAAAAAAAAGTAAAATATGCAGATTTGTAAATCATCAGTATTTCTAAATTAAATAATTACAGGAGAATATCAAGCTCAAGGAAGGATGATGACCCGAATGATATTGTTGTGCCTGAATAAAATCAATCAAAATCGATTAACCAATGATTTCGAGATTGAAATTTCACGAGTCAAGGATCTAGTGATCAAGGTACAGTGTCTAACGCAAAATATCTCGAAAATCAGAAGGAGATAATTTAAAATTTCATTGACGAATGACAATTTAAAGTGATCGATCGGTGAGACGCAAGAAGCGACGCTTGAAACAGCAACGAACGCAAGATTCCCCGAGCTGCTCGACTCTACCTGGAGACCTTCCTCGCCGTCTGGAAATTTCGATGTCGTCTTTGTCTTCTTTTTCTTCTTAGTCTTGTTGCCGATTTTGGTTTTAGCCTTCCTGCGTACTGGAGGCTCAGCCGGTGGTTCCGCGTTGCCGTCTTCGCCGATGCCGACGCCGCTAACGGCGTTACCGCCATTTCCACCCTTTGCGCCAGATCCATCTTGACCTGGTGCGTCCTCTGCATCGGCCAGCATCTGTTCAAACTCCATATCTGAATCTCGGTCCGATCCCGCGGCGCTTCCTTCGACATCTTCATCCTTTTAACATCAATGAAAATAATGACTTTAACGCTTTACCTTGATATTATACATAAATAATAAAATATAACACATATTTCTCATAGAAAAATTATTCCAGCACATTATGCATACGGTATGTTGTAACTATGGTAAAAAGTTCTCCTTACTCTTCGACAAGGACAGATAACGAAAGTGAATTTGGATCTAACGAAGGACACGGCTAAGAATTGTATGATGAGAGTTTTCTTTTTCTTCTCTCTATGACTCTCCTACATATCCTGAAATTTTAAACTATTTTCTTGCGGCAGAATGAAATTTCACGCTATAAACAAAAAAGAGAAACTATATAGGAAACGAGAAATTTGACTTTGTCACGTGGAACACCTTTTGTAAATTAATATTTCATATGTTTTGGAATAGGAATTGTATGCCAGTGAAATTATTAGGATACTAGGGCACAAACGATAAATGAATTGTTACATATTTCCTGAAAATTAATCAGTCGCCGATGATAGTTTTCCTTGGCGCCAAACAAAATCATACACCGAATTTCTGTTTCAAGATCCACGCGTGCGGACTATGCCAGTTTACCAGAGAGTGTTTACAGACTGTGCTAGTGTCTCTAGAATCTGACACAGAAAAAGTAGCAAACGACTACAGTTACCTTTCAGTAAATTGTTATTGCATAACAGTTACTTGCATAAGACACTTTAGATTAATGTAACGAATACAAATATTTGAATAAACGTAAACAGAGAAAATGTCGTAACGGAAAGTGAAAGACTTAATTTTTCATGATATTCACGTTAAAAAATGAAAAAAGATACAGTAATAAAATAAACAGGTATAACTTACCGAACTACCTCGTTTCCGTTTCCCCAGCTTGATTTTAAGTGTCGGAACCTTAGATGCCTTTTTGCCTTTCTTGGCACGTGAACTCCTAGACTTCTTCTTGCGATCGCTGTCCTCATCTTCCTCGTCCTCTTCGTCAACTTCCTGCACAGGAGCTCCACGATTCGCCCTCGAGCTTCTGCTGTCGTCATCAATATTAGCTGACGACACGTCAGCATCTGGCTGTGTATGCGGATTAAGCTCGGAGAAGTCGCGCCACTTTGCTGCCACCAGCATCATCAGCTTTGACATTGGAACCTAAAATGTCCCAAGTCACATCAGTAACGCAGTAGTACCGTACGATACTATGAAATAATTCGCAAGAAGTCCCTGAAAGTTTATTAACCCATGCTAAACCTAGACAATTCCTACAAGCACCTTTTAAAACTAAAACCTACTTTCGGATTCTCCTTGGCAAGAAGTGGTCTAACGTGTTGCTGGAAGAGCTTGTACGTCGTGAGATTTTGGAAGTCAGCATCAGAATATTCTATCTGTACATCGGTTAGTCCAAAGGTGCTGCAAACTTCCTCGATGGTTGGCATTCCAGTAGTTGGTTCTTGACCACCGCCTTGATTCGACGGTGTGTTGTGACTCGATGACTTCCTGGAGGATGACTTTCGACTTTTACGATTACTCGCGTAATCGCTATCATCAGCGGCACCCTCGACGGCTTCGCCACCGCCAAAGTCACTCTCCTGCAATCAACAATTTATCATTTAAATATTTTATTGGATACGGTAGGACGATGCAGATGACACTGGACATAATCTTAATATTCGTTATGACGACAAATTTTCTAGATAATCAATTAATCTTACGAGAACGATACAATAAAGAGTAATCGAATTATCTGTGATTCTGCAGCACTTGACTTTCAGTCTGATTGCTGCTCCTCACTATTTTCATATTAAAATTACAGTGGATAGTTCGTATAATTGGAGGTAAGGTGTTCCACAACTAAACTCACATCGCCGGAATCAGATTTTTTCTTTTTCTTCTTCTTCTTTCCTTTTTTATCCTCGCTACGTGCTTTTCGCTTCTTGCCCTTCTTCTTCTTTCGCTCCTCGGGTTCGTAATCATCGTCCTCTTCCTGAAGACAAATGAAATTTTTTTTTGTGTCATTTTCCTTTTTCACATGATAACTGTACACATTTTTAATACGACAAATGTATACTAACTAATCTTTGTGATTCTTCGGCGTCGGACGAACCGTCCACTGGTTGTCCAGTGTTTGAGACCGGAGCACCGCTCTCGTCCACGTCATCTTCGCCTGGGATACAAAAAGATGCATTTTTTTTAGTAAATCTCTATAATAAACTTATAATAATTAAGTTATTAAAACGCATGAGTTATCTTTCATTACGGAAGGAGAATATATTCCTCGAGCCAAATGAGGAGTACATGGACTTGGAATCCCTTATCGAAAAATCAATAACGACGGATTTGCTACTTTTGTTTCTTATTGCGGACGCAATTCACTCTCAAATCCAAAATGGCGAGTATTCAAAGAAAAGCAATGATATTCGTACATCGGCAGAAATCAATATGTATACCCAATTTAGGGTTCTTAGTGAAATCAACCAACATTAACGTTTCAGATGTCAAACTTCTCAAGCGTCCCTATCTTCACTTTAATCTAATACAAAACAA
>JARPRG010000070.1:332194-344507 GCA_031001745.1 Hartigia nigra | reverse complement strand
TTAAAAAACCATTAATTAAGATATCACACAAGATAAAAAAACAAATATAAATTTATATTCTAATTAATTTGACGAATCAATTAAATCAATATAAAGTAGAAATGTCTTCTCAAGGCAATTCTCAAAGTATACGATAACCAAAACTATAATAATTAATACAAAAACATAGATATCATCTAACATTTTAATTGAATAATCCTATAAATGCTTAAAGAGATTGATAGCAATCTAGTGTACAATGACTATTAGTTTATAAAGTTATCAGCGTATGTTCGAGATCAGTCCTATTAAGCAAAAAAAAAAAGAACAATATTCGAAAAGACGCTATGAAAATTAAAAAAAAAATCCTCGACACGCATTCGAGCAATGCGACTGGACTGGGGCAATGCTTTGTGCGAGTGTACAGCCGCCATTTTCTTTGAAAGGGCATTCGCAGCAGGCGTTTTACTTTCACCGGTGCTACTTTACCGACACACTTCAGATTTTCGCTCATTTTATTTTCAAAACAGAAAGGGACGCCGCATTTTCCATGATTTTCCATCAATATCGAAAAGAGTCGGCATACTTGAAACGCACAAGGATTTATTGCTCATTTACTTTGGAGTACTGTTATTTATGCCATAGTCATTGTTATTATTACATTTATTATTATTATCGTCATGGAAGCACCCTTATTATCATGGCGCGACCAATACCGTGAAATATGGGGAGGTGTAAAATATGCATTGATTTTTTGGCAAAGCCGTAGCTGCCGTCGTATTTACTGTCTCTGATTTTGAAAAAAAAAAAGCTAAGATCTATTCATTAATAAAATTGTTGTATATCAGAATTAATTGAGTTGAGTTCTGATAATAAAGGCACGAATGATATACGCAATTGGCTAATTGATTGTAGTATGTAAGAAGTATATGACTATTGTAATCGCTATGGCAATTTGTATGGTGTGATGTGTGGATGCCTGTTAGATCATGTAGATTATTAAACGTGATTAAAGTTTCAAGTAATACGACTAACTGATTTG
The DNA here is from genome assembly GCA_031001745.1 of Hartigia nigra. NCBI lineage: Eukaryota > Metazoa > Arthropoda > Insecta > Hymenoptera > Cephidae > Hartigia > Hartigia nigra. Next base: position 343,486 of record JARPRG010000070.1, on the reverse strand, counting down.
TATATCTGTAGAAATGGTGGAATAAAGGAATTAGTCAGACCCGAATTTGTTTAATGCTGTTCAATTAAGATTTTTATGCGAATGGAACGTTATTAATTGTTTTTAATTTATTGAGAAGTTGGTACCAATTATAATATTGATTTTATATTTTCAATATGGGTCTTGGCTATTGCTTATTGGAAGCTTGGAATATGTATTGATAAGTCTTGGTAAAATACTCTATTTTATTGTCATTAATAATTAAGGTTTTAATTTTGATTACTCTGAAAAGCATAATCATGTATTTTCATTGAAAGAATTAGTTCATCCAATCCTTTTTAATTTAGTTCGATATTTACTTATATTTTGATAAGACAGTTACCATTGTATAATAAAAATAAGATTGCAGTTATTCGTATTGACGTAAATCAATACCAATTTATTTATTCGGTGTTGGAATAGCTATTGCTTTCATAAATTTATAATAGTTTTAAAAACTAAAACTGATCCTGCATATTAATTTACCATTGGAAACAAAGCATTGTTAATATTTTAGTAAATTCTATAGACAACTAGTTGGTGCTGATATTAAATATAATACAAGGAAATATTAATAGATTATTGATAGTAACTAAAAGTTAATAAAAAAAAGTATTAATCTTGTTGTTGCCAATTTGCTTTGTTTAACGTTATTACTTTTTGGAAATATAAATAATATTCAACAGTGACAACAATGTCATAAACATCATTGTTTATTTATTGTTACAAAGAAAGATATAGTTCTGCGTTATTATGAAAATTAACATTTACATTGAGACATCTTACAGTATCTGCCTATAGCACCAGAGGAACTTCAAATTCCAGAAATAGGATAAACCGAGAGACGCATAATAATTATCATAATCACTGTTATCATTCTTACTATCAGGACCAATGTGAATTTTACAAATAAAATGTAAGTCACCATTTTCTCTAATATTCCTTGCATCGCTTCATTTCGGAAATGTAGAACAACTGTCGTTACGGTTGCATTCTTTGGCGAGTATTACAAAGCCAGTGATTACGATCGTTCGTACGTCAAATCTAATGAAAGCTGATACGATATTCCATAGTGCAATAAAAACTACAAATAAAAACATAGGTATCAATCGAATTAATAAGAAGTATAAAGATTGGGAATAAAAGAATGGAGTATTACAAAAAAAAAAATATGGGACTGAGATAGTTAGTGGAAAAAAATGCGAAAGACAGAAAATATGCGATGCCATGTGAGCAACGCTAAATAAATCCATTCGAAAGAGATTATTCGTCGGTCTCTGTTTGAGCCCGTATTTTATCGGAGTTTAACAATGTTAAACAAGTGTTAGGTTAGCCGGTCGCTTTTCGTTCCGGAGATCCCGATGAGCGGGTAGTTTCCGGTTCGTTTTCTCGTTATCGTAGCTACGATTGACATGGCAGCCATGCTAGCTGCGTATGAAAAGCGCGCGTCCTGCCTCCAAGAGCTCTAAATGCTTTGCAAGCTAAATTGGCTGAAACTTACCGGCATAACTTTCGTCAACTTCTTCGTCCGATGCCATTCTGAAAATCGGTCGATTGATTCACCGATCACTCACTCACTGGCGAGAACGAGCACGACAATGCTATCACGATCAAAAACACCGAAATACGACATAAACGCGATCGCGCTTCGGCGTGCCGTCACTTTGCTGGCTGGGAACGCTTCTCCTCGATCGCCGATCGGCTTGCCCCCACTCTTCCTATTATTTCTTTTCGCGCTGTGTCTCGACCAATTGGAAATACTATTAATGAATGAGCCAGTCACTGCTTCGGCGAATCAAATGAATCGAAAGATGATGGATACAAAGGGATCCACGAATCACGTTACGCTTCTTCTTGTTGGCCAATGGAGTAAAAGTTTCTTGAGTAGATTTCACCAAGTCAGAAAGTACTTTGTACTTTTGGTATTAGATGACGCTTTTTCAAATGCATGAAATATTTAAATTAATTACGAATTATTTAGTTTGAATTAAAAGAATTATTTTTATATTTAATATTTGTTAATATTGTTAATTAATATCTTGACTGATTGGCGAATTAAAATGGGAAATAATGATTTTTTAAATGGGAAATGTAATTAATTACGGTTGCGTTCATAAGCGGGATTTCTGTTATGTATATAACACTGATATTTTATTTCTATTTTTATATCTTGAGTTTTCTTTTTAATATTTATTTATTTATTGTTGTATTTTAGATATTAAATGTAATAGGTGATATTGGTATTAATTTACTGACGAGTAGGTAACGTTAAACTTTTATTTTTACAAAACGTATTTTGTAATATGGAACGTTAAACGTTTACAGTCTTACCATAGTAGATAGTAAATATTTAACTTATAGTGTTACTGATAAGTTGATAATATAATTACAATCAATGATTGTATTAGCTCAATATTTTATTAATATTTATGAATAGTATTGGTCACAATTGTTATCGTATATGTGTCAGAGTACAATAGACATTTTAGTCGAAGCTAATGATCATTGTGTTTATATCTTATGTTTTCTGATATTGCGAGAATTAATTCTAAATCCATATACAGTTCTTCAATAGTTAAAGGAATCTCTTGGAACTTGGCAAATCAAATGATGATCTAATTATGAGCCTTCACTGGACAAGCCATCGTCATGCCATGAAAAATAAAATTCTGGAAACATCTTTGATGCGAACCGAAAAAGCAGTCTTAGTATTAGTTAGGATTCAGCCGTAATCAACGCTTAGTGCACTAAGTCCCATCTTCTTAATGGCTTCCGCTACAGCACGCTCCAGAAAATCATGCTGTTGTACACTTTCGTCTTGATGCTCATTTAATTGTGGTTCATTCGACACAGAACCCATTACGAGGCTTGGAATTGTTTCCTGATTTGTGGGATAGAAGCAATGTATATCTGGTTGGTAACAAGCAAATGATTGTGCCGATTGTACTAATTCAGCTGACTGCACTAATCCATGACTTTGTATTGCCATCATTACTGCAATATCCTCCATGTCGGTTCCATAAAATAATTGAATTTGTGGATCTTCTAAAGGATAAGGAGCATCGGGGGACATAATATAGTTTTCCAATAGTCGATTTAGTGTGTTATCCACAAAGCCCTTTGCTTCTTGGCATAACTGCCATTTTTTTAATTTTTCACGTGAACAACGTTCTGCCTCTTCACTCTCTGACAGTTCACATGACTGTGTCTCGGCGAGCTGCTCTCTATCCTAAAACACATTAATAATATTTGAACAAAGTATTGAAAAAAATTGCATTACCTCGAATATCATTAATTTTCAAACGTAAACTTTATCTTAATCTGACCTAGAACTTGGTGCAATATGATAGGAGCAATTAATAATATCTAACAAGACAATAATACAAGTTTTTACTGTACTTAATAAATGTATACATTATAGAAATATGTCAAAACAATTAAGAAATGTCAAAATTAATAGTTTAGTGAGAAAGATTACCGTTGATCGGAAATTATCAGAATTGAGAAGACGAGTCCGTGGCCGTTTCGAAGGAGCAGGACGTTCGTGCTCGTCAGTATCGGACTCTTCGACGTCTGTTGCCATTCTTAAGTCCTCAAAGTATTCCAAGAGTAGATAGAAGTAATTTAAGGGACTGGCATTTCAGGGCGAGCAAAGCGGGAGATCAGGTCGATTGACACTATAGCGATTCGGAAATGCGTTGTATTTCTTAATCGCTTCAATGAAAAATCCTGATATGGCCAATCGACCACTTGCTCCACATTCGCTCGCCCGTTATTTTGCCTGATAATACATTTTTGTTGTACCAGCAACGTACGAATATCGATGCACAGAACTCAAGCAGATCAGTTAGACACTTTTGACAGATCAAAATGGTTGTCACCTCCAAGTCATTGTGCATCTAAACGTCACAAAATACAGCTATTTTACCAAATAACTATCCGATACGTTTATTGCAAAACATATTATTAATATTATTTAATTTATAGAATAAAACTGCGTTAATTCAGTTGTATTTCAGAAGAACCGATACCATTCAGTGTTCTACTTGATCTAATGGTGGAAATTCAAAATGGCGTAAACATAGAGGAATTTTGACAGTATTTTGACAGCTCCAAGATGGCAGCTACTGGTTAAACTTTTATTAACAAGTGCCATTGCATTTCCATTTCTCGTTAATTATTAACAAAATAATAACATAATAATTTATACATAGTGTCGTTTGTAATTATCGACGCATATATTTTTATTCGCGATAAAGTTTTTCATCGAACAAGATAGATTTGGACGCTGGTTTGATCGAGTAAAAGAATTTTTTTAAATGGCGTGAACATGTGTTCGTAACACTTCGACAGAATTTTGACGGGTATTGTTAAGTAGTCGTTTCCAGAAATAATTAAGTATTAGTCTTTATCGGCAACTCGAGGGACGACTACTCACTGGTATGGCCGTGTGTGGCGAATATATCAGAAGTCAATTTCCAACGATAGACGATGATTTGTATCAATACGTCGAAGGTAGTGAATTCTAACCCTAAATATTTATAGCTTATTCTTGCGTTTGTTCATCATTCTACATTAAGTGTTGTTGATCATGTTCGTAGGAATACTTGATAGCTCGAAGGAAGATTTCGAAGACGGTGATGAAATTTATGAAGCAATCGGCGAGGTTTTGCATGAGGTAGCAGACAAACCCGAAAACGAGGTTAGGTCTGTAAATGAACACTATCATCTATTAGTATTACTCATTACTTTATTTCGTATGTATTAATTATCAGCCGGCATTGACAACACATTTATGCAATGTTGTTATAGAACATGATTATATCTAATACTTTATCTTCTTTATGCAAATTCGATCGATTTGAAAAGTTCATATTCTTAATTGAAGAGTATAAGCATGATACTGCGTTTATGACATACGCAAAGATAGCCATAAATTAAACGAAACTTGTTACCTAGTATATTTAGAATTAGGAATAGAATTTGACAGTTTTATTTTATTGGTAATTGAAAGATTTAAGTGTGTATTCGATACTGTAGTACTTCTCTGACAGAAATTAATATATATTTATGATAATGCAAAAGCAGATAACGAGCATATATTTTTATTTTTAGGAAAATATGTGAAAAATTATTGGAAATGCTGAAAGATGCCAATGGAGATAAAGATGACTCGAACAAAAGAAAGAAAAATGGTGTTAACAAAGTGTTAAATGCTCCAGTTCATTTGGGCTCAATGGCTGCCACATTGGAAGCACAAGTTGAACAGATTAAGAGTATTTGGGTGACCACTCGTGATGATGCTATGGTACTAATGTATACCAAACAGTTTTACTATAACATATTGCTTCGCTTTTGTATCATTTTAATAGAAGCGAATTAGCTTTAACGAGTTAACGTTTTCAATTCTTGGAAAATTCCAGCATATCGCATCGCCAGTATAATAATTGCTACTATAAAAAGTTTGCATTACACCAGTCTATTTAATGCAGCAGTAATAAGTAAAGTATATATCTTACAGAAAGTGGATGCAAAGAAGTTGGAAAAGGCAGAAGCAAAGTTGCAACAGAAACAAGAAAAACGAGTCGGTAATGAAAGTTCAGTGAACCGTAATACTCCATTGCTAAATCAAGGTTTAGAGGCAGCGAGTGCCAGTCAGATGACCAGTAAAAAAGATAGTCGAATGGAAATAAAAGGTGGTTCTAATAGAACGCAAGACATTAGAATAGAAAACTTTGATGTAGCTTATGGCGATCGAGTATTATTACAAGGAGCTGATTTAACATTAGCCTTTGGTCGTCGTTACGGTCTCGTAGGTCGTAATGGTCTTGGAAAAACAACTCTTCTGCGAATGATTTCTGCGTAAGTATGGTCAATGGAAATACAGATATACCATCATTAATAGAACATACTTTGCCATTATTTATTTAACAAATAATGGTAAACATATCAATTGATTTAACTTGAAACTGAGTACCTTTTTTTAGTAATCAACTTAGAATACCATCCCATATACGTGTACTGCACGTGGAGCAAGAAGTTGCTGGAGATGAAACGTCAGCTTTAGAATCGGTGCTGGGTTGTGATCAGGAACGTAGTACATTGCTTAGTCGGGAGGCTGAATTGCAGGCAGCAGTTGAGAAGGAAGGTTCTTCGGGTGCTGGTGATTCTCTTGGAGAAGAGTTAGCCAAGGTGTACGAAGCTATGCGATTGGCGGAAGTAGACAAAGCTCCAGCTCGAGCAAGTGCTATACTTTCTGGTCTTGGCTTCTCGGTGGAACGGCAAGCATGGCCCACTAAGGCTTTCTCAGGTGGATGGCGGATGCGGCTTGCCTTGGCTCGCGCTCTCTTTTCTAAACCGGATCTTTTATTACTCGATGAACCTACTAACATGTTAGATATCAAAGCCATTCTTTGGCTAGAGAAATATCTTCAAAATTGGCCGACTACCCTATTGGTCGTTTCTCACGACCGAAACTTCCTGGACACTGTAAGTATTATATATTTCAATACTTTGCATATCATTGATATTTATCGATATCTAGCAAAATTAATGGATTGGATTTATTGCTTTATCTATTCGAAGCCTATTGGATACTCCTAAGAAATTGACTTTAGGAATATGTTACCGATATATTTTAATAAATTATAATAAATCTTAGGTACCAACGGATATTCTCTACTTGCGCGGACAGAAGATTGAATCATACCGTGGTAATTATGATCAATTTTCGAAGACTAAGACTGAGCGGGAACGTAATCAGCAGCGAGAGTTTGATGCTCAGCAAGCTAAACGAGCTCACGTACAAGAATTCATCGACCGGTTTCGATACAATGCAAATCGTGCGTCCAGTGTTCAGAGCAAGATTAAAATGCTCGAAAAATTGTAAGCATTTCCTTATATAATATTTTCTTAGTCCCTCGTAAAATCATGACTTAATTATAAGTTTATTAATAATTAAAATTCTAAAGATTGCATAATACCACGTATAGTCTCTTACTCACAACTGGTGTTATCATTTCTTCAGACCAGAGCTGAAACCAATGGAAAAGGAAGGTGAAGTTACTCTGCGATTCCCGGAAGTAGAATCTCTGAGTCCTCCTATCTTGCAATTGAATGAAGTATCCTTCCGGTACGAAGGTGTAGCCGATAATTCTTTTATTTTCACTGGTGTTAATTTAACTGCCACACTTCAATCCCGTATTTGTATCGTGGGTGAAAATGGCGCTGGAAAGACGACGCTTCTTAAAATTATAACCGGCACTTTGAGTCCCACTCGGGGCACCGTTCACGTACACCGTAATCTTAAATTTGGATACTTCAGTCAGCATCACGTCGATCAACTAGACATGCGAGTCTGTTCCGTGGAGCTTTTACAAAATTATTTTCCTGGTAAGATTCTTTCTTTTTTTTTTTTTTATCGTTCATTGATACTTGATTGCTTAGCTATCGATAATCATTTGTAAAAGTTTCATAAATCATTACTAAGCAAAAACGTATTAATTATGCGAACAACAGGCAAGCCAGTAGAAGAATATAGAAGAATGCTGGGAAGTTTTGGAGTGAGCGGTGACCTGGCGTTACAAACAATAAATTCACTTTCTGGGGGTCAAAAATCCAGGGTGGCCTTTGCTCTTATGTGTGCAGCGATGCCCAATTTTCTTGTTCTCGACGAACCGACCAATCATTTGGATATTGAGTCCATCGAAGCACTGGGAAAGGCTCTGAACGCTTATCAGGTCACTTAAATATTTTATTATTTTCTGTTCTGTCTCTTCTGTACTATAGTTGCTATCTTCAGCTACTTTCTAATAGCAGTAATCAATGCATCGTCATATTTTTTAGGGTGGTGTTATATTAGTTTCACACGACGAACGCCTGATTCGCATGGTTTGTAAGGAGCTCTGGGTTTGCGGCAATGGTTCTGTCCATTGTATCGAAGGAGGCTTTGACGAATATCGTAAAATCATTGAAAAGGAACTGGAAGCATAATGAAATGACTATAATCTTTCGAGAGTTGAAGCAATTCAAGACATATGGAATATCAGCTTTATCATCTACGATGATACAAAGAATTGAAACACCTCGTGGAAAAGAAACTTGTACTATTTGTTCTTTATAATTTTGAAAATGTAACTGAGATCTTGTGCCACTGAATGACAGATATCTAAAATTCTTCGTGATCGATAAAGAATTTACATAGAAATTATCCGATACTGCTTTAAAAACTAAACGAAGAGTTTTATTTGTGCGTAAAGAATAAAAAAGCAATAGTTGAAATTGTATACTTATAGAAGGCAACTGTCAGTCGAATCTTTTAGTTTTTTTATATTTTTAGATACTGATTATAGACCATAATTAATTGTAATTATTATATGGGCACAGGTTCAATAAGATGTAGTTATTACATTTTTTTCAAATTGTTATTCGGTGGCACGTTCAGTCATGTTCTATGTTAAATCATTGAAACGCGATAGCGATGATAGAAGATAGAATCCTATCAGATTATCGTTACCCTACACCTACTTTAATAAATGGACAATTTGTTGATTATGTTTTTCACTTCATTATATCTGTTGCTTTTAGGGAGAAATAAATACATACAATCTTCAATTAAACCAGTCAATGTATAGGCAATGGTTCACGATTAAATTGTTTAATGATAAAATATTTATGAATATAGTAGAAAAAAATATATAGAAATTTATAAAATTTTATATCTAATATCTTTTATAATTTTATTGATGCAAGAGTAAGTTTTATTCCGTTATATATTATAGATTGAAATATTTGAGAAAATAATAGCACAGGTCATAACTATTTATTTGAAATGTCTTTCTTGCATTCGCTTGCCTCGAAGAATATATGCTGCTTTGAAAAATCTCTAAAAGCCTATTGCCTAAAACGGTCATGAAACTTCTCGATGATCTATAGTCATTTATAATTGATCTTACAGTCGGCCATCTTACTTGGAGAAGTTCGCTTGATATAATTTTACCGGAGACTATTTTTAGCGAAAAATGGCAAAAGTATCGGATCAAGAACTGAAAAAAGCTTTCTCAGAGCTGCAGGAGATGATGGTGGATTCAACGCAAAAGTTAAAGCTTGCTGATGTGCAAATCGAGTCGTTAAAACGTACTAAACAGCGAGGTGAATTAACCATCAAGGAGATAACCTTACTTCCCAGTGAAACACGCACGTACGAGTCTGTAGGCAGAATGTTTCTGCTGGATGATATTTCCAGTATAAAATCAGGCCTGGAACAACGTATAAAAGCTGCTGATGAGAAGGTTAAATCCTTGGAGTACAGCAAGACATTCTTACGCAGAAATCTTAAAGACAGTGAGAATCATCTTCGAGAAATGGTTCAACAGCGACAAAGCAAGGAGACATCCAATTGATACGCTTCTTTTCATCATGCTGTTATAATAAGCTGCAACCAACATTTCAGCAATGGAATATTGAAGGACGTTACTTGTTTGCATTTATGTCTATTGTCAATGATAAATGCAGTGCGACATACAGAAATTTTTTTCTGACTGTGATCCTCGATTCATAGTGATAATCATTATTCGAAGCCATTTGAAATTCTCATGTTAAGGATCATCTTTATTTTTGCAACTCAATTATCAGTTATTTATATGTCCTAGGATGATACAGAATAAACATCGCATTTTATATGTATATGATTACTACAAATAACATTAAAATTGTAATTCTGTACTTTTATTTCAAGCAATAAATAATGCTTGCTATGGTATCGCGAGAATAAAATCAAATTGTTTCTTGATATACTATAATGCTGTAACAAATTGTTTTGTAAATCTATTAGATCAAAATCTGTCATCAATAAAAAAAAAAAAATCACTTAAAGAGTTCTCTATAAAAATTAGTCATTAAATATATAATATTTGTAAAGCCAATTTTATAATTTTATTTAATAAATTAATAAGAACATTTAATTACAATTTTTGCCCCGCTTGCAAGAAAGAGGGTGCTGTCCCCCTCTTGGCTAAAAAGGACACTGATCATAATCAAATATGGCCGCCATGTGTCACAAAGCTCAGGACGTATTCAATCCTGTCTTATAAAAAATTCTTATTTCGTGCTGAAAGCTGCGATGTCTAAACCCGCGAAAATGGCCGAACAAAGTGACAGGAGTCAATTACCACCTGGTTGGGAATGTAGATACGATATGCAAAGTGGACGTCCGTACGTATATTATTTAAAAAACATACTTCTTATATCACAAGTAATACTGTCAAATGAAAACTTATAATTCTTTGTATTATCTTTATTGGATTATGACATCCTGTCGTGTAACTATACGAAGCACTTCTTTGGCCTGTATTAAAAGCTTCTCCAGCATTAATTGAGTTATAATATAGGTTTTGAAATGATTATTTGTTAATATGATTAAGCTTACCGAATAATATTTTCATAGGCGGTTGTAGTCATCTTTATAATTATGTTTTAGATACTTCATAAATCATTTTACTAAAACTACGACATGGGAGGATCCAAGAGTGAGGTATTGGCAGTACGCTCAATATGTGCAAACTCAAAATTCACTTCCAAGTTCAACGAATGCTATGGAATCCATTCCAATGCAGGTGAGTTGAATTATATTTGATATAATAATTGATATAATAATCTGAACAGATGAACTCGTCTAACGAATGATTATTGTCATGGTTGTTACAAGAATTAATAGAGTATGATCATGACAAGTATCACTTCTAAATGTCTCTAAATCCGAGTTGCATGTACTTTGTACTATTAGCTCGATTGTATTCGATATATTCATAAACAATATGTTCATGTGCACGCTGCATCTGGAAAAAAATTACTGTGGTATAGAGTGGAGGAAGTGGCGGTGGTGGATATTTAGTATACACCGGAGCATACAGAGCTCCGCAAGTGTATCCAACAATGTCACCGTATCATAATCCACAACCTGCATTCTTAGCCCCAAGCTCGCAGGTATGTAGCTTATTGGGCATAGCGAAGATCCTTAACTTATGTTCAACGTTACAAACATATGAAACATGTTCGCAATGATATTGAGACAAAATTTGGTTATTGCATTAATTAGTATGTATATTATGCACAGGAGTTCAAGACCCCTGTATCGGGAAGATCAATTAGCGCAATGACAAATCAGTTTGGCGACATGACAGTAGGATCACCAACACCTGTCAAAAATATGGAAACATGTATGACACAGAATTCAGATGTCGAGGTGCAAGTGGCCAAAATCAGTGCGATGTTTCC
>JARPRG010000070.1:280034-322631 GCA_031001745.1 Hartigia nigra | reverse complement strand
TCCAATAGTCCACCTCTAAACCTAACCTAAAGCTTCATAGCAATCTTTAAAAAAATCGCATCTTACCACAATTCCCAAGGGATATCCAACAGTCACACCTTTGAGGCACTTGGAAGTTAACATGTTATGAGTTAAGAGCTTCATTTTCTTTAGATTCTGTTAAATTCGCCGTGAAAATTCTCTTCGCAAAGCAAAAGTAACTTCAAAAAATATCAATACCGCCAAACAGTCTCTGTCTGGTTGCAGCTGTTGGTAAAAGTAGAGTGTCAGCGACGCTCGACGTACCATAAAATTCTTTTTCTCAAAATATAAGTTTGCTTTGGCTTTTGATTAAATACTTTTCTCGTACATATAATATTCATATTATATATATTCAATATACTGCGCATATAATGTCACATGCAGTACCTGTCTACCCGTCTACCTGTTCGTTTTAGGAATCAAATAATACTCAAAAGTCAGTGTTAAATTCTTCATAGTTTTAAATAAAAAGCCTATGGTTGCTACTTGCGAAAGCTGCCGTTTATTACTGTCACTTTTATCAAATATTCAATATAGTAAGAATCATTGTAAATCATTCTATTGAGTTTTGTAAATTTATAAAGTACGTCTAACGATTGCTCTCATTCCTCAAGAGGACCGTTCTTCCTTAGGAGCACTTAGGAGTAAAGTTGTGATTCACTAGTTCACCAACTGAAAATCATCTCAATTCGTAATAACTAGAATATGCGAAGAAAAGAGCAACAATTGGATATTGATAAAGTATTAAAAAAGCAAGACACCATTATAAAGTTCCAAAGGTGCTTTCTGACTCGTGATCAACAATGTTAATAGGGAAGATGGATAACTATTCAAATTGACTGACAGCAACAGCCACATCATCCAGCCTTGATGAAAATATGTTATCGGCTTGAATCTTCGAATTATTTATCTTTTATAATAAAGTGTAGTGCGCGATTGTTCCTTACCATCTGGTAGCCGAGTTTTCTTAATTTCGTCTTGATTCGCACCAAAGTTGTTAAGGAAATACATAACCTGATATCGTTACATTCAGTCATTCGATCTGGGTACGTTTTCTTATTCGTAAATTTATATTTTTACAAAGTAAAACTTTTCTTGATTACTTTGTTCATCGTCAATCGACATACATGTTGACACGATGGATATTGAGTAAGAATTAAAAAATGTGTTTATCACATAGACAAGAGTTTACAGTACGTAACATATGCCTTGAAGCAAGGATTCTATAAATTGAAACAAGCGGTGAATTGTACTGCTACACAGTAAAAATATGTCTGTTGTGCGACGTTGTATTATCTTCTATTGCTAGAAGATACCTGTGAAATAAAGAAATTGCTGCTGTATCCGTTGAATGATGTACAAATCGATGAGATCTTGACGAAGAAAGAAATATTTTGGATAGAAAATGGATTGCGATTCCTTTATTTGGAGCTTGCTCTTATTCGGATGCAGCTTATACATTCTCATCGAAGCATCCAATAACGATCCGTTGGAATATATGAGCATAGAAGAACGCGAAGCGCTCAAGTTAGTATAAACAATTTATGATTTATTTATATTTCAAAGGACTGCAAAATTTTCATTGTATTGTACAAAATTCTTTGATAAATTTTACATTAAAGAAAAAAATATGTATTTAGGGAGGAAGCAAGGGACATGTTCTATCATGCTTATAATGCATATATGGTAAGTTTGTTTTTCACAGAATTTATCTTTGTATTGATGTTTTCATTTGTGATGAATTATCTCAATAAACTGCAAATAACTACAGTTAGTAAAATCAAAGACTAACTTACATATCGAATGTAATTAAAAATGAAAATACTAGCTGGTAAATCAATCGATTAATTAATTTCAAATGATATATTACAGGACAATGCCTATCCTGCTGATGAATTAATGCCTTTGAGTTGCAAAGGAAGATACAGAGGGTCGGAAGCAAATAGAGGCGATATAGATTCCACGCTTGGAAAGTAAGAAATAACATTATGCAGATATAGATTCTTTTTAAATCATATTGTTTCTCTTATACCTTTATTTATATAACGATTTTCAATGTTACAGTTTTTCCTTGACGTTAGTGGATACGTTGGACACTCTTGTAGTGAGTATCATCGTTAAATCTGTCTAATTATTGTATCATTTCTAACTAAATATTCTTATAGGTACTAGGTGATTTAGAAGAATTCGAAAATGCAGTTAAACTCGTTGTCAGAGATGTTACATTCGATACAGATGTTGTTGTTTCCTTGTTCGAAACAAATATCAGAATGCTTGGGTACGTAATTTTACAACACTTTCAATATACAGTGGTATTTATAATACAGTCTTTACAAAGAAACTTACCTATTTCTTAATTACAGGGGTCTCCTTAGTGGTCATATATTGGCCGAATACTTACAACAGAGAGCTGAGATAATGCCATGGTATAAAGGTGAACTTTTAGATTTAGCGAAAGACCTAGGATACAGATTTCTGCCAGCATTTAATACAACAACTGGCATACCATATGGAAGGGTAATTATACATAGTGAACATTTAACCTGAATATAATTATTGAATAGTATTAAAAATACGACATCGATTACAGATCAATTTAAAACATGGTATGAAAGGTGTCCCTATAGAAGTTTCCAGAGAAACATGCACTGCTTGTGCTGGTAGTATGATCTTGGAAATGGCTGCATTGTCTAGATTAACTGGAGAACCAATATTCGAGGTAGAGCATTATATCTTATGAACTAAATATTATATACGTCATACAACTATTATCTAACTAAATAGGAAAAAGCTCAAAAAGCTATGGATGTTTTGTGGCGAATGCGTCATCGTGGCACTGATCTAATGGGCTCTGTATTAAATGTAAATTCTGGTGATTGGGTTCGACGTGATTCCGGCGTGGGAGCAGGTATAGACTCATATTACGAGTATTGCCTCAAAGCATATGTTTTGTTAGGTGAGTAAATAAGAATTACGTAGAAATAAATGTATACCGTATGTCGCGTTCAAATATATGTAGATTACTTGCAATATCAGCTGTAATATAGTAATATCTTGTTTCTGTGACAGGTGATGAAAAATACTTGGGTCGTTTCAATCGTCATTATCAAGCTGTAATGAAATATGTGAGTCAAGGTCCTATGTTATTGGACGTACATATGCACAGGCCAAACATAAATGCGAAAAACTTTATGGATGCATTGTTAGCTTTTTGGCCAGGACTCCAGGTACTTAACGTATCTACTGCTTTAGTGTGTTTATTCGAAATTCAATTGTAAAACTGGTTTCTGCATGTAGGTATTGAAAGGAGATATAAAGCCTGCGGTGGAAACCCACGAGATGCTTTATCAAGTAATGCAGAGGCATAATTTCATTCCAGAGGCGTTTACCACGGATTTTCAGGTGTCTAAATGTTGCTTATAGAGATTAATATTGTTATTGAAAGTATCAATGCAAAAATTCTTACAGGTACACTGGGGTCAACATCCGTTGAGACCAGAGTTTCTGGAATCAACTTACTTCTTGTATCGTGCTACTGGGGACCATTATTACTTAGGGGTTGGACGCAAGGTCCTTAACAGTCTGCAGACTTATGCCAGAGTAACCTGTGGATATGCAGCTGTATCTGACGTTAGAACGAACAAGCACGATGATACAATGGATAGTTTTGTACTTTCTGAAACTTTCAAGTACTTGTATTTGTTGTTCGCTGATAGCAGTGACCTGGTCTTGGATTTGGATGAATTTATTTTCACTACCGAAGGCCACTTGTTGCCACTGACATTGGCTTCTGTAAGAACCAATGCATCATCCGTAAGTATAACGACACGTTTATCATTTTTCCTGTGTGAAATTATCCGTTTTATCCGTCTGAATTAATAATTTTTTTTTTCTGAAAACAGGATTTCGAGAAAGACATAGTGCATATCGATGAGTTCGATAGAACCTGTCCAAACAGTTTACACTTGTTCCCAGCTTCTGTTAGACAACCTTTGAGAAATATGGTGGAGGATGTATGTCCGAGAAGAACAATAACAAAGCGAAGACTAAACGCTTTTCAATTTCAAGTAAAATACTTTTTATATCGATTTTAGAATTTTAGTTAATTATGTTCCTTAGATTGGCTTATCTTCAAATGTTTTATTCTTTTTTTTTTTTTAAGGCTAATAACTTGGAGCATTTAACAATGTTAAGCGATATGGGCATTACGATTCTAACTCTAGCCGATGGACGTGTTCAACTCCTCCATACTTTTTCCAATGTATGTTATTACCGTTAATCAATAATGAATTTCAATTTGTTTAATTATCACGTTAATCAATTGTAGGCGAAAACGCCCCAAGATGCGGAGGAGGGTCTGCTATTCATGCAAGAGGTGGTAGAGCTAAGTAAAATGCAGGCAACGCAGTCGGAAACAAAGCCTCAAGCAGTAACATTTATAAAGCCAAATACTAATCCGCCGCAAGAAGTCATGCTACTGGCTGGACCAGCGCGTTTTGGGCCAAGGATTTATGAGTCTAATAAAATGACTGGAAAGGTCACCTTTACGAATCCGCCATCAGCTTGCACAGATCTAGTCAACGAAGAGGTATTAGCTGGAAGAATAGCCATAATGGAACGCGGCAATTGTATCTTCGTAGAAAAGGTGATGACTGCGTGATAAGTTATTAAATAATATAATTATGAAAAAAAAAAAAAAAATCACTTAATTGCATAACAAAGTATTTTTATTGGCTCTTAGGCTCGGAGGATACAGAAAGCTGGTGCTTTGGCTGGTATAGTACTGGATAATGTTCCTAGCTCAAGTGCTGCTACTTCACCAATGTTTGCTATGTCTGGTGATGGGAAAGAAGTCGATGACATAACAATACCTGTTGTGTTTCTCTTCAGTGCTGAGGCCAATGAGCTTTTGCACGCCATTGTGCAGAGTCACGGGGACCTCACCGTCACTATTGGTAAAGGTTCTTCTTGAAATGGGTCAAAGCTGTCGTTCACGTGTATTTTAAACAATTGTACGATATAATTTTGCGATCGTAGGCGATTTCTTGACAAGAGACGAAGCTCAATTGAAACCGCCCACCAATTTATCGATGTTCGAACGACTGAAAGGTTCGCTGAAGGATTTTCTCACTCAACAAGTAACGCCACAGGTTTGTATCCCTTGTTTCTTAGTCGTGATATTCCTCGAGTATTTTGTTCTCTGGGTTCTATCGCGTTACAAGGGGTAGCCCCTGATTTTCTAGCATTATTCTCTGGTATAGTTGCGAAGTGTATTTATTTGTTAGTTTTGCGTGCATTTTGTGAGATATGTGTGTGATAATTGCACTTTGTGCATGCGCACGCGCAAACGGGTTAGATATTCTTAGAAGTTATTTTGGAAATTATCCAGTCGAATGCTCCTTGTGATATTCATGCAAAAGATACTTCCAATGTATTGGTATAATTGAATTTATTGGAATATTTTTGCCATTACGAAGGGGATGTCAAGTATTTTTATATGGAAATGATATACTCTGATGATATTAGTAGACTGCGGACTGTTTTCCTTTCTTCGGTTGGAGAAGCTGCTACTTCTTATCTTGAGAGATAGTACACTTTTTCTTTCTTGCATGACCTTTTATATTCCTTATACACGACCTTAAGCATACGATATATTATATATTGATTCATTAAGCATGAACTTTAAAGAAATACCAATGTATCTTATGCTGTATACATGATTCACAGTACGGTCCAAGTATTGTATTATTATCATTTACGATAGGTCTCAATATTATTATTTATCACTTACAATAGGTCTCTCGTTTCTTATGGTTTGGAAAATTAAATATTAATGTGGCTATCGAAGATGCCTCAGTTCTTTTTTATTTCCTTTATTTTATTAGAATTGCCTCCAATGCATCCTTATTATTTATCTGTACTTTTTGCTATGCTTTTTCTTTTCAAATTCAGGTATGCAAGCTTTAGATTATATACTAGCACGTTCAATTATTCACTTTATCTTGTATCTGTATTTTTAATTGATGAAAGGGAGCGATATAGTTTTTATTGAAACAGAATCCTCCAAGCAGTAGTGCTACCACCGATGTCCTGGAGCATAAGGTCAAACAAGAGGACGATGAAGAAGCAGTAACAGTCGAGTACGCACATTTACAGGCAGTTATCACGCAAGGTGCAGATGAGAAAGAAATAAGGATATCTGCTAAGTTAAACGTACCTATAGTAACAGGAAAGAGATCAAAGGAGTTGCCAGGCTTCGAAAAAAGATGGCAAGGCCTAAAGCAGTCCGTTGTCGATCAAGTGTTTACTAATGTGATAAAGCATGACGATCCTTTGCTCGTTAAAAGTACAGAGCTAAAGCAGGATTACAGTTTCATTCAAACAGAACGTGGTTTTGGTGATGATCCCAGTGTAAGCTTAAGGGATAAGGTGCTGTGGTTTTTAAAAGAATTAAGTGAAATACCACCGGACGATACAATTGGCAAAATATTAGAAATGAAAGCATTAAACAAGCGAAACGTGGAATTGTTAAGACCCCATTTGTTAACGAAGATGAATGAGTTGGCTCATCTCAAAAAACTTACAACTAAACTCAAGTCCGTAAAATCCAAAAATGCTAATATAGAAAGACTCATCAAGCTATTGGATTCCGATGAAATGCAGATCGAAAATTATTCTCACTTGTTGCTCGAGGTCTATGACGAGAATTACACCGGATTCGAGACTTCGTATCTTCTACTTCTAGATCGCATGAATAAGCTCCTGCTGTCACTTAATAATCTGGATGTATTTATTAATAATTTAAGCAACGAATTCGACGCGCCATTCGATAAAAAGTATCCGGCTAAGCTCAAGGAGAACGATTCCATCGGTATAGAGTCGACCATCGATGTCACCGGTGACAATAAGGAAAAGAAAGTCAGCGAGAATCATAGCGTTCCGAAAGAAAGTAATACTCTCGAAGAATTCGAGTATTTCATTCCGACGGAAGTCCAAGACTCTGTCAAAAGTCCTGACGAGGTTTCCGACTTAAAGAGCGAAGCTTCTTCGAGTAAGGCAGACGAAGAGTCAAAGTTAAAAGATAACATGTCGATATCCAGCGAACCTAATATCGTCACTACCAAATCGAGAAACCGAAGTCAAAACGACAACGGCAGAAATAATGATCTCGAGAGTCACGTAATAAGCGAGAAGACAAACTTTCTTCCGGATATTAATTTGAAGGGTGCCGAGTATTATAAAAAAAATTTACAAGATCGACAAGATGCTAAAGGCAGTAGATTGGACGAAGGAATAAACGATCGGTCAAGCGGTGCAGTTCCTGTATCGAGTGATAGCGATAAGAAATCAAAGATTTCCGATAAACTCCTTAACGAAGAGATATATAAATTGTTGCGTGAAATCGAGCGGGAGATAAGTGATCCGAAAAAGAGGCAGAACGGTGACTTGAATCTTAAAAAGTCTGATAGCGAGAATAAGATCAATTACGATATTCGTTCTGGTGATAGGTTGGAAGAACTTAAGAGGCCTCTGTGGGCGGTTGACGATGAAAAGGTGATTAAGGATTTTTCGGGATATCGGGAAAAAGCGGCGGATTTACCGAAAAATTATGAATCGACGACCGAAGCTGATTATAATTATGATGAGAAGTATATTGTTAAAAGCGAAAGTGATAACGTTAATAATCGTAAACGTAACGACAGACATATCGACGATGAATTATAACAAGACAAGAAAGATACACCAAACAGTAGACTGAATATTAATTGTTACAGACATTTTTCAGAGATCATTTAAACATTCGTCTGTCTGCTAATTATCATGAATATTTTTGTAAGCTAGTATATCAATTGTTTTTCTTTGAGAACCCACTGGTCACAGCGCATCCTCGATGAATCTAAAGAATTTTTATATACATATTATTTTGCGTCGTATATGCGTCCTATGATAAATTTGTAATTTAATTAAAAAATTATTACCTCGCCTCTAATCGCTATCGTTGCTCTCAATAGAGTCAGACGAATGTTTCTAAACCTAAAGGCCAGTGGGGCTTCATGAAGAAATATTGTACTACCTTCCATGATACGAATTTCAAATATAAATGACAGATTTATTTGGAAGAAAAGTCAGTTCTACTGCATTTATTATATGTTTAATTAGTAATTGAATGGCTGCATTAAAAGAAATGTCTGTCGGTGCGTTTGCAAGGAACGTTATATGCAAATGATATCACTTGGATATCAAGCATGAATGTTATTATGGTATTTTTCAAAAGTGAGAAGTAAGATAATCATTTTGTTAAACGCCGAAGCAGTTTTGCTAATTGATATTTTCGTTAAACAATACACTGGTCATATAGAAAAACGTTATTTTACGAAAGCACGTATAAAGATTCACGCAGAGATACTCTTTCGTTTAATCTTACATATTGTACAGTCCATTGCGAGTATTAATTATTGTTTTCTATCGTTTCCCAGGGCTTAAATAGATTCCTTTTTCTTGTTTCTTTTCCTGCAAAAGAAAATTCTATAATCTATTACAATGACCGACCGACTAAGAAGTTTAAAATGTCTACAAAATATGTTTTAAAAATGTTTAACCCCGCTTACTACTTCACTCGAAAAGATACAATCGAAACACGTGCTTTAGATTTTGTTCAGTAAATTATTTGCAACAAGCAGTAAGGCTATACAGGAAATGAATTATATAAGAAAATCACAGTCATTATCATTACGAAGATAATGTACAGATAAAAAAAAAATAAATAAGTGCTCGTTGTATAGAAAACTATGTACATACATATATTGCCAGAATGCAATGCTGTACATAATATTAATTTGTTATGAAGAAAAAAAATAATAAGAGCGTACGTACCAAGAAGTGAATTAATTTAGCAATTAAGCCATAAATTTTCATTTGAAATTATACACTACTTCTGTAACTGATAAGGAGTTTGACTATTTCCTTATACGTTTTCGTATCTAAATTAACAGGGATTAGTTATTATAATGTTTCTTCTTACGCCAATAAGTTTAATTGTCCAAAGTTATCGTTTGAATTATAATCTTAGATTTTGTTCGTTGTCACTCATCGCGATTCTACCCGTGACACGCTAATTATTATTGCGAATGTAAATATTATGCAATAGATATTAATTAATGGTATCATAATACGTTAAATTCAGTATCTGCCAAATATAAAGCGAAATGATTTTTCTGTGCGTAAAGTTAACTATAAGTTTTTCTAGGGAGTCTGACCTGTAAATAATGCGTAACACTGTTGGAAGTCGTGCATTGTGATTGTATAAAACTAGTTAGGCGAAAAGATTGAATATGTTGAATATTGTTTTTTTTTTTTTGGTATGGGAGTAGAGAGTAAGTGTAAGAAATACAATAAAATATATGTTGTAAGTAACGTATAACGAGGTTGTGAATTAACTTCATTATTCATTTTAATTCTAATGCGATTTAACTCTACTCATTTATTGTTTATTCAAGAAAGAAACATTTCTAATTTATTGCAAATTTCTTAAAAACAAACGCCAAAAGTTCTTGTACGATTAAATATTTTCCTTGACAAGCATATCAACAAAATAGCTTAAAGTGACAGATAGAAGAATGCGATGTTAGTAGCAATATTTCGTATTGTCAATGCTTTATTTTGTCAAGGGTAATGCGTGGCAAATCAATGTAAAACCATTAATTACCTTTGGCAAAAGGGCATTGATAAATGAAAAACTTCACTACCGCATTAGCTAGCATGAAACACGTGTTTTTATCTGTCACTTTTAAGCTATTTTACTCGTAGGCCGACTATACCACGTGCTCAATTGCAAAAGTTATTTAACCAATGCAAATAAGAATTTTTGCACTCACTGCAAATTCTTATTAGTCCTTAAGCATATCTCTTTTAGATCATCTACTCCAGCCTTATATCAGTATATCTGTGTATACCTGTGTGCAAGATCCCATACACTGTATACCTGTATAAACAGTATATATAAAAGGAAATGAAAGAACAAAGGATAAGTATACACCCAGAGAACAATAATTACATATATTTATTTGTCAACGTATAAATTGCAAACTTCTACACTGTAGAAATCTATACGAAATTGATTAACATATCGATCCGTATTCTTACACCCTGCCTAAAAGGGAAACGTAGAGAGTCTTTGCAATTGCGTGAACGTTGTTAATACCTTACAATATAATATAACAATATATATATACTGTTATCGTCTACGAATTTATCAATATACAGTAGACTCTCGCTAAGTGCACTTTCAAGACATCTTTCCCTCTATCCGAGCTACAATAGCATCCCCCCACTTATAGCCTGACCTTCCATGCTTAATACCCCCCCTATTTCCAGTCTACCACTCGGCAACCTCGATTATGCAATGCAAAGTGGTGGTAGCTTGCTAAGTAGCCACTTGTTCTCCCTACCGCCCCATGGATGCGCACTTAACGAGAGACTCCCGTATATCAGGTGATCGCGTACACAACGCGCTACACTACATTGGTACGTAGGTACAGTATAAGATCTTCTATGAATATACGGGCCAGTTATATTCTATACGCATTTGCTTATATTATTTAATAATATTTCACCCTGCCTAAAAGGGAAAAATAAGTTAGTCATTTAACGGTGCTCGCCTAAATCCTTCTTGCACCAGGGCCGTGCGCTTTAACCATTTTGTGGTTTACATCGAGCTTGTACTGCTGTTCGGTACGCGGTTGTATATGCGCGCTATCAATATCCTATTACAATGATCTTTATTGGAATATCATTTGATTTTTTACACCCTGCTTCAAAGGGAAAATGAGATGTTCCTAATTGTCGAGATATAACGGTCAAGGAAAAACGTAGTGACGGTATTGATGAATAATAGAAAAGAAAGTGAGGCATTTTTTATACGGTAATAATTTTCGTTTGTTTGTTTATATGACGCAATTATATTAGATCGTCGCTACGGTTGATCACTCGACTAGTTAATCTCTGACAATGAATAAATATTTCTGCAATAATATAAATATCAGTATCAGTCATATGTGTTACACCCTGCCTAAAAGGGAAGAGAAGATGGTCATGCAAACTTGCTCTATGCAGGGGCCCTTCGCTAATACACTCGTGGGATATCAATGATCGTATCATTGACATGATAAATTCACATTACTTGGCCGAGAATGATAAAACGACGCTTTGTCATTCTCGTTACTTCGGTCGAAGCGCCTTTTTGCAATGGAATATAAAAGGGCCCTTATCTTATGACGCTATTAATTAGATATATAGATTTTAGTAGTAGACATATAGATTTTAGGGATTATTCAGAATCTTTGAATCAATGGAAATTAATTGGTGTACTTTGATTCTTGTAACAGAATCAATGTTAATTGGTTTAATGATTCCGAAGAACCCTGAATGATAACAGAAATGAATAATTGCTTTCCTAGATCTTTGAGATTCGAAATTTGCTTTTTCTTTTTGCCACAAAACCCAAAGGAATGTATTCGCTTAAAGATCTTAGGAAATCTATATTTTTCTATACTTAGTAACGGTAACTTAAAAAGTAATCATTCTCGATTTACCTTGTGTGTATTGCAATGGTCATTGATTGGGTAAGTCAATGATAATTTCTTTGAACAGTCGAAAGCAGTTAGTTGAGAGAATTTAGAGGTGGAGAAGTTTTAAGGAATAACTGAAGCTTCGATTCTTCAAAGTAATGATCATTGAATGTATTGCGTGAAAAATCCGAATTTTAACATATTGTACTCACAACAGTATCAGGCCATATCGTTGCTTCTTTCCTCTTATGGTTTCTTTTGCAATTCAGTTCCTCCTGTATTTCCAGAAGAGACTTACCCCTAGTTTCCGGCACGGCAACCAGCAAAAATCCTATCCCTAAATATGAAATGAGAGCGAAGCATCCAAAGGTTGTATAGATACCGCAGGTGTCCGTGATGACTTGGTACAATTTGGAGACAACAAAGGCCAGAAGGGACGCCCAGGTATTAGCTAAAGAAACGGCAACACCTTTGACGTTTGTGGGAAACAGTTCACCCAGCATCATGTAAGAGACAGGACTCAAGCCCAGAGCAACAATGACCTGATAGAACATAATGGAGAAATCCAAAATCCATCCAAGACCATCCATATTGATTTTGTAATAAAGTTTTAGAAGATAAAAAATTGTAGCAATGGTCAGAGATACTCCAGCAAGTAAAGCACTGCTCAGGAGTAATGGTCGTCTTCCCAGTCTGTCGACTAGCACAATTGCACCCAGTCCAGCCATGAGTTGAAGGACGCTCAAAATAATGACTGCAAGTCCTGGCGAGAGGCCAGAATCACTTTCTTCGAACATCTCCTGAGTGTAAGATTCAATGGCGGCCAAACCACTGAGTTGAAGTACGAGTTGAAGGCCAAGACTGATGAGGACAGCTTTTCTGGTACCAGGTGAATCAAAGAGATCCCAAATATGAACTCTGTTTGATAATTCCTTGATGACACTCTTTTGTATCTGCTCCATTTCTGTTTCCAGATCCTCCTTGTTCTGGTAACGTCTCAGGGCTACCAAGCTCTTCTCAGCAGCCTTCTGGTCGTTCTTCATCATCAGGTAATATGGGGATTCTGGCATCCAGGAGAAGCTTGCGTAAAATACTACTGACAATACTGCACACGCGTAGGCCAGCCACTGGTACGAGACAAATGGACCCACAGCATGGGCGTACAGCTCTCCAAAAGTGACCATTAACTTGATGAAGGAACCAAGTGCACCACGTATATTCTTGTCAGCTATTTCGCCGATATACATTGGACACACTACGTATATTATACCCTGACCTATTCCACTGATGAAACGTGATGCGTATAACACATATGGACTCCATGCTACCAGGATCAAGACCCAACCAAGAAGAAGTGGCGCTCCTGCCAATAGGAGACTCATTTTACGGCCGAAATAAGTAACCAGGAATGCTGCTACGATGTTACCAGGAACACCACCTAACAAATAGAGAGATGCTACCCAGGAAGCTTCGTCAGAGCTTATTGGAAGTGGTGAACTCGAACTCTTCAAGAGTGGTAGAGTGGGCGACGTCCAACCAATATGAGCTCCTGATGTTGCCAGAGCAATTGTCGCTAAATAATTACAGATACAAGCGTTTAATTATATATTATAATAATTATAAATCTTAAGAACGTTTTCTTTAGATAATTCTCTTTTACACATTGTACATGTATACTAATGTTTTACCAGTAATTGCTGCCAAGTATTGCGGCCATTGCTTGGTGTTCGTGGCGTCCATTCTTACTTATTTCTTCTTTGACACCGACTGCGTGAAAAGAGAGATTATTTAATTCTTTATTCTATTCAGTTTTTTTTTGTTTTGTAAATATAAATATGAAAAATTCAAGGCTACTTACAGAGATAGTAATGGCACTTGTATTTAACACCAAAGCAATGAAATTCGGGGTGAGTCGCGTAACTTTAATGCATCTCCAACGTACTGGCGGTTGTTCCTCGAAGATGAGCATTTTATACGATATTTTATCACTCAATCTCTTATCGCTTTCAGTTAAGAAAAAAAAAGTATCCTTCTTTTGCAAATATTGGCTTTGCTTAGCCCTCATGATGATTTTTCCTGTACGTGTCATGCAGATATACTTTAATTCGATTTCCGACGCAAATTATTGCGTGCTTCTGCGTTGCATCGGTATTTGATAATTACCAGTATAAATAATTAAAAATTAATTACAGTCACTGAACGAAGCTTGTATTCTGAAATCATATTTGTTTGACGGAAATCTTTAGTTACTTTGACAAAATATCCATTTTCAAAGTATCTGTAATAATACTGTTATGCATGAAATAATTATTTAAAGATCGTAGTAGTACGAGACGACCCCCGCCGTGCTTTATCAAAAGCGTTATCAAATGTTCCAAAAGTGGATGAGGGAATTACATTTGAATTTATAACGGTTATTATCGATAGTGCTCGTGACGTAGTACCTCGTATCACTTTCCAAGACAGGAAACTTAAATTGCGAGGAAATGATTAATTTTTTTTTTTTTAATACTCTTTCCCTGTTTCTTTCGAGTACGTTCAGTTTAGAGCATCTTGCAAAATTTATCTTTCCAATTACCCGTATTGTACGCTTATCAAGGCGCCATTTCGGCCTTGCATCAGTACCGAAACACTGATAACGTGACAATAGGTATTACTTTTCAAAGTTTTATTTCATATAACGCAATATGCCGTTATAAGCGCATCTATTATATTTTTACCTGGTAAAATGCAATGTCCAAAATAAGGAAGATACGTGTAATCGTAATACTTCAAAATTTTCAATATTTTCCTATGTCAAAAATCTCGCTTACAATACGTACTGTTATCCGTGTAATCGAAGTTATTTATTCTCAATTTTTCTCGGGTACTCGTAGACTGTGTTTTATAATTAATCAATGTCTAGACGAATCGAAAATATTTGGTCTAATTTTAATCTATGTTTAATAACGTTTCCACTACGTTTCACCGTCGACGTTTTTCGTTTGCTGGCTGTTTCGCCTTGTTTACACCAGGTATATCAAGGTCTATCTGTCTCACTGCCTCTTATGAGAATAAAATAAGAGGGATAGTCTTTAGTACGCGTAGCGCAAAACGAGGCCTTTATCTCTACCGTTTGTGCGAAGCACAGACCAGCTTTAATTAAATAACAGACCGGATGTAAATGAGTACAATTTAAAAGTGTATACTTAAGTGGCGAATTTATCACAAATTATAATTTTCGCACTTATCATTAAATAATTTCACGTGTCATCGTTCGCAGTAAGGTTATTATAATAGTTTGCTAATCCTTATGAAAAGATGTTACGCATATAGTAGTATACGATTTTTTAAATATTATAAAGCAAATACCATATGCGACTGCGATGAAACTAAATTAGACATTTGTTTAGCTTCGCCAGAATATTAAATACGTGGCAGAAAATCAGTGAAAAAAAAAAACAAGAGTAGGCAAAGCGTACGAAAAAGTAACTAATGTTTAAAAAGCGTGCATAAAAGTAACTAGTGCGATTGATGCATGCACAGTTTTTTTTTTCCCGCCCTCATGGCTTTCTAAAAACCGCCACTTTTGCCACGTTTCACAGACATTGAAAGGGGCACTTTTTGTGAATTTGTTAAAAGAAAAATGATTTCGCCCACACAATACGTTCGGGCTGAATAGTCGGGTAGGTAGATATTTTTTGTTGGTGTGATAAAAAAATTGCACGATCGTTATTATCACGCGTCATCAGGCATCTTTGCAAATTTATCTTTCTTGGTTTCTTAAGAAACACGTCTCCGATTGTATACGGCCATATATAGGAAAGGATTAGAAATTACTGTGATGCTCGCAAACTTTTCCTTTATTGGTGTGAACGTGTGTATCCGTGTACCTCTTGCGATTGAATATTTGTTTTTCTTTGTATAATCAGTGTTTCAAAGTGAACATGATTTATGATAAAATTTATTAGTTTCGAGTGTATCGTCACGGGTCACGGAGCACAGACATGGTTGACATGCGTAAATATTAATATTCTTAATTTTTCAATTATTATTGGATATAATAATATATGTCAAAATTTTTACACGAGCTTCTTTCGCTTTTACATTTTGCGTGCATCTCATTTTTTCATTTCACAATGATACCTTACGAAAGTGCCATTTCAGTAATTGTGGCCCTTATCGAAATCTGCCTGCACTCGAGTTCGATAAAGGTAATGCATCAGTTCCGCGTAATTTAAGATTTTTGTTATTGGAAATTCAAGATGGCCTTTTTCACTCCCCAGTCGGCCTCGTTAAATACCGTATGAATTTAGCATTTGTGCAATTTGATTGTAATTATCTTCAGAGTATTGCGCAAAATAATTACTCGATAGTACCGCTTCTTCATATTAGATGTCACTAGAGAAATTCTTGAGTGCTATCGAAAAAGCCATTTTTCTTTTCTCATTAGCATTCCGCAATGTAAATTACGATATAGGACGCCATCTTGATATCGATACGCAACAGCACATACATAAATTGGATAATGATCGATTATCTTGATAATATAATAATGCGAGTAAATATTTTATAAAAAAAAAGTTAATTTATTTTTTTTTTCAGAAATACTTAAAACCTATATTAAATATATGAGTTATCTTGCGTTAAGAAATGCCTTTCATTTAAGATCTTATAAACGACTTAATTGCTATGAACACTTTTAGCCTAAACAATAAATAACGTTAACATAGTATCGCGCGAGAACATAAATTCTAAAAATTAATTGAAAACGATTGATCCGAGAATAAAAGATCTTGATCCGTTAGATTTCAACGTAGACATAGTAATGAATAATATAAAAATAACCTATATATACGTTAATCTCATTGAAAAATAATAATTATTAATCAAACACATAAGTTACGCCATATCAGACTTGTCATTACTCTTGTTCTTATACTTTCCACCGGAACACAGACACTGTTGTATCTCCATCAGAGACTTCCCTCTGGTCTCAGGAACAATAAAGTACAAAAACGGTATGCCAATGTAACAAACCAGAGCGAAGCAGGCTAAACTCGTATAAATTCCATAAGCATCCGTGATAACCTGATACAATTTGGTAACAGCAAAAGCGAAGAGTGAGCCAAATGTATTAGCCAAGGAAACAGCAATTCCTTTAACATTAGCAGGGAACAATTCTCCCAGCATCATATAAGAAACAGGACTCAGTCCAAGAGCAACGATCATCTGATACAGCATAATCGAGGAATCAAGAATCCATCCATAGCCATCCATGTTGACATTGTAACGAAATTTGAGTAAGTAGAAGATACTGGAAACAGTGAGAGACAATGCAGATATTAAAGTACTACTTAATAACAAAGGTCTCCTTCCCAGCCTGTCAACAAGAGTAATGGCGCAGACACCAGCCACAAGCTGAAGAATACTCAGGATGATGACAGCAAGTCCTGGCGAGAGACCAGAGTTACTATCCTCAAAGATCTCTTGGGTGTAAGCTTCAATGGCGCCCAATCCGCTGAGCTGAAGTATTGCCTGAAGTCCAATGGCAATGAAGACAGCTCTTCTGATACCAGGTGAGTTAAATAGGTCCCTTATAGTAGCTTTCTCGGTTAAATCCTTGACAATACTCTTCTGCATAAGTTCCATGTCACTTTCAATTTGATCCTTCGACTTGCAACCCTTTAATCGCATCAAACTTTTCTCGGCAGCTTCTTGCTTGTTCTTCATCAATAAGAAGTATGGCGACTCTGGCATCCAGCTGAAGCTTATGAAGAACAGCACGGGTATTATTATGCACGCGTAGACCAAGCAATCGTAGGAGACAAATGGTCCAACGGTGTGGGAATAAAATTCACCAAAAGTCACCATCAACTTTATGAACGAGCCAAGGGCACCGCGTATATCCTTATCAGCTATTTCGCCGATGTACATTGGACATACTACGTATATTATACCTTGGCCCATACCGCTCATTGTGCGTGATGCGTATAATGCGTATGGACTCCATGCAAACAAGATCAAGATCCAAGCTGCGAAGAGTGGAGTTACTCCAAGCATAAGACTCCTTTTACGTCCTAAATAATCCACTATTATCGCTGCCAGAACGTTGCCGGGAAAACAGCCTAGTAGATATATCGACGCTGCCCAGGAAGCTTCGTCGGACGTTATGGGAAGTGGCGAATCCGGTCCTTTCAATAATGGTAAGGTTGGAGAAGTCCAACCAATATGAGAACCAGTTCCTGCCAGAGCTATTGTTGCTATAAGAAAAAGAAAGATTCAATTGGTTATAGTATTATTATAATCATGGTCACACATTATTATTATTGATAATGGTATTTTAATGGGCAATATTATATTGTGTCTTACCAGTGATCGCTGCCAAGTATTGCGGCCATTGTTTAGTTCTTGTAGTTTCCATGTTTAATCTTTTTTTTTTTATGCCTTGACACAAAGCAGATATATTTTCTTTTGAGTATGTATTAACTATATTTTTATGATGTTTTTTTTTTTTACTATTTCTTTTACTGAAATCTTTAGATGTGTCCAAAAATTTATATTTTTTTACATTTATCTACAAAGTCTTGAAATTTTCTAGTAACTTCAAGACTTCAATGGTACCGATTAAACCAGTGCAAGTTTAGCACATCTTTTGTAGAAGTGATCATTCCCTTCTTCAGGAGGACATTTTATAGGTATGTTTTTATCAGTCAATCTTCCACCACGTGTGAGCCAGACATATTATAATTTCTTGTCAATATTACCTTAGTTTTCGCCAAAGTACTCTATTTGAATTGCTGTATACTGATTTTTTGGAAATGATCTTTGTATCCGAGTATCACGCGTTCATTTGCGACACATGATCATTATCTAGCATAAAATATTCTTAACAAAACAAGACAGTTTGTGTTTTTGAGACCCCTGTGTTGTTTGATTTGTCTGAATACGGTGCCATAAAATACCCCCCACGTAATTAAGATAAACACATGTAAATTTATAACAGCTTTTATTGACAATTTTGCACGCGCGAAGACTTATCCAACATTTAGATCATTTACATCACTTCTCTAAACTGTTAAACGTGAGTAGCTGCTTTTTTGCGCTCGACTTCACTTGACTACGAGAACTTCGTATTATTGCTTGACACACATCGTTCCAATAATGAGCTATTGCAAAGATTTTCATAAATTCAATAAGGTACTGCAATTTTTAATTATTTTTTTCAAAATAATTGTTTTTTAAATGTTAATTCTTTAACGTCCCTTTAAATTGATCGAGTCGTGAATCCCTAGGGTGTTTGTACTATGCGGGATATGACTTCACTACTGTCTTTGAAGATCAAGTAGCGATTAGGTCAGTGATGTAAATAATTGTCAGTGTACCAATAGTTCATTAAAAACATATCAGCATTGATTCCCGAAAGAAAAAAAAAGAAGAACCGAAGCAGATCTTATAAATTTGGTTCTCGTACTACCGAGAACAACGCAAAAGAATCGAAACAGGACTTATTCTTTTTATCTCGGGTTAATACAGTTTGAAAATAGGATTAAGAAGTTCTGTTTCAGTCTGGAATACGCAACGAATGGGCCCACGTTTGGTCCAAAAAAAGACGATGTCACACTGATCAAAATCCAGGTTATAGATTGTACGTTCAACCTAATATCAACGGAATCAGAACCATTAGGATCGTAGCAATACATATTTTTAACTCATCTAATACTGTTTTATTATTCATACGTTTACAGTTTATTTTTACGTTAATCAATAAGCACTTTGACACATTTGGTTACAGCGTATCATTGGCGTTTCCAACAATAAAATATAAATGCGTCACGATTTCATTACAGCTTTGAGTTTTAGGTTATTTTTAACATTGTCAATATGTAACAGGCACTTGGTGTTCAACGAAATGTAAAAAGAATATATTTTCGGTAATCACGTCTTAACGTTTTATTATTAAGAGTAACGTTATCGCGTAATATTACTGATTTGTTAGCAAATTTGTTTTGCTTCGATTATTTCATTGCAGTATTAATAAAATGGCAGAATTTTATCGGTCGTACACCATATCTTCGCCAACGGCACAAAATATCCAGATATGTTTTAGAAACATTGCTGAAACATATTTATCTGCTTGTTACGTTTCATCAAGTCAGCAGACACACAAGAGCGGGTCTGCAATAGGGCCTTACTGGGGCCCACTGTATCTACCAGCGGATCACTAACGGTTGAGTACTGGGCTACTCTTGTGTATTTGCTGGGAATATTTGTAAAATAAATCTGAATATTTTGTCCTGTAAGGGTTGAATTAAGAAGTCCTATGAGAAATTCAAGCTTAAGAAATTTCAGAATTTTGATAATCTTATTGTATCTAGTTTGTGATTTTCAATAATGCATTAGATAATTCATGATGCATGAAAATCAAAGAAATATGTACGTATATATTCCAGTATGTTTTTTTGGAACATAATGGCACCTAACGTATTTATATTAAAGTTGGTTTCTACAAGTCATGATTTTTCTGCCGATTTGATCGACCATATTGTGCAAATATAATGTAGATCTTAAAACATTGTATATTGAAATAGTATCGTCGCGTCTCGCAATTTTTGTATGTAAAATAAAGAAGTCGCTTCAGCTGGCGCTGTGCTACTGAATAAATTTGTTGGTTACTTCAGGTAATTATTTTCGCTTTGGAGATCGACATTTGGGGTTTAAAAATCAATAAAGTACTTGAAATTATTTGAATTAAGCACCGAAGTGAAGTGAAGCCTCTTATATATAGAAACTGAACTTGTGTATACAATTGTATCAATAACTAATATTCTTCAGATGAATTTCATTTCGAGAACGGGTTCTTTGATTTCGTTATGCATATAAAGGATTAATTTTAACTCGATAAGATATTTAATTATAAAATTTAGTTTATTCGAAAACCATTAATCAATCATACATATTTTGTTTTTGGAATATATTCAATACATTGATCGTGTATTAGACAGAAAATGTAAAGCTTGTTACACCAATATTTGAATAGGTTGACCATTAGGATTGCGTTAAGAACCTATTACGTTGTTCATAAGACGGTGAATTTATATCGTAAAAAATAAGAAGCAGTTGACTTCGGTCGTAATAATAATTTAAAAGTACAAAAACTTCTCGATTAACGCTCGGATTAATTTATTAATGTAATTATGTTTTTAGCACAACAGACTTCGTTATAGTTTAACGAAAATGTTCGTACGTGCGTCTATTAACAAAATATACGATAGTTAATGATTATTACGCATTATTTGCAATGGCCTTCGGGGCGAATATAAGGTGGCCGTTATAAATCATAGCCTTGATTAGTAAAAGACCTGACGCGGTTGAAGCGGACTAGACACATCGCGATAGCGTAAATTTCAGTTGTACAGATTCTTCCTTATTCGAAGAACGTACCTGAAGGTACGTGAAGTTCAATTTTACCAGAGTGTATTTCTTGCATTTTTCATTCATTGCAATATTGTTCTTTTGCGTTCTCGTTCGTAATTGCATCAATTCACGGAAATTTAACCCCGGCATTTGTGGGTCTACGTTATTGGAAATTTTCTGTCTCTCTCTTTCCGTAGAAAGAGGGTAGAGAAAGAGAGAGAGAGAGAGAGAGAGAGAGAGAGAGAGAGAGAATGAGAGAGTGAGTGAGGGTACGTGAGAAAGGAAAACTACAACAGGCGAGAGAGAGAAAAAGAAAGTGAGACGCATAGAGAAGGAAATAGAGCGAGAGAGAGAGAGAAAGAGATATCGATCGCCGCCATTGGACGACAGTCGCAAGTCGCCTGCTACGAAGTGAAGGCTTTAGCTTCTTTACGTAGATGAATCTCAAGTCTTTTTGACAGTTCTACCTTTCTTTTCTAAGGTCCAGCTATTTTCTGGACGTTCGTATTCACTGGAGAGGAATTAACAAACGATAAGCCAAAGGAAATATTGTATTGAGGAAGAGAAATACGTTTGGCGAAGATGTGCGGTGGATTTACGTGTTCGAAGAACGCGTTAACGGCACTAAACATTCTGTATATTGTGAGTATCACGAAGTTTTTTTTAATCATTTATAATCATTTTTAATATTAATCTTTGATCTTAGGTCGTTGCCTTCATTTTGATTGGAGTTGCTGTCTATGGAAGGGCTTCTGCATTGGTCACAAATCTTCCAATTATTGGAGGAATCTTAGCATGCGGTGTTATTCTTATACTCATCTCAATTTTAGGACTTATCGGAGCAGTCAAACATCATCAAGTTCTACTGTTCTTTGTATCCTTTCTAATCTCTAAGACTTTTTTTCATACATAATTTAAAGTCATCCACTTCGCCTGTTCATATTTATAATCTCTATTGACCTTTGTGCTGTATTTCCTCTTCAATACGCGAGGAAGATCTTTACTTTGCATTTATATTTATTGTTGTATAGCATATTATATATCGTCAAGTCTGGTTATTCAAGATATATCAATTTTATTGAACAATTAATATTGATAATACACGATATTTAGTGTATTAAAATCATAATCTATTTACAATGAAATTTCCTTAATCAAGTTGTACAGTACATGCTAATTTTGTTCCTGCTGTTCTTGATCCAATTCAGCATTGCCTGTGCCTGTCTTGCTGTTAATGCCAAGCAACAAGAGCAGCTGGCTGAACAGGTATCTAATAACATAATGCTTAGCATATTTCTTTCTTAATAAATTAGTAATCTAAAGCGTTACTGAAGAATTATAGGATTCAATATCCGTTATTTATATGTAAGAAACAATAAATTATTGTTATTTAGGGATGGAGACGTGTGGGAGATGACATGAAATCAAAAGTACAGACAACATTTTCTTGTTGTGGATTTAACGACACTAATACTGTAGAGCCTGGAATGGGCCACCCACCTTGCGACAATTATAGTGTGAGTACACCTTAATAAACTATACACAAATTTACCAAGCAAACCGTAATCTTATCTAAACAATTCTTTCCAGAAAAATTGTTGTACACCAGGAGCTTCGACAGAACAAGAGTGTAGCTGTCCAACATGTATGGGAAAGCTACAGTTCACCATTGATTACGCATTTAAACTGTGCGGTGGAATAGGATTATTCTTCAGTTTCACAGAGGTAAGTCCACAAAGCACCAACGGACATATATTTCTATAAACAAAATCAATTTTTGACAATGTCAAAAGACAAACTATCTACGTAGCCCATCTTTCGAATCTCATCCACTAATAATTTATTTATTATTTTCAATATCGATTTCCTAAGGTTCCCACACAATTTCCAGATAATTTATATCGCATTACTTACTTGGTACTTATAATTTATACAAAATTCTTAACTCTTCCATTACACGACACTGAAAATACTAATGAAATATCCTCAATCATTAATTCGTGTGTCAATTCTAAAATTATGTAATGATACATTTCTAGTCGAGTGAAGTGTATACTAACCGTACCATACCTATTACAGTTTGTTGGTGTTTGGTTGACCGTGCGCTACAGGAACCAGAAAGATCCGCGAGCTAACCCTAGTGCTTTCCTCTAGTCTAACATCATCGCCATGTCTCCTGTCTCCTCGTACGACCCTCCTAACAGATGGTGGGTGGTTTCGTCTTGCTGGTTGTTCTCGTTTATTAACTTATCTCCTTCTATCGTTTGTCGTAGCATCTGAAAACTTCATTTCCCTTTCTCGTGCACTGTACTGGCAATCTTACAAGAGATACACAAGTATCATTTGTCTGGGTTCAAAGAATGCACGAAGGGAGTATAGATTGCATTGTCCTCATCGAATCATGCTTGGTAGTGGGTATCATGAGAACAATGCACTAATATCTGATTATTATTATACTATTATTACTGTTGCTATTGTTATCCTGCCTCAACTCTATTTCTATCTATTACTTTCACTTGCGTGCCAGAAAAATATTCTATGCAACACTCTATTTTCCTTTTCCTCTTTCAAGCTATTCTTAGTGCAATTTAACGTCGACATTCTGCTCCGTTCTATTTCTGATTGTCATTCTGAGCTTTCTCTCCAATTATCTTCAAGTAATTTCCTCTATAATTCTATCTCGCACACCCCCTTCGTCATTATAAATTTACTTTTCAGGTGATTGCAGCATTCTTGGCGCGACGTTACAGGAATCAATTAGATCCGCAAGAAAAAGCTGCAAGAGCCGTATTCCCTCGGCAAAATTACCTTTACTGACGTGGCGACAGTGCTAAGTGAATATTATTATCAGCGACCAAGCTAAATTCATCGTATCGAGAATACTCTTTAAAAAGAAAAATTCGAAATAACAAAAGAACGGCAAACGGTTTATTTCATTTCTTTTTGACTATCTCCATTTAAAATGACGTGCTAAGGGCCAAAGAACATATTTTCGTCTACGTATTTGGCAGCTTCGCGCAGAGAGCAAACATTAGAATTAGAAGTAGGCGTTTCTACCGAACAAAATATCATTTATTTTCAGCCTCGACCGACATACTCCTCGGTCAACAGGAACAAATATATATAACATCTTAAACTCAGTACTCCTTTTGCATACCAGAAATACACTCAATCGTGTGACTTCAACTTTTATCTTTTCTGAGGAAAATTGGCAATCAAGATTCTAGGATGGTTAAAGGGGAATGACGTAATAGGTGAAATGTGTGCCCTAGTCAGCCATTAAGAAACACTATCATACCAAGCCTCGATGCGCCTTGTAGACTAGCATTTAAAATGGATCTTCTTATAAATAGACTTTAACGAGTACTTTTATCTCTGCGTTATGTTTTTCTCGTTGTTCTCAACGCGAGCGACGTATGCCACTGTTTGCCTGAACATTAGGCGTATAATATATTGCGAAGCAAAACATTCCAAGGTTCGGTATTGCCACGATAGCGGGAGCTCACTTTATACGAGACTGCTGAAATTTATAAGCTATGTTTCAAGTATAAGATCGGCATCGTGTCTTTCGATCATCACGCATTTGTATTTTGATTAACTGTTTCGAAAACTTGTCGGCCATCTTTTTTTTTTAGCGCTTTGATTCTTCTAACGATTTCACGTGGCTACAGCTGAAACGTTACTCACGAAGAACTAGACTATATCAGTTTATCACTGGCTAAGTACACGCATTTTACTTTGCAAACTTGACTCCGTCTTATTTCGCTTACTTGCATCACGGCGGTGTTTAGAGACTGTAATTTAAAATAGATAACGAATATTGGCTGTGGATTAAAATCAGTGAAGGTCGTGCATGATTTTAGGGAGAAAAAAAAAAGAAGCTGGGCAATCAACGCGGACTAATTGTATTACACGAAATTATTAATGATTAATTATCTTATTATTTGGCTCATTCACATTTGCTTTCTTCTATTCGCCATACTTTTAACGCGTAAGACAGAAATTCCGAAATCCAAGTGATGCTTCCTCTGATTTTTCTTTCGTCGCGACTCTTAATCTACCGTTCGATCGATCTATGCTAAAACAAATTGTACATTGCTCTAACTCTTAGGATAACTGGATACACGTTAGAATGTGAAATTATATATAATATTCGCTAACGCCTAATATCGAGGGTTGTATACGAGAAACTCTAGCGTTCTGGTTCTCTGTCATGGAAATTATTTCGAGACAGCTGTTCTAGTGTCACGCGAGAATATCAATTACTCATTGTGAATCAGCTCTTTGGTAAATGATTGATTTTATCTTGTTAATCGATCTTACTTTATCGCCGTAAATTTATGTAGTATCCCGCGAACGTTTCGCGTCAAATCAAATTATATACGCTAATTAGAGAATAGCTAACTTTAGAATGTATACCTAAACTATATTATATATGATAAGTAACGTAATGTCAAGGTTGAACCTATTCATAAGGAAAAGATGTATTTCATTCAAATATACATATGCTATTATGTATTGACATACATAGATTTATCAGGGTCTCGTGTACGTGTATAAAAAAGACATATTACCTGTACTTTTATTAATTCTGTTTTGACCGAAGTGTATCCACTTTGTAATATGAATTATTGTCATTGAGAAACTTGTACGCGTACACTTGTTGCCAATGCGTATCATCATGGAATCTATATATAGTGATCGATATATACACTAGAAATCGTATCTTTATTTAGACCATTTACTGTAATATCTCTATACGAATACCTGTCATAAATAACGCCTATACAACATCCATTGGAAAGTCTATTGAATACATGTGTCGAAGACTCATCGAAACAGTCTTCGATGTTAAAGTTAAAAGAAAATATATTCATTAAAGCAATAGTCAACAGTATTATCTCCTATCGCTGTAACTATATGCAAGGCTTAAAGGCTTTATGGGTTTGGAAGGAATTGTTTTCTTCAATTCTTCACTTAGTGTGTACTATTGCTTTATCGTGGATCATATTTTTAAATTTATTGTTACAGCTAGGTATCGATGTGTCTCTGTTTAATATCTTTAGCCGAACAGAGACAGAATAACTGTAACTACTTGCAACATTTTTAAATGTCACTTCTGTCACGCTTTAGCCTCGCAAGTAAACGTTACTGAGGTACATATTCAAGTGGATGAATCTCAATGCTTGTTTCTTATTTCAGCGCGAATAGTATCCAATAGTGACAAAAGTTCGAAATAGAATTAATAAACCGATGTATATGCTATATATATATATATGTAGCTTAATGATCAATGAGGGGACATATAGAGAAGCAGCCTACATTTTATGCCCCAATTGTGAGTAGATGATAACGGGAACCAACTGCCATCATTATCTTCGTGGAGAATAAAAGAAAAATACGTTATATAAAAATAAGTGACTGTTTTATTTGGCTATTTTCACCATGTATATATAATAGTTACATAAATATTTGTGCTTATTCAGTGAGACGGAGGGATACATTTTGTTACGATTAAGACATCTTACTGTTACTTACGGGTCATTGTACTTTATGAAAACGCAGAGATAGCTCTTAAAGTTTCTGGCTAGTGATGCTTTGTGTCTTTACGGTAATTCTAGATTCATATATCGAAGATATGGGAGTTTTTCGAAACTATGTTCTTTATCGCTGATATTATTTACATTTAGAGATGTGTTACTGATAAGTGGAACATTGACAGTAAATATCATTTGAGTTACTATATAGAAGGATATATGGAGAATTGTGTGAAGACAGCGTTGTGGAGAATATTGAAGTTTTATAAGATGAGGGACGAATCAATGCGATTTGTATTGTTTATACCTTATATCACTTTCTCTTTTGCTTTACTTCATCGTTACAGATTGTATCAATAGTAGTGAGGGTAATGCTTGTAGAATTTATTTCCCTCGGAATGCCCACTGGCAGATTCATGATCAGCACCACCTTGCTCGCCATATTGATTATTGTTTCCATAATACACTTGATTGCCATAAGCGAGCTTATCAGCATTTTCCTTTCCTGCAGAAAGGCCTTGATCGTACTGTCCCTTCTGGGCATTTTGACCAGAATTGTATTTATTGTCCTGCACGCCACCATGATAGGAATTGCCACCAGCATCGCCAAAGTGCCCTTGTTGGCCACCAAAGTTGTACTGGTCACCCTCGTTGTTACCCTCGTCGTAGAAGGTTGTCGTTTTTCCAGTCTCATCCTTATGATGAGAAGTTTCAAAGCCTTTGGTTACGTGTCCCTTTTTGTGTCCAGAGGCATTCTTAACATGACCCCCTTTGGCACCTGTTAATAAATATTGATTTTATTAAATTAATTAAGTGTAGGGTTGTAAATAAAAGACATTTATATATCGGTCCCACTTACCGGACTGATCGTAATGGCTGTTACCACCATAGGCCTTAGAATTTTCATATCCATTTTTCGCACCACCTGCATTTGCAAAATAGCCGGCCTCGCCCTTGGCGTTATTCTCGGCAGCTTGTGCGGCGGAAATCCCTTCGGCTAACCTTCCACTGGATTGACCTTTATGCCCTGCACCCTTTTGATAACTGCCATCACTGGCAGCTGCTGCGCCTTTGGCAAATCCATTTCTTTCCAGGGCACCACCGCCATGTCCGCCGTATCCACCATAATTTAGTCCGCCAGTATAGCCACCGTATCCCAAACCGTGACCACCTCCGTAACCTAAACCGTGACCGCCATATCCGAGACCTCCACCATATCCACCCCCGTAACCAAGTCCTCCAGCTCCACCGTATCCAAGACCTCCTCCGTAGCCACCATAGCCACCGTAGCCACCATAGCCTCCATAACCACCATAGCCACCATGTCCTCCCTTAATATATCCAGATCCAATGCCAGATCCTAATCCAATACCCCCATAACCAAGACCACCCTTGTATCCAATTCCACTTCCAGCTCCTCCATATCCTAAACCACCCCCGTAACCAACGCTGCCATACCCGAGACTACCACCCCCGTATCCCAAATCACCATATCCCAATCCAGCACCACCGTATCCCAGACCGCCACCTCCGTAGCCACCGTAAGAGCCTCCGTAACTTCCTCCGTAACCTCCGATCCCGGAACCCAATCCGTAACCGATACTCGCAGCACTTTCGATATCGTTATTCACCACGTCGGATGCCGAGGCTCCGAATATTAAAATGGCGCAGACGAAGACGTTCTTCGAATGCATCTTTAATCTTCACGGGGTTCTTAACTCGTGTTCCTCGATTTATGGAGGATCGAGCACTGATGCTGCATTCGAGATCGTTCAGTCTTTTTATACCAGAAAAATGTCTTGCCTCAATGATTACACCATGTCCTCGACATTTCTAATCTGCTACCAGCGTATGTGATGGGGTCGTAAACGCGTTTCGGATGTGGACGCCGACATTTGAATTTCAAGCATTTCAACGTTCACTTCCGTCGATCGCCGGATATTGCCTCAACAAAAGAATCGGTGACAGGGACACTTTAATACATTTTTTTGTAAATCCTGATACTAATGATAATTGCCTGTATAACGATCATCGATCGACGCGATGATCTTAACGATTAAGATCGTGATCAATATAAATCAATCATTACGAATGACAAGGCTTAAGCATTACGACTAACTTATATACTTTAATTCAATTAAAATCTACGAGAAATCATCGAATATGTACACTCGTGATGTTGGAATATTTGAATGATTATACTTTGATTTATCTTTTGTTTTTCAATCGCGATAATTACGAGTATTGGGTGACTTGGTGGTGTCAAATATTCTTGTACACGCCGTGAAATCCTCTTTTTCCGGTATCTTTTCGAGACTTCCGGTGACTCGGCATCCTCGGCCTCGTTGTTACCACGATAATAGGATAACCTTGTCGATGTAAGGCTGCGAATCGAGAAATCGCGTTATGGTGGTACTACTCTCGAGGAAGTCTTAGTCATCGTTGAACCATAGAAATGGTGACATTTTTACCAATCAGTTGCTCCTAGGTGGTTATCGAAGATGGAAGATATTTTTGATGGTCTGAAAACAAATAGGATTAGGATTAAGGGGTGAGTGGAAATAGATATGTATATACGTATTGAATCGATACAAATGATTACTCAGTGACATTTAAATCCTGAAGTCATTGTTAAGACATTATTTTACAAAGAATTTGGGATTTCGAATAATTAAATATTTTCTTTTCTTTTCTTATCGTCGTTGTACTTAAATATAATCCTAACAGGAAGTCGATACTGTTTCAATAAATTACTGATATACCAAGTGCAAGCATCTTGATCCCCTCTCTGAGTACACAAAAGGATCAGGTAATATCATTTCTAATAGAATCGAATCCCTGGCTGTCGACTTTATTTAATAACATAAGTCCCATTTCATTATATTATACAACAAAAGGCCAGTTACGCAAATACAAATACAAAAAAGTTCCACGAGTCCTACGCCATTACAGAACAGTAACTTCATAACAGTACCTTCTCGAAAAGAGAAGGCTAAAGGAAACAATTAAACCCACGTTAATCATAATAAAATACGGATTAATTACATCTGAAAGAAAATCACGAACAGTACTAATAATTAAAAATATTATCCAATCATCCATACTAATGCAAAACCATGTAAATTTTAGAGAAATTAAAGAAAGAAAAAAAAAACGTAAGCCAGCGGGAAACGAGGGTAACATTTTTCGTAAGGGAATATCGACGAGAATACTATTGTTTTTTTCCCTTACAGCGCATCCCAAATTCCGATATTTAACGGGACAGAAAAAAAAAATTCGTGGAAGCTTCAAGGAAGCGGCCACGTTTCGTGTAGGGGTTGGAAGGAATCTTTACCGTGTAAAATGGGGGGAGGTGGTATGTCTACGCATGCGCAGATGCTCAGTTAATATCACAGTGGGGATGCGCATCTGATCCTACATTGTAAAATTATACGTTAGGTGCGCGAGTCCAATGTCCATGGTGGACGCGCGCAACTGAACAAGAGCCGACATAGATACATTTGCGTTTTACCTTGCGCGAGAAGAATACTATTTCGACAACACCCTTGTGCAATTTGGCTGAACGATATTCCATAGAGTCGTACATCTAATTCACCGACGCCGCCTTTTGTCCTTGAAGATGAGCCTGCTGTTCGACGAGGAGGATATCGACGGGGAAGAAATCGACGAGTGAGTGTTACTCCTTGTTTAATTTTTCATTTCATTCTATTATATCTGTATTCCATGTTATATTATGCTTCTCCTGGAATTCAAGCGAGTAGTTGGACCAGTTTTTAGTTTCACTGTGTACTGACAAAAGGGTACGTTATGCATTCACGTAACGGCGGAGTCCCTTTGGTAACCTTTTTCCTTCTCCTGTAGTATAACGATTGGTATGGGAAGAATTACATACGGTTTTTTTTTTCAGGTTTTATTATTAATGATAAGACTGATGTCTTTTAAAACGATACGTGTTGCGTCTGTCAATTTTTCACATAGAATTTTGTTAGGTCTAATGCTACGTTCATAAGAGACAGTTATTCATTCGAAGGTTCATTCGAATATTTGTCTGTAGGTAAGTTTGTTTCGTGCTAATTTTTTCGAATTTCTGAACCCCTTCGACGGTTTAGAATTAATTGAGTAGATTCTGACAATGGTGTAAGGATATCTGTATTTCATCTAAAATATTAAAATTAAGGGCACGTGGTAAATGGCAGTGGAACATTTTTCAGGCTAAATGACACTCGTCGATCGATATTCATCAGCCATTAGGATTCATATCTCTATAGTCATATAAGCTTGTATACATTTCAATTAGGATTTATATAGACTTTTTATTCTTTCGTTTGTTCCATTGTTGTAGACTTTTTTTTTTAATCTTGAAATTCCTTAATCTTTCAAAAATTATTGACTCGTAGTGATTAATACACGGAGACCTTCCCGTTTTTTATGAGTATATCGGAAAGTTCAAGGCGCTGGTAGTTCTGTGAAGAAGGAAGGTATACATTGCTCGATATTATAGGTTTCATGTGAATTCGCTCTTATGGTAACGGAAGTATCGATTCTCTCCTGACATGGTACAGTTTACTTGTATAGTAAGCGTTTTGCACACAATTTCGCAATATCCACTACGCCTAGTAAATGTGCAGCTAATGTTTCGTCGCTTTGAAGGTCGTGTGACACAAGAACGAATGACTCGTTGAAAATCTACGGTTCAATGCGTTCTCAGAACATCCGTTACACCGACTGCGTAGGATACAAGATGATTTTAGTCGAGTCATCGGGAGTCATTGACGCTTCATAAACGCGAAAGCGACACCATTTTTAAAGATTTCAAATATTTTCAGGAATTTTTAACATATTCTTATTATCGATCGATATTAAATATTTTCCTTTCGAATCTATATGTCGCAGGTAACTTGAACGTAGGATCTTTGTTGATCGGATACTCGCAGCTAGATTAATAATATTAATAATAAATTATTAATAATTTTAAAAAATTCGACTAACCTAGTAGACAATCGTTTATTCGACATGTACCGAAAAAACTTGTTGAATTCGCAGTGCGTCATTTGCTTGAGTAGCATTATTTGTCAGGTAAATTAAATATTTTATCGTAGAATCGATCGAGATCTATATCAAACTTTTTGGAGTGCAATTATTAAGGTGCGTAGGTGGATACTATTGTCGTTAGTTTCTTAATCGATCGATATCTTATCAATATTTTTTTATACTCGTATTTCTAATGGACAACGATTTATATTCTGGGAATATACAAGAATCATAACGCTATACAGACTTGAAAGGTATTGATCAGTTTAATATTGTGATATTACATTTCTAACCTATAAATACATTCTTTTCAAATCTTTATTGGCGAAAACACCTGATAACACACAGTTTTTCCTAAGTATCAGTACATATGACTTTCGATACTTCCACTTTACATTACAGTCATAATCGAAATAACATTATTTTTTTTTTTACAGTTCATTGTCCTCCCTAATACTCTTATCATATTTGCTATCAATCACTCGGAAAAAATTAAAACATTCAGTTTATAGTTTAATCACAAAATTATCTTTATATCGCGGGGACATCCACTTACGGGCTTTACGTATCTAAGAGTCCTCTGCCATCTCTAGCAATTATTATTTCGTTATCTGTATCAT
Organism: Hartigia nigra; assembly: GCA_031001745.1. Classification (NCBI taxonomy): domain Eukaryota; kingdom Metazoa; phylum Arthropoda; class Insecta; order Hymenoptera; family Cephidae; genus Hartigia; species Hartigia nigra. The sequence continues at coordinate 290,459 of JARPRG010000070.1, read as the reverse complement.
ATACAAACACAGATAAGATGTCGGATTTTCTATGAATTCAGGAAATTCAATGTGTCATGGTGTACGTATCATCTTATACATATATAACGTTCAGTACCACACCCTTAAAACCCATGACACCTTTTGGTCCTCCGTTTCCATGGCAACGACGGCCAGGCATACCGATGACATTCATCCCTCCTGTTCCTAAGGGATGATTGATAATTTTGAAGTGAATAGTGATAAGAAAGCCAAGAAATTCAATGGCTATTGATATTCTATTTGATATTTAAAGAGGCTCATTATTTTTGAATCGAGCCATTTTGATTATCTCGTTATTCCAAGTGGTTGGCGCGAGTTTTCCTTTATATTAAGAATATATTCCTTCGTAATAATCTTCCAGCTTCTTATTGTTGTCTCGACAAGCATTAATTATTCTCGAGATTGTTTTTTCGTGTCAGAAACAAATGTAACATTATTTTTCATAGAGTCACGTAACAGTTATCGACACGTTACAAATTCAACTTATTCTCCTTGTCCTCGCGGTTATTGGAACGAGTCGAAATAAAAATAATGAAGGATATCTAGAAGAGACTATATTTGATCCTTTGCGACGATGAAAATAGGATATTTGTTAACGTACTGATTTCAGGAGCTGTTAATTAGTTTTTTTTTTATTGCGCCGCGACTTACGTCATTGTATAACACCGTGAGGTGTTGAACCAATCTCACGTTAGAAATTGCGTAATGCTCGACGCAAATTCCGTTGTTCACGTCATTATTTTAGTTACTCGTTGACTCTTGTCATTATCGAATAGATCCAGGGCTCTTCGTCTTGAGCAAATATTTGAATTTACAATAACGAACGATTAGTGGACAATGTACTTTTACATTGGAATAATTGAAACTTTCTAAATATTCAGCGCGCTCGATCAAAAGATATTAAAATAAGCACGCATTATTCTCATCTACTTTGGTAAGCTTGTCCGAACTTTTGTATTAACTGGGTAAATTATGTACTGCGAGGCAAATTGAGTGAATGAATGAAAAACCAGTATGGTTTTTATTTTAAGTACCAAATTTAAACGTTACCACAAGTAACGATATTTAAAGGCCGTTTGAGTGGATATTGCTTTTTTTTTTGTCTTTTGGAAAAAAAGATCTCTTTCCTGATCAAGGACTCCCAGTCGCTATTGAAATGTTTGATTTGACAGAATAATACTAGATATGCAAACTAATATTTTCTTTCAGCGCTTACTAACAAACGTTATATAATCGACGGGTTATGTTATCAGTGGGCATATGTCGTTTTAAGGGTCACTGACGATACGTATCTCCATTGATCATTCGAGAGCAAATAATTATTTGCGCATTGAAACTGATGAATGATAATAAAAAATGTCATAAGTGTCACCATGAAGAATCATTCATTATTTAAAAATTGGGACAATAGTTGTTTTTTTCTTTGGTTACGTTTGAATTAAGACAAACAAAAACTGCGTCTCGATATTTATTTTATCGTTGTAATTAGAGATGAAATAAAATGGGAGACACTTAGAAAAGTCGTATTTGATTTGTATCGTTCGATTTTCAATTTTTTTTTCTTTAGTCCGCCATATTGTATTGTCATGAAGTCATTTGATGCAGGTATTGAAATTACATGACACTCAATCTATCTGTCATTAGCTTTGGTGATGATTTAATTAACGAATTGTGTAGTAATCATCAATTTTAAATACAAAATTCTATTATCATTGTTGTTACTATTTATACGAATATTATAGAAATGGATTGATGCAGATGCGGTTGTATAATGGCACATAATTTTCCATGAATTATCGATAATGTAAAAGGTCGGGTCAATAGGTAGTAATGTTACTCGAGGGAATGAAATCTGGCATAGACTCAAATTTTCTAAACATAATCGCCCGTTTCACCTATTTTTAGACAGTTCGCCCGAGGATCTCGTGACGGTCGAACTCTCGACTGTGAAAAATTCGCTAACACTTTCGCGTCTCCATTTTGTCAAATTAAGTTTAATATAATTTGAAATGAAGCGCTGCAATTTCGTATCGTTCCATAATAAATGTTGGAGGATCATAACGATCGTATTTTATAACCCAAACAAAACTGATTCAGTATTTAGATTTGTACGGTGTACTACGATCTTTCGTGTAGCGCCATTGTGACACATTTCTAAGATGAAATAATCAATAGATTCCGTTGCAGGTATCGATTTTATTCATAAAACGCGTACGCTGGTTAACTTGAAATCGATTTATTAACTTGAAACTTCGTACATTTAATTCGTCCTTTGCATTCTTCCATTCTAGAATTACTTTTCTTCGTTATCGTGTCCGTTGAGACTTCCGAAAGTTTTGAAAATGGTTGCCCGTCGTTCTATCCACTGGTTTGAATCGTAATATTGTAGGGAGCCTAACTAAGCAGTATTCATAACATAGCCGTAAGGCTTTGCTATAGTGCGTTGTATAGTTTTGGTCTGGTCCATAGGATCTACTCTATAGAACGTTGATATTATTCTTTGCAGAGCCGGTATTAATTGTCAGGGGGAATGGCGTGCTGGACAGATGTTGTGTAGTCGTTGCCGCCATAACGTGGTGGGAATGAGCGATCGAGTATAAAGGCTGACCCGCAGTAGACATAAACTTATTCTGCGAACGTCAAGGCGAGCGTACTGACCGTCGTCGGAGGCAGGGGCGGTGAAACCGTTAAAAGTATCAAGTAAAAGATTGAAGACTCGGCGCGAGTAACGAAACGCATTTTTGTTTGTTCGTTTTCGTACAATTTACGTGAAACTGATTTCGCGACGTGTCGGACGAAACTTCGAGATCAAAATGCCGACTTGCACTTGCGAATACGAGAGGGTCGAGGATTATGAGAATCACAAATGTCAACTGAAATTGCCCGCGGAAAATGATGGGCAAACTGAAAAATCGGTTAACGATGACCCTGAGACGGAAGTCAGGTATAGAAAAAGTGTGATTGTGCTCTTGGGAGAGTTTTGTGAGAGTATTTCGTCGTTGATTCTTTAATGTGGATTTATTGTGGCATTTTTTTTTGTTACTTCAACCGAGTGCTCATATTTTAGACCAGATTTTTTTGCTGCTGATGTGGTTAGAGTTTTGTGGAGTTTCTTTTTTATTTTGTTTCGTTTAAAAGTAGCAAGGATCGGTGTATATTGCAATTTCAATTCTATTTGCAATCTCTGTCGCAAAACTGCTTATGGCCGGAATGTATACTACTCCCTCTCGACACGTATTAACGTGAGAAATGCATAAAATTTTTGACATTAACGTCATTGATCTCGTTTTGAATGATTTTTCAGAATTAAATAACTTTACAATGATATATGGCCAGTGATAGAATGTCTTAGTTTGACATTTATAATAAAAGTAATACGTCTAATATATAATAATGAAAAAAATGGCATAATTATATTTTAATTAATACATTTTTTTATGCTAATGACTTTTACCATATCATTTCAGATACCGAGATGGTTCCGTACGTCTACGAAATCCTCACATTGAACTCATGGATCAAGATATTCTCTACCATCTTGCACTGGGCAGTGGTTCTCATGATCTGCGCCGGATGTTTGGTGACGTTAAGGTGCGTAATCAGAGTTCTTTGTATCTCATATTTTAAATATTTATTATCAGGTGACGCTGTTATCAGGCCTTTCTGGGGTCTGATAAAGACTGGGGTAATATTTTTATACGCGATATTTTCGTCGTAGCGTCATTTCATAATTGACGGAGAAGTTATGTTGATCACGATGATGATGTAATTTTGCAACGTACTGACCTCGTCCATTGATCCTCACAATGAAATTTCGTAAATATTTGTTTGTTTCTTAATCGTCGAGATTTGTCAATTATTATGCAGAGGACAGTTTTTTGCGTATTGTAAACTGACGACGTTAACAATTGAGAGACGTTCGATATTGGTATCGTAAATTAGTATAAAATCAATAGCCGCGCGCTTGAACAGATTGACCTTGATCTCTATGTAGATAACGTATTACTTCAATGACTCACTCTGACAAAATCTTCCCTAGGGTTACATTCAGCATGCGAAGTCATACGAGTGGAGAGTAATTTTAGAATCGTCAATAATTACACTTGATTGACGTTGCATCTGACCTTTGAAAAAGTCGTGCTACTCTTGCGAAATATATTGTCAATAGGATATCGATTGGATATCGTTCGTTATCAATTATCCACAGGATGTGATTGGAGCTTGAATTACGAGGATAGCTTGATTATCTTTTTTTTATATTTCGTTAAATTGCATTTCATTTCCTGTGTAATTGTAGACTAATAGAACCAAAAAAAATTAGTTCCATAAGACAAGAGTGGCCTTGATATGTCTGAAAAGTATGAAAAAGAAAAACTGAATGTCACTGATAAAAAAAAAACCGCAAGATATTCACTCGGAAAAGTTTTTTTTTTCTACAGGACGTCTATAGAACATGTATTTTTTATTTTAATGTGTTTTTGTAACTTGGCATTAAATGTTATTCGTTAATTAAATGTTACAGTTTGTGTGCATGGGCGGCACACCAAAGCGCATGGAGCAATTCGCGTATTACATTATGAAGGAAATTGGCCATAAACTTCCGGCTGGAACAACTTTACTTGATATCAGCCAGTATTCTTATCGCTACTCCATGTTCAAGGTCGGACCGGTGCTAGCGATTAGCGTAAGTAGTAAATTTAATTAATTTTTGTGTAAAATCGTATTAGCTTACTTAGCAAAACGATTATTTCTTTATTGAGCTTGATAAATAAAAGAATAAAAAAGTCGAAAAAAAAATTAAACTGAAAAATTCATGGAATTTTCTTTTTTTTTTTTAATAGGAAAGTGATACTCTAGAATAAACATGACGTATACTTGTATCTCTAGTTTTATATAATTAGTGTAAAACACGTCTGATCAGCATTCCAGAATAATCATAGTCTTACTTTTCTGCCTTTCCTGTATTTCTGCTTTCTTAAACTTTGTTTTTTTTTTGTTGCTCTGGCTGTGATTTTACTCCCAGTGGAAATAGCGAATAGTTTATTTATCTGGAGTTTAAAATATTTCATTTTTATCAGCACGGCATGGGGATACCTTCCGTCGGGATTCTTCTCCACGAGGTGATCAAGTTAATGTACCATGCCAAGGTTAAGGACCCCATATTCTTTAGGATTGGTACCTGTGGTGGAATTGGCATCGAAGGCGGTACCGTCGTTATCTCTGAGGAGGCGGTAGACGGCATGTTACGACCTTATCTGGAATTGGTATGTAATGACTTTTACTATACATTAGTGCAGGTGTTTGATGATTACCTTATAGCCTGTAGTAAACATTATTCATGATTCTACCAGGTTGCACATTGCATACCGCAAATGGCCATGCAGTGTAATGTCTTCTTTTTTTTTTTCTTTATCCACTTGATAGGATTGAAACAGTTGCCAGTAGAGAAAAGAAGCTAAACAAAGAAAATGTTGGTCTTTGTTCCTTTAAGGTAGAATTTTTGTTTAGTAGCTATTAGTTTAAGTTCCTGGTACTTTAACGAAGATAACAATTTAAACCCAGGTTCAATTCTTGCGATTAGACGGTTTTTATCTTTATAGGGAGTTTTGACTTTTATTGAAATACCAGTTTGATCGTTGTTTTGTTTAGCTGAACCTTTTTAAACTGGTTACACACGTTTTTATTAGTTATCAAAAAATACGCCAGATTGCGGTGTTCGTGTAATCGCATAACAAGATTTCTTCGTGGTCGTTCAGCGTTACGTATATATATTGTACATTGTTTGGTATTAAAATGCCATGATTTATATTCAATTTTGCTGGTAATAATGTGGTAATTTTTTGTTCAGCCTGTTTTGGGTAAACTCCAACGAAGACCAGCCAAATTGGACAGACAGCTGACACGCGACTTGAAGGCCTTGGCTCATCCTGAAGATCCTTACGATACTATCGTTGGCAAGACTATGTGCACCTACGACTTTTACGAAGGTCAAGGCAGACTCGATGGCGCCTTTTGCGAATTCACGGAGAACGAAAAGATGGAGTATCTCAGTCAAGTGCATAAAGCTGGCGTAGTTAATATCGAGATGGAGAGTCTCTCCTTTGCCGCTCTCACTCATCATGCCGGTATAAAGTCTGCCGTAGTTTGCGTTACTTTCTTGGATCGACTGAAAGGCGATCAGGTAAATAAAGTTTAGTATACTCAGTCAGTAAAGTAAGATGGCAAAGATTATAATAACGTTTTCTATCAATATGTCAGGTTATGGCGCCCAAGGAAGTTTTGGACGAATGGCAGATGCGACCTCAGCAACTGATCTCAAGATACATCACGAGGTATCTTCAACGCAAAGGTCGACTTTCTGTCGAAGGTCATGGCTCAATGTGCGTCAAGAGTCCTCGTCGTTACAAGCTCGTACAACAGGAATCTGAAAACTACGATTAATTTTGAAGTATTATTAGAACGACAAGCCTATTACGTATCTGTGTTCACGAATGAAACCGTTAAGGATGTACCTCGCGTGCGACATTACTTTTTAAACGGGCGTAGTCCCGTAAGCCTTCCCTGATAAGGGCGAAGGACGATAGAAGGATGAGCTGTAACAAATTTTTATTTGTATATTTATTTATTTATTTAGGTGGCAAGTCGATGAGAGCGTGCGATGGGAAATTAAAAAATTTTTCATAAACGTCTTACCATGACCATTAAGGAGATATTGGTAAAAAGAGGGGACTAGTTCCTTGTGTATTCCATGCTTTAAAGGAAATTTATGGCATTTCACAACCCCTTTCAGAACTTTAGGCTTCGTTAAAACGAGATGATTTTCGATTCCTGGTTGATGATTTTATTGTGAGAATTATCTACTAGAAAGGTCTCGTGGAATGCCTGACGATATTTACGTCGACTGCTGAGAAAAAGTGCGTTTACTTTTTGAATTTATACAACGGGAAAGAATTATGAGATAAGAGGAACAACCAAATTTATTGTATAATATATGTTTAAATAACCTTGTCCTTGATATTCATGAATGATTTTATAATTGATAGGCGATATCAAAAATTAACTTCCGATTGAATCTTTTTATTCGTGTCTTCTGGTAATATACATGAAAATATTAATTTCTTTATTCCTAAACGATAAAACAAACGCACTTTTCTTTTAGAACGGTATGACGTTATAGATGCCATATTGTCGGATGTTCCAAGTTTAGCAAACTCTGAGCGCCACATTTCTCGTACAAAGTAAACAGAAATTTTTATTCCGCGTAGACGCGCGCGCGCAATCTCCGCGTAAAATTTTGATCGCATATCTACGCGTGTCTCGTGATTAATTTAGTTGAAGACTGTCCCAAGAAGGAGCGTTCACAAATGATCGAACATTTTCTTTCTCTACTCTCTGACCAAATGAATATGTCAATATTATTATTATTTTTTTTTTTAATTTTAAATAATTACACTTAAACCGATATATTTTTTTAGTCTCCTTTTGCGTCTTGTACCTTTGGATTCACCGTGCGACGAGGTATATTTCTCCACAGAACCCAACAAAAAGTAATGGGTTAACGTAGAAAGTAACGATTATACATTATAATTCGAATATTGAATATCCAGTTAAGCGAATCCATGGTATTCGAATGATTCGTTGTCGCTATAATAGACGTACATTCCAAATAATTTAACGATATTCGTGGTTCTGTGATTTATTCTTTAAAGATAAAACCGTACGCAAAGCACAAACGTTACACACAGTCCGGCTGGCATTGGGAACGTGTAAGGAGGAGATTCAGTAAGCAAATAATAAATTCAAGGACTGCGATCAAGATAATTATGTAAGCGTGGAAGAAGCGCTATACGAGATTCTTGTAAGGATGGACGTGACGACGTTTAAAACTAAGACAAGATATATAATGACATGACAGCGTTCTCAAGTCGTTCGCCGAATTATCAGTGACAAAAAACAAATTAAAAGTAAAAAGAAGTAAACACAATGTTATCACACAAGTGCCAAAAGAAATCAGATTAATGAGATTGGAGTTCTTTTGAAAATTCTAACTTTCGATATTAGCATATTCAGTACCTCTGCCTTCGTAACGTTATTCGAGATGCTCTGCAATCTTTGTTTTATGCTCCTTCGCAGTTGAGTAACAGATATTGATTCTTATGAAGGCGAAGCACAAACTAACTACTATTGACAGGAGTAAAAAATTCAAAAACATTCTAACGCAATGTAGTTCATTCTATTTTTATTATACGATATTTATTGTATTTAATGTCATGAAGCACGTGTGAATCACGTTCCATCGAAAATAATTGTCTGGATTCTCGTAAATAAAATTTAATACAGGATCATTGATGATCGTAGAGCTAATAACTGGATCGATCTAGAAAGAAATTTCAGTGCATCTACTTGCTTAATAATTCCTGAACGAATCTTGTAAAGGCGAGCGCAGCTTTTTCTAATACAAAAAATTCGTCAAACCTTAAATCTCATGCGCTAAAATATTTAATGATAACGGTTATCGTAGAAATCACTATAATTATTCCTAGTTACTTATTACCTAAGTTAATCCTTACAAAAGTAAAAGTAATATGGCCGCAGGTCTGCACGAGCCACTTTTAATGTAACTCTGGAACAAACTATTACAGATTTCGATGACTGCTTGAAATATTTGAAGCAAATATTTCGAGTAATTCATATTTATTAGTTTCCACGCTAGGTCTAACGAAAATCTTATAATCGTATACACTCGCCTGTTGCGTATCTTCTACAGTCAGGTTTAATTAAGAATAATCTCATTAATTAATTATGGCCCTTGGTCATTTAACGAAAAGACGTTAACTAGATTCACAAGAGACTCGTTACCCGTATCCCTTATTAGTAATGTTGTATATACTCCAAAGTTGTTGAAAACAAACGAAAAAAAAGAAGAACATTTTCATATTAAGGAAAAACGTTTTGCGCGATATATTATTATTAATATATAACTACTCTTACAGCTCCTCCTACTACTACCGTTACTGTTACAGTTTCTTCTTCTATGCTATTACTATTATTATTAATATTAATATTATTATTATTATTATTATTGTCATTATTATTATCATTAAACAGCATTTAAGTAATGCCTCTAGTGACTGCTGTGTATGTTCGCTAGGCTCATTGTATCTCGCTAAAAAGTGTCTCTAAATGATTCGTCAAATCATTGTCTATAATTATTATTTAATTAATTAACATATATATGCGTCGGGTACGCGTATTAAGTATGATAACATTCAGGACCCGCTTATATTTTTCTGTGCTTCGTTTTTCTCAAACTGGCTGCATGACTAGGCGCAATGCACAATGGCGTTGATATATGCTCGAGAAGAAAAACGAAAATTCAAGTAAGCGATCAGGATTGTCCTTGTTGACATGATTTTATATAAAATTTGCTTAACGACGTTGTATCGTTGTTCGGTGATTTTTGTCTTGTCTAAAAGGGAAAAGGCAAATTTTTGGAAATCTCGTACAAATTGGACGACTTTTTTTTTTAATGAAACAACGACATATCTGTGATGCATATTGATAACCGATGTTCTTTAACGCTTTCTGTTTTTATTGGGATATTGACGTCATTAAACGCTGAATTAGGGGAAGAGATTGTATTAATTGTTGCTTGTAAATCGTCGCCATTCCTTCTGTCGTTATATATCTGTTGTATAATTCGCGAATACGAAGTTTCGACGGAAAGTAAATTTCACGCTGCTTATTTAAGAAAAGAAGTTATCGTTAAGACAACGTCACACGGTTATTAATCACGTCTCTATGTAGCATTGTAGACTATTAATTTGTACCTCAAGAAATTGAACCTGTCCTTTTAAAAGTTAATGTTGACATAACGATTAAGATGTTATCGATTGAGTGTTACATTATAAAAGGACAATAAAGGGATCTAATTAAACACAAAATTACGTCCATTGTATCGTTGTTGTATCCGTTTAATTATAATTTAAAATCGAAATTTTGTGTAGTAATTAAATGTTAAACAAAGCGTATATAAAGTAACAGAATGGTCAACCGTCCTGACAATTTGCGTCGTTACATATTTGTAGATACAAATGGATTAACGTAGAAAATCAAATGTAACGGGTGTTATGGATCAATATAATGCGACGAGTATGTAGTTCCAACAAGCTCCGCTTAAGGGGGCAGCACCGCCTAGGTAATATCACAAGTATATAAAGTTGTGCACAAGCTGGAGACTCTGGTTTATCAAGGAAACAAGTCTTTTGGTAGAATAGCTGAATTATAAGAATTAGACTTCTTATCGGATTTTTGGAATATATGCATTCTAATTCTTGTCTATAAATCTTGTAACTTACTAGTGCTCGTATCTTTGTAATACACTGATAATGAAATACATATGGT
>JARPRG010000070.1:240626-278346 GCA_031001745.1 Hartigia nigra | reverse complement strand
CTTAGTTGTAGATAATTCACGTGTGGTTCAATCACAACCCCCATTACAATATATATATATATATATATATATATATATATATATATATATATATATAATGATTTTTATGTGCACCCTTTACTTCATATTTTGTTATAAGCTTTCGTCTTCTAAGTTTCAAATAACGTCCCATAGACTATATAAATGAACGTTTAGTACCAGCAAAACCAGCAAAGAAATCTCTTACGCTCGAAGAGACTGCAGATCCATTACTTTTGATCAACGTCTCGAATATATACGGTGGTACAGATACATCTATGAACTTTGAGGCTATCCATTTTCAGTACATTTCTGGTACCCCCTATGCTATTAATAAAAAATCACCAGCTACTCTACGAAGTATCTAGTAAGAGTCAGAACCGTGACAAAGAGTATAGAGGAGATATTGTTAAAGACAATAATAGCCAGTCAAAGTGTATTCTGTGTTTGAAAGGAACTATATGGCATTTTAACCATCACCCACCACCACCCTCCACGACCCTCTCTAAAACTTCTATGCTGGTTTCAGCATATCTTTTGGGTCTACTTTGTCTACTAGCCGTCAGACACAAAATCCCATAAGACTGTGGACCCTCTTTACTAGTATCTTCTAGATGGAGAGAGCCGCTATAGTTTGACTAAATAGTCAAAGTTTCGAGTCATAATACATTGGGCTAACTTAACAGACTTAACAAAGAGATATAATCCCTTTCATTAGTGATATGAATCCATGATTTATTAATGAAAATAAATATAATCCTAATTACAGTCTGATACGGATGTAAATAGGAAAATGTCTTTTATTAAATGAGGAAAAACAAAATTAATATACATATTATTTGACATCTCGTTAATTACTTTCGTATGAATGATTAATGTGCGTGCACATGGACACGCGAAATTATGAGGCTATTTCAAGTAAATCTGATTTTCTCGATAGCGATTTAATTTGCTTGTCGGTCATTTCTTTCGGCCGTCGATTCAATTACATAAGGAAGAATACCTGCACGGCGATCAATTGTAATTGAGAAAGAATTGGAGAATCGTAATTAAATTACGATTTATAGAGAGAAATTTACGATCGCAGCATCACTTTAGCCAAAGCATCGTAGAGATCTGGTCCATGTATCTTGAACTACATAGATTAGAGTGTGTACTTGATTTAATTGAATTAAATTGCCGACCTAAGTGTTATAACTTCATTAGTAAGATTAATCAATTAGTCCAAATAAAATGGTGCGTGCGAATAAGAACAAGAGGTTATGTTGGTTTAGATTGTATTAAAAAAAAAAAAATAAATAAATAAAAGAAAAGAATAAAAAGGTGTCGACGAAGCCTAAATATTATTAAGCTATTAAAAAAAAAAACCTTATTGATTTTATTTACCTACCTTAATGATGAATATTCCAACTCAGGGATTCCTCATTTGAATTAATTATTTTTTTATTGCGAAAAACTAGCAGACAATTATGCCATTATCAATGGATGACATTACTTAATATTGATTCCATATAGAAGTGTACAACGACGCCATGAAAAAGTTTTATAGGAATAAATCTTGACTTTTCAATTCATATTACACGCAGAATCTTAACGTTAACTTTCACTCGTTATTCATCAGACAATTCAATTGTCACGCTCCAACTTTACAGACTTGATATATTACAGACACTTGAATGTTACAAATGCAAATTCCGTATACTATAATAACGCGTCGCTTCTGACACTCCAAAAGCGTCTATCTATTCCAATTACATTGATTTGTCATTAATAAATAAATAAATATATATATATATATTCACGGAATATATCCTACAGTTAATCTACGAATCAAACACGTGAGGTGACTCTTTTGCATTAAAAGTTACGGAAGGATGGCCTCTGTTAAACACATTGTCATCGTGAACAACCTATATATATTATTTTATATTAAAGTTCCATTCCGATTGGGCATTTGGTATTGTCCGATAATAATCATTTATACATAAGTGGTTCGCCGTCAAGATTCAAATTCATGATTGACGAAGGTCGGTGATGCAATACCATAATCAATGTTATCTCTCTTATCAGTTGTCGAGCGACAAGTCATCCTTATTGCTTGCAAATGACTTTCTGCACTACTGCGACGCCATTGATTGGATGCAAATCTCAATCGGCCTGAAAATAATCGAGAGTTCCAATGATCCGAGAAACAAATACAATTTTTCAATGCAAAGTTCATCAGTTTAACGACCATAGTGAACGCGCGTACTTTAAAAAAAAATGATAATAATTAATCCTTTCTTCTACAAATACGTGTAAATTCGTTATTACCATTAGTGACATAACCTAAAAGTCGTGTAAAAAAATTATCAATATCATTCCTCCATTACGAAAGTTTTTATTCGCTACGTGCGTACGCACACGGATTACATAACTAAGCACGTAGTTTATTGTACGTGTAAAAAAAAAGTCCAGCAGAAAATGCCATCCAGCAAAGTTGGTGGTACTAATAGAATATATGTGCACAGCAACGTGATTAGATATTGGATCTGTGTACGAAGTTACATAGCCAATAGTAAAGAAAGAAGTAAAGTTCCAGGTCTCCAGGTTCTTGTAACCAAAAAAAAAAAGAAAAAGTAAAACAAAAAAATTTCATGGAAAATCCCACCATCCTAGACGATACTCCTGTTTCCTTAAATAAGAATTACGAGACCCAGAGCCATTCAATGAATGATATGTAAAAAACAAAAAATTGTTTTTTAAATAAACAAACATCTGCTCGAAATTACCTGTCTGACTTACCAGAATGCGATGCTACGACGTCCGAACGATTGTGTTTCATAAGATCTTGCGCTTGGTTATGACGAGCATGCTGACGTCCAAGAAGACAATAGCACTTGCAGATTATCTGTTGAAAGTAAACCCGAAACCTAAAACAGAGTTTGGATTGCATACGGACAATGATGAGTCGACAGATTTCAGTATTAACGATAATATCTAAATAAAATAAATATCCCGTAAACCCGACAATTACCGTTTCAGGTTTGTTTTAAAGTGTCAACATTATCCCAATGAGGATCGACAAAAGATTGAACGCGACATCTACAAATGAGAATTGGATTAAAGTATCCAACCCTTGTTTCCTACGTGACTCAACGTTCCCTCTTACATATTCATTTCCCCAGACGACAAATCGTCTCGTAAAGCTCGCATTACACGCGTGCAGATTAACATTGGTTCGGATAACCAATTACTCAATGATTTACGCAAAGCAACATATATTATTATCGATTCGAAAACAAATATTTCTTATCACTTTCTGGATTTAGACTGTGAAAAATTTACAAAGCAAAAATATCAGTACGCCCGTCATACTTCTTTGTACCGAAATAGATTTCTCTTGAAATATCTTTTTTTTCTTCCTCCATAAAAGCATACGTTTCTTTCTCGAGTTCCTTTGGTGCTTTCTCTCGCCTCCGCCACCTCCTCTCCGCCCCCGTCCGCACTTACTCATGCCAATCAGGTATTTTTCCAAGATATCAAAATACTCGTACGTTTCTTCCCTTTTTTCGAGCTTTTTTTCGGTTCTCTCGTGAAAATCGTTAACCGCTCATTTAGCGTTTATGAATAAAACAGAAGAAGTACCGAACGAGTTTTGAGTTAATATAATGGCCAAAAAAAAGAGAGAGAGATATGCTAAATTTCATTATTTCTCATATTAAGGGCAAATTTGGTGTATTTATTATTATTTATTATTGTTGAGCATACGAAAAGTGCTTTCACATTTTTTTTTTCCCATGAATTCTTCATTATTACTTATTTCGTGATAATAATGATATAATATTATGTGCGTTATTACCTAGTGTTCATCCAATAGTATATTATGGGATTGACCATAGCGTTGGACATGGCCAACCAGTAAAAACTCAGGTAAATGTGCTGAGCGTAACTGCTCTCGGTGAAGCTGCGGTTATGATATGCAAAAATGAAGTAGCCATGATACGGCAGCCAGCAGACAGCAAAGATTGTCACCACGATTATAAACATTCTGACAACCTGTGTTTGACAAAATAAACGAAAAATAAAAGAGATATAGATATATATATACATAAAAGTTAAGAATGACAAAAAAGAAATAAAATAAAATACATATCATACCTTGCGTTTCGACTTCATTGATTCTTTCTGATGCTGCATATGTTCACCGATTGACCTTGAACCCCATAATTCACGACCCATCAATGTATAACAGACACCCATTGCGGTAACCGGAACAAGATACGTCACACCGAGAAACACCAGATTATAGCTGTAACAGATTATCATTGAATTTCTTTATCATTAAATTCTTACAATTTTCATTATTACATCCATTTAGATTCACCGATCACATCTTCCGCGCGTATTTTTATTTTACGGTGACGACTGTGTCAAGTTAATGCTTCGAATGAACCTCTTTAAGCGGATGCCGGAAATTCTTATATTCTAACGTTACCTTACGTAGGGGTCTAGAAGAGAATCGTACGGATTCCATAAAATTTTTACGGAATTTTCTTTTTTTTTTCGCTTTTAAAAGGAACATGACGTCAATGGAAAATATCTTGATATTACATTCCATACAGGAGGCTTAGATAGTGTCTCACCGTAGACTGGATTCTTGATATTTATATCATATAAATATATATAATTATTATGAGATTGACAATTTTCAAATGGGATTTCAAGCCTAAATTTAGTATAGGAGTGTAATTAATTTATGTTAATCTTTTTCACATATATTTTAATGTATTCCCATATAGTAATTCTGTATCGCAAGACATCGATCATGCAGTAATTCGGAATTATGCCCTTAACTGAGTACTATGACCTTCAGTGAGAAAAAAAATTTTCAATTTCATCTCAATCAATCATACTTGTTTACTAGAATGGCACATGTCCCATGTCCCACATAATTTTGCATTGAATGACAAGAAATCACGAGAAACGTATCGACCTGACGTTAATAGCATGATACACAAAAGACACAAATAATTTGATATCAGTTTCCTAATTAGGTACAACAAAAAAACTATTCATCTAACTTCATACAAGTATATCGACTAAACATTTTTTTTTGTGTATAATCAATAACTTATAGCAGAAAAAAAATCTTCGATAAACCATCCTTAATTATTAATTACGTGTCTACCTGTCAATTCGTATATCTTGATTGATGAACTTCCTAAGTACATTGCTTGCCTCCGTGTCCTCCAATGACTAATCTTAAATCCTCAGGATACTTTATTTCAAATTAAATTATCTAAAGTATATAGAAAAATCAGAGCGATGCTTAATCAAGTAATATTAATTAATTAAAGATACAAAATTGAAAAAACTTTCATTAAATTATTCAAGAGTCTCTAATCAGAGTTTCAGGCAGCTGTTATATAATGATACTAATTTCCATATTCTACTGTGCTATATGCATATAGTTATAAACAAGTAAAAAAAATAACAAACAAAACTCTGTTAATTACGCAAGAGTACTTTGAGTAGTCCCTCAAGTATAATCCTTATAAAGAGCACGAGCATTCAGTGCTCTTGAGAGAGAACAAATATTAATTCCCAATCCGCTTTTACAGAGAAACGTGTCCCACGTACTTTTTTCTTCTATCACAATCTGTACAAAAATAGATACTTACCATGATTCCCAGAAGACACAAAAAAGCGTCAAATATAATATGTAAATATATTCTCATGCAGCTGGTCATTATTATACAGTTTCAATTGTACAGCCAAAAGAAAAAAATAGTATAAAAACAAACGGAAAAGGCCACAATGAACATTAAAATGGAATCAGAAATATATAAATAAAATTATAATAGACATAAAGTATTTTGAAGAAGTGAAAAACATTAAAAAGTATAGATTTTCATATATTACATGTACTCCATCATACTGTTTGGGTAGCGACCATCTGGCCATAGCATGTAACAAACATTTCTAGTTTGTTCACTCGAGTATCTGTAACAATATAATCACCATTGTTAATACAACTTATAACAATATCGATATATTTGTTCCTTGTCAGACAGTATGGCTACGATACCTGCGTGTCAAAGTAGTCGAGTAGAGTAAACACGGTAGCGCCAAAAGGGCCGAAGCAAACCAAATCAATGCCAAGGCTAACCTTGCTCTCCGTCGTGGCATATGATGCTGAAGTGGTCGCATGATAGCCATATACCTGTGGACAGTCAATTAAGAAGAAAATAAGTGTATAATCAATAAAAATGAATTAGTCCCACTCAAAATTTCGTATAAATAAATATCTAAGCGTATCTGTAACAGGTACAAAAGATGTATGTAAACATATGATACATATGACAAGTATTGTCTCTGTAAAAATATATTAATCTATACTGTACGTTCATCATGCTAAATGATACAGCAATTATATTTTATGACGCGAAATTTAATCTACTATTCACACAACTTACAGCCGTGCGAGTTTAATGTAAAATGGCTGACTGATGCCAGCAACTCTGTCACAGAGTATTACTTGAAGTACGTTTGCGCAATGATGTGGTACGAGGATTAACATTCGAACCGGGAAATTTCAGTTATAACCAGCCAGAACAGGATGCGGTAGTTATATCCCGAGGGAGCCAAATAACGTTGTGGGACATGTTGAATCGCATCGATTGTTTTCATTGCGTTAATTATGTTTCAAGTAACAGTAAAATCTTTGCTTATATAATTTCGGAATAGACGCGTGGGGTGTCTGAGACATTGTAATTCAATGCTTTTCTAAATAGAGAATGAGAATCGCGCAAACACTCAGGTGTTAAATACCAAAGTAAATAAATGTTCCACTATGTTTACACGCAGGTTAATGGGGGGTGGTATCGTGATAAATACTGTTTTATCATACGAGATATATTTCATTACATATTGCTGAGCAACGCATTAGCAACTTACAACGTCGACATAGAATCATTACATGATTATATCACGAGTCATTAAGTTTTAGAGGGCAATAAAGTATAAAGTCTTTCGATAGGCGGTTATGGTTAATTCGGGATATAGTTGAATTTCTTTTTTTATTGTTATTTGGATATCAAGCTCACAATATAAACCTTATGCAACTTGGCGTAAAGGCCTTGTAATATCACATATTACGTGCTTCTAGAGTTGTAGACGCGATATTGAATTTTCTCGTGAAAATTTTACATCGAATCCGTAGACGAACAATATGGGAGACAATAGTAGTATGAATTATTAAGCGAACGAATTTTTATCACGGTAGGGCATCTTCGACGATACACAAATATTTCTTTTTTTTTTCTAATTCAAGTATTGATTGCGTTGCTCGTCGAACGATAAAATTATTCGTAAATACTGATAATATTTGCCGCCATTATTTGGATGGAATATCAGCGTAAAATTTCAATATTCGTTTTATTCTTGTTAGCAGGTGTCAACAATAGCCGTAAATCTTCGCAACTTATCCGATAAAACGATTTCACGAAACGTTATAGCTGTCACGCTTGAGTTGCTCATATTTCGAGGATTGGAAAAAAGAAACTAGATTGTCCGAGAAGTATTTACTAGACATTCGTAAGTACATACAGATATAATCGCAAGCGAAATAGTTGTCCGGAAATAAGAATTCTTTTTTTAAGTAAAAAGCAGCTATTTTTTATCTGTTTTTTGTTTTTTTTTTTATCTTCGAGATTACCAGAATTCTAGAAAGTCTGTGATATTAATAAAATTGCAAATTTTTTCAAATTTATACATTTTTTTTTAGTCAATAGTCCTACAGTGACTGTCAATAATAATTCTTCGATTAAATTGTTGCCGGAATGTTATATAAGTGCCAATAATATGCAAAGCCTCGGTTCGCAACATCTTACATTTCTGGAACAGTGAATTCCGTAGAGATTCATTAAGGGGACCCAGCAATGCAAACAGTCGAGTAAAACTAAGCCGCCCATGAATTGGAGGTTGTCAGCTGCAAACCATCGTTTCGAAAATGTCTTAAGTATAGACAATACGAATAACAACATCTCGATCGATATATCATAAAAGCTTTAATAATTTTCACGAGTAAAATTATATCTTCACCAAGGATGAATATAAAAGTTTTATTGACACTTGAACGAAACGAAAAAGTCAAATGGGATGAAAATAAAAATATATTAAGAAGCTACGAGGTTCTACGACACTTCGTGAAATGTACGTCCAAGTGTAAAGTTGCGTTTACACTTTACTAACGCAAAATGTGTAATAATACTAGAAATATCAAAAACGTAATCGAAGCATGCAAATTTTGTCAGCATATTTAATTCAAGGCATGAAAAATCAGTGAACGTGTATAATTTTACATATATCGTATAATATATCCGAAGATCAATATATCGTTAACAAAAAAAAAATATATATATATACAATAGGTATCGCCCTGATCCGTATACATTCAATTCGTTTTATACGTAAGTCTGTCTATACTTGGCAGTGATTTAGATTCGCAAAAAATATTATACAAGAAGCATCAACGACGTTACATTGAAATATATTGACAGGAAAAGTCTGTTTAGGGTGTAAAAAAAATAAGTGACGGAGGAAAATTCCAATTGGAATCCCATATTTTTTCGTAAGACAAACTGTCGGCTTTTATTGATATCGCAATCTTCGAAGAAACCCATTTTATCAGGCACGAATACAAGAATAATAAAGTCAGTAGTGTTTCAAGGGGATATATATTCAAGAACCAATGAACAATGTTTCAACTTTGCATCAAGTATAATTGAACTTTCGTAAGCGTCACGTGTAACGTGAACTGTCAAAATATAAACAAATGAGAACAAGCAAGACTCGAGTTTCCAGCTGCCTATTAATATTCGCGCGAATTTCATTCCTACGTCATTCGTATAACTGAGATACCTGTTTCTAATTAATTCGCAAGTCGTTGAACGAGCCATTAACTAATATTTGCATCCATCACCTATCAAAATCATACAGACTATTGTGCAAAACTGAATTCAAACTTTTGACAGATGTAATTAACGGCATTTAAAAGGCTATCCATCAGAAAATTGCATGTCAAAAGATTAATTTTTTTGGCACAAAACGTGAGTTCGAACAATTATTATTATATATTACAATATACATGAAATATTGTATATTAAGATATACAAGATAATATATAGCATATAATATATAAAGTAATAAAATATATTATATGCAAGTGGGAATGACGTTATTAATCTCATAAAGAAATATTTTTCGCTAAAAAATCGACATAGAAAGGTTTTGATATCTGATTCTCGCACAATCCTCCATAAACTTGTCGAAAATTCAAACTCCACGTTTCACGTACCTTTGCGATTTCGTATCTACTGTCTGCGACAGCGACATATTGGATCAATAACAATTTTTAGAAATTCGCCTAATTACTTTCTCAGACTGTCCACATGGTCTACAATGGCAAGCAAAAAAATAACGTATTTCAAACGGATAAATTACTTTATTGACAAGTATCCGTAAGAGACAACAAAAAGAATTATTATATCAAGGACTTGGTCGAGTCTTGCGCCAAGTATAGGCAACCGGCGATACAGGCAGCGACGAACCGAGACTTTACGAAGGAGTCGAACCAACTCGTGGTAAACGTGTTGGAATAGGCGACGATCAAAATATCCTATTATATAATATTTTGTAAAATTTCTTAACAAAAACACAATAAACACAAATAAATTACATTACACAGTCCTGAACCGTTAGCAAGAGCAGTACTCAAGTTTTTAATAAAGATTTTATCAACGAAACCACGTAGAAACTTCAAAGCAAGGTAAACCGCCTAATATCCCTTTCATGCTAATGCTCCATTTTCTCAGAGTAAGTTCCCTTCAATGAGCTTCCCTGGTTTCTTCATTCGAGTTACAAAACAGTTCCGTTTAATCTTTCCTGACATGTCGGCTAATAGTCTGTATTTTGCTCGAATGATTATTCAAGGTTCTCTCATAATTAACTACACCACGAAACGTTTAGGTTTCTATTTACATAGGTATCTCTTGCACCGTCTCTTAAGGGGTAGTCGATTTTCGCGCAGCCACAAATATCACGCGGATACGAAAAATCACTAGAAATCGTAGTGCCGTAAAAACTGCATATTGAAAAGACAGTTATTGCTCGGAGTGATTCGTCAATAATATTTCTCGGTCTCTGCGTCGCCCTTTTTTTTTTTGGATTTTCATCAACAGTTGTGTCCAAATAGTATTCGAAGTACAAGGCAATGAACTGCGGCGGCCATGTTCCTTTCGACAGGCTGTCGTTATCTAGGTGCATTCAAGTTTCAAGCGTTTTACAATAATTTATTGAAAAATCGGGCGACGCAGGGACCGAGATTTTATCGAAAGCTTTCGATCGAGCCTAACCACTCGAGTAACGTTCTTTTCAATGAGCAGATTTTGCGTTACTACGATACCTACTACTGATTTTTCTTAGTCCTGTGACATATGTGACTGTGTGAAAGTCGCCTACGGTTCCCCCTTAAATTAAAGTTAAACTAGGTAAAACCAATGAGCAGTCACAATTATATCCTAAATCTAGATGCTCATTGGTTAACGATATTTTTTAGCTTGAGATACGTATGATTACAGATTTTAAGTGCTAATGATATATAATATGTTAAAACTATATAGAGATAGATAATCAATATTTTTTCTATGAAAAAATATATACGACACCGATCAACAACGCACAAATCGAATTTTAACGACACTGAATTTTTCAGACTAAATTTACCAATTTCACTTTTCTGCTCAAATTACGTCGAATTTTATTGTGTATCTTGATCTCTTTATTTGTATAATTACGTTCGAATTCTAAACTCTAAAAAGGGACAAAGAATATGTCATATACAATAACCACAATGTAATTTCTGATATAATTATAAAGTCCATTTAATAATATAGCACCGCAATATTACTTTATGATATATCGTATGTCTGTATATCAGCTATGGACATAGCAACTGGAAGTTCTAGTCGAAAAGTTATGCCTTAGATGGTATGAGAAATTTCATTAAGGTTTGTACACATTAAGATTTATCGTTGTACAGCCGTATCTAAGTTCACTAGGCTTTATGGTTATAGCGCGAATAAAATCAACTCTGCTCTATTAGTTCTGACGAATATAAAACCCAATTTACGTGTACCATCGAATTAGTGTCCTTGAGCAATAATAATTACGAATCAAGGAAGAAAATCTCTTCAACCGTTCATTACGCAACAATCCATTTCCCATGCTGATATAGATAAGCAAAATTACGTATTTCACATTTGAGACATAAATTACAAGTACTTTCCCAGAGCATAGAACATTTCAACCACGTTTGACTGGCCAGTTGGCTAGGCCCAATAGAAGTTGGACAATTCAATCTTCCTTCTAACATGAAGGGCATGATCGAATTTTGAATTACCATATTACTACCTCCTACCCCCCCCCCCCCCCCGAGATCCAAATTCACGTGGAATCTTCAAATGGTATCTGCCTATCTGAAACTTCAAACAGTTTGAAACTCGTTGAAAGTAATAAATAAGAAAATTAAATGAAAAAAAAAAAAAAATGATTAGTGTTATTCAAACAACGCGTTATGAATATATGTATCCATATATATTTACGTGTATTTAAATATACTTTAATGATTCTCGGCCAATAATTTTTGCACCAGAGTGTACAGTGTCGAACAAGTAATTCTTTGATAGACCATCCCATAGAGTCTTGGACCATCTTATACGTTAGAGTTTAGAAATACTTTCCAGAGATGATCACACTGCACTCTGGCGAGCTATCGCACTGGAAAGTTTCGCAAAAGGAATGCTAATATAATAGAAAAGTTTTATGCGGGCTGTGAAAATGAGAAAAAAAAACTAAAAAAACTAAAAAGCCACTTGTCACCGACGGCGGATGTGTCATGAAGCTGCGCTCTCTAGATTCTACAGATAAAATCAGCCTTCCGCAGTCGTAAGCCTTTTTTTCTTTCTAATTCAGGGACCCTGATGTCACGAAAAAAAAAATCTATCTGTGATTAATTCCAGTTGTTCAATTGTACAGAAACTCCCTACACAGCACTAACAGCCTAAGGATATCCTCTAGAGGTCCTACGAACGTACAGGATATCCTTTGAGATGTCCTACTGACGTATACTATATCCTGGGAATATCCTCGGGACATTTTAAGCTAAATGCGTCGTCATCATCCATTAACAGATAATTAAAGCTTCAATAATATTCCTTTGAGTCCATTTAGAAAGTAAATATTTAAACCAACGTCTTATTGGGACAAATTAATTGTCATTCGTTAATAAACAATTAATGGATTAAAAATGTTCACTTTGAGTCTACCGAAAAATGTATGAACATCTTTTTTTCACTAATTTCTATTATCAACACAAAAATCACTATTGTCACAGAACTTATGCGCAACACTTAATGGATTATAATTTTAATCCTTCATCCCATTTTTCCATAAACTCAAATTTAATAAAAAAAAACAATCCAAAAATCGTACTTACCCTGACTGTAAGGCACAAAACTTTTCTCGCAGCATCTGCTTGGCACTTGAATTAACTAGGAAGAAAAGAAAAAATTTTTTTGTTATTTAACCAAAGAGCTTACCTGTCCAGAGAAATAGCCATGAGCGTAAAAACACTTGAAGCGACGGTAACGTTAGCCACGAAATTATTGACTGTACAGTAGACAACGCCAAAGGGCCAATCGGAGTTGAGCAGAAAGATAAAGTTGAAGAAGCAATTGAGTATGGCCATCATCAGATCCGATAATGAGAGATTGACCAGGAAGTAATTGGTGACGGTGCGCATTCTTCTGTGTGCTGAAAAAAATAAATAAATAAATAAAAAAAGATAACCCAAAAGTTATGTTATACAAATTTAACAATGTTTCGTCGATCTTTATCCCGTTCAATTTTTTTTTCTACTAAATATCAAGCTTCGGGTAAGCCATTGACGCGAGTAACGTACCCAACTCGTGTCTAACCTATATCATCCCAATTTTCCTGTCCAAGTTTCAACATCAGTAGCTGAATATCAATTGATATTTTCACACCAAGTAGCCAAAGACTTTGGTAGACGTGACTATCGCACAGATCAATGACTCAGAAATTCCTAAACCGAAAACCCTGAAACCCCGAGGGAGTCGGGCGTCCCGTAAAATAATCGAAAAGTACGTATAAGACTGAAAGCAGCTCCTCGTCTTTCGGAACTTACGGATGAAGTCCATTAGACTTACGAATATCGTGAAGATAACGTTAAAATGACTTTTTATATATTTTTTTTCTTTCGATTCCTATAAAGTTACGATTATACGATATCAGTCTATATCGTTTCCCTTAGTGCGACTTAAGGTATGTTTATGCCCTTTGTTCGCTTCCTTGTAAATTCTTGTTACAAATAAATCTTTCGTCTCCCTCCCTTTTTTTCGTCTTACATAAGAATATTATATACGGAAATACATGGTACGACGTAGATTGAAATAAAGTATCGTGATGTAGTATCTTACATTCGATTTATATATAATATATATTATAAATCGATTTTGCGAAACGATCGAATCGACTATTCAACATTAATATTAGAATTCCTGTAGATTTACAGAATTTCGAGGCTTGAATTCAAATCGACCTTTTTTCTTCCTACGCACCCTGGCGTATATATTATCGGATAACAGACATCAGTTTCACATTCAACTCAAGATCTTTTCCTACTTCTTCTACAAAAAGCTTTGCCATTTTTTTTTTAATGAAAACAAAACTAATACTCGCGCCATTTTCTGACAGGTAGTTTAATAGTGCTATATAGCGTTCTTCTATAAATACACATAATCAACAAGTATATCTTTTCAAAGACATTATTCGGCCGTTATTTTTGATGAAAAGATTTAGGGGAAAAAAAGCAGGTCTAAAGAGGAAAAAAAAAAACAGTAAACACAGGAGAGATAAGCGAGAGAGATAAGGAGCTTTGGGGGGAGGTGGGCGGATAAAAGACCTAAGATCAGAAAAAAGGATGGAAAATGAAAGAGGCATAGAGAAAAAGAGGTAAAGAGGGTTGAAAAAATATGGGGTGAAAAATAAGGTGGCAAAAGACCTCGTTCAGGACCACCCAGAAGATCCGATTGCAGCCACAACTTGGACCTGACCCATTGAACAAGCTCAGTCGATGAGGCGGAAGGACCAACACCCAGAGACCATGGTCTACGTAAAACTGACTACTTTCAAAATTGACTGACTATTCAAAGGCAGATAAATAGGAGGGACGGGGCAAATTGATCGACCGTACAGTTGTGCTGTTCACTGTGATACTGTATTTAATTCAGAGCGCTGTAGCGCCATTGGCCTCTAGTAGCGCCGCGCTGCTCTTCAGCAAAGGTAGAAGGATCTGAATGACAATCGGCACTTATATTGGGAAAATTTCCGAAAGCTCACGAGCACACATATATATATATATATATATATATATAGGTCCTATAAATGCTAACAACGTGTAATCCATATAAATTGTGGTTAACTACTTTTATTCAGGATTCAAACTTCGCATCGTGGTATAAATTCAATATGTGTATAGAAGGTGATGGAATTTATGAGACGAGGGAAACACGTGCGGTTTTCCTGGTACTATCGGTAAAAGCCGTTTCCATTTGTCTGTATCATCGTTTCCGCATAATAAATATAAAAGAGAAAAAAAAAAGGAAAAAATATTCTAGAAGAAATGTCATTTTGAAAATCCCGAGTTTACTGAGGTCTCAGTTAAATCTGTACTACTGGCCCAGTAGGGACCTAACCAAGCCCTGATACTTACGAAAGAGAATTTCTCCTAGGGTGCTTGAGGTTTATAGAGCGTGAAAAATAATGTTGATACAAAAGGAGTTTGCTGACATTTGAACTTTGCCATCAATTCCATTCTATTTTTTTCCGCTACTTAACTTATCATTGCCCCTCGGATACTTTAATTATCTCGCCCGAATGCCCTTTGACGTTCTAGACTCCTTCGAGAAGGTGATTGCTTCTTACAAGAGGTTAGAAATATATTGCTACAGAAAAATCGACCTGGGCGACCTTTTACGCGACATTCTATGGCGTCATGAAAAGCTGGAAAAAAAAAAGGAAAAATTTTGCTTCAACTACCGTCCAAGTATCGTGCTACCATTTTTCTGCATGACAGTAGAAACTTTCGAGGTGCTCGAAGGAAAGAATGCATAAAAAAAAATCTTAACTACCCTTAAAGACCTTGCAAATCACTTCCACAAAGCCTCGTTCCGTAGCAGCTAAAATTGCACGGCTCTAGTGGAAGCTTTTACGAGGAAAGAAAAGGAAGCGTGGGAAAAAAAAAGACAATAGACACGAGAACCTGTTCGCTTCAAGTTTTATCAAGTATTCCAGTATCTTCCTATACCACGTCACGTTGTACTGTACGCTCCATTGCCACTAGAAAAGTAACAAGTACGTATATAGTTTTACCGACTGTGATTACGTATTGGATCATGAAAATGCCATTTAGCTCCTCATAAATAAATTACGTCATTCAGCCCTGTCCAGTCTTGGAACTTGGACACGAGACATATTAGAAATATGATGCAGGATCAACCTAACCCCCATGTTTGCATACTGAAAAAAAAAAAAGGTTGATCAAACCAAATTGGGTTGTGAATGACAGCCGTGGATTATTATTCAAATTGGAGTGAGTTTTTTACCTACAAAAATGACGCGCATGACCTAATTTAAGCGGGGGGGGGTCGCGGTATATAAAGGGTGAAAAATGCCAGCTGTTAACCAATTTAATCGGTTCGTTTAACGAGTATTGAGTTTACGATACGCAACGACAGATGGCGACTGTCGATAAGATGATTGCACGTCGGTAAACAAGTGTCCTACCGTGTAGTCGATCGTACGAGGATCACGAATACCGGAAGTGGAAGACGTCAAACTGCCGTAGACGTTACGAAGAAGCATTCCGAAATAAAATACAGTCCCTTGCAAACAGTGAGTTCAGCCTGGTAGGAAATTGAATTTGTAATTTGTACAACACGAATGGAATCCGTGGGAACAAAGGAATTTCTTGTTATTTAACGGTGGACCGAAGAAATTGAGAACGCGCCAGTGGATGTCGAGTAGAACAGCGAGCTGTATCAGAAAGGGGATGAAAAAGAAGGTAGGGTGGTACAAGGGATGAAAGGGGACAAATTGAATCGTATAATATACATAGCAAGAAGAAATACAGTAATTCAGTAACATGCACGAAAAACACGTTGTAACAATTAAACTTGATTTAAAATTAGCAGTTGGTATAGATAGAATGCTTTTAATTTCATTGACCTTACTTGACCTCGTTAACTGATATAGTAATTAGTCTTTGAGAAGAAAAAGAAGAAAAAAAAACCCCATGCTATCTGGACCGAAAGGTGATGCTGAAATTGGTTCGAGCCTTAGTGGGTATTCTGGTATCCTTTTGACGTTAGTACTCCTAAGGGTTTTCGCGTGACTGGTCAATTAGATTTGATCAATCCGCAAATGTGTCCCGAAATTTTGGGATTCGTTCATTATTTATGGAATGAAATAAGACCATTCATCACGTTTCACGGGGTCGCGCCTATAGACTCACGTCGATTTATTTGAGAAATTCGAAGTACCGTGAGACTTCGAGATTGTTAGTGATGAAAATGACGGGAATGACCGAGGATACGTTAAAATAAAATATCGCTTGCTTGCACCAACCGGAAATTACGTTATTTAAGTTGTAAAACTTTGTAAAAGCTCGATGAGGAGCTCCGAGGCGGCAATGTCTGAGCGAAGTTGAAAAAACTTTGTCAAGTCGTAATTACGTCGCAGGACTTTATTTAAAAGGACATGATACTGTGAATGTAAGAAGACAAAAATTCAAATTGTAATTCAGCTTTGACAACTGAAAATGGCACGTTTATTTGATTTCTATAAATTCCTATGGTGGAATCATTTTTGGCTGGTACAATAGTTCTGAAAAACACTGTGTAAGCGAATTTTCATGATGGATTCTTTTGGCGGGAATTCGTCGATTAAACTTTTTCAATTATTATGGGGAGGGAACTGGTACGCGTAGGTAAATGAATTCAATGTGTGAAATGCATCGTTCGAGTGACACACTTCTTTTTTTTGTTCTTGATTTGCTCGCCTGATTTATTAAACCCGTGGATGGGATACGAGGGGAAAAAATTCAAGAGTAAAAATGATCCTTTGAAATGACGTCAAGACGACGATACGTGGGCAAATAGCATTAGAGCGGCAACGTTAAAGCGGCTTAGATCAAATAGATTTTAATTGGTCATTAAAACTATTTCATATTGATACGAAAACTTTGAATTTACCTAGTACGAGACGCACGAAACACTTTCTTCTCCATCATTTACAATCTGCAATATCAGACCACCCACCATATTCATTTCGTTGTAATTCGTCGGGATTGAATTACTTTCTTTTTGTTTTATTTTCACTCGAAAATTTATAAATTATATCAACGCCATGACAGAGAATATCTCAAAAGTTTTTCCTTTTTCCTTAGTAAATTATTAGTCTAGATTGGTACTGTTGAAAAATTTATTCGGCGCATTGTATCTTGTCCCGTGAGATATAGTGCATCCTTCTCCCACCCATCGAGTCAATGGATCTCCAATTTAGTGAAAAACAACAACAAAAAATCCTTCTTACTTAAAGGAACAAAAATAGAATTGCGAAACGTCAAGAAAAGAATTGAAAATCTTGAGAAAACAAAAATTAATGTTGATTAAATTCTTGTCGTTGGACCTAAAGCGCAGAAACGAAAAAAATGTCTTATAACGTAATTACCGCTATTAAATTCAAGGCCTCAATAAACCGAATCAGCTTCTATCAACATCTGTAGTTGGCTCAACAATCTTCTTCACGTATTTCACACAAAGTGTGAATACGTGAATCCAAGCGACTTGGTTCAGCACTCTTATCCAGATTAAATACTCTGTTTTTTTTTTTTCAACATTTTGTTGTGGAAATTTTTTAGTCACGCACATCCACTGACAACAGTGTCTCTCCAATTGTTGATATAAACAATAGCTCTCTAACCATACACGAATATTTTCATTGTTTACATATCCTGAAATTTTATTCCCGATGTATCGACTTAAAAAAAAACTCGCTTTTCCCGACAGAAATTTGATGCCGTTTCCACGTTCACTTTATACGGTAAGAAATATGTCATGATACCGATATATTTCATACAATTTAGTATTTAATTTGGCTTTTTTTTTTCGAAAACGAGAACTTCACTCGGGATGTTAACTCCTGTCGCCAGAAACTCGAACGAATTTCTTGCCGTATCATTCTCAAAGCAGCTACTACAATGCATGTGTATTATTACATATATTACAACGAATTTCTCTTAGGTACTCGACAAGTCTCGCAGACAAAGTTATGAAACCTTGAGAACTGCACTATTAAAGTTGCTATATATTTATTTAATACGAAAATGAGATAGAGAGTTCAGGATTTTTTGATAGTCATAAACAAAAATTTCAACATTTTTAATGACGCTAAATGTCCAAAGTTTGTGCATAAATCTAAAAGCAACCTAAAACGACCATAACGAACTCGATAGAGAAAATATGTATATTACGTAAGCCAAGATAATATATACAATAATAAATTAAATATTTTTATTCAACTTTCTTTCGAACGAGTTTGTTCCACGTTGCTACTGAAATTGCAAATATGGCCAATGGAATCGCGAAAGGTCGATCCGACGGTTAAAATTATTTTCCTTTGTGGAAAAGAAAAAAGAAATCACGGCAGAAAGATTTCTGTGTATTCTCGCAATCGTATAAATTTCGTGATTAACAGATTTCAAAGAAATTCCCTGTCAAGGTAGATCGATGACGAGGGCACTGCCAAAATACAAATCTGAATTTCGTACATATACTTGGCAGGTGCTTAAAGATCGTGCATGTAAAATTTCAAAACGATTATACCATTTAGTTTGCCAGATATACGGAACGAAAGTAGCCAAAATTGCACTGTACATACAGATATACGTTGCATGTTAAAATAGCTATATTTTCTCGAGATATCTCAATTTCTAGGTGATAAAAGTGAATGGAATTTTTAAGAGACACTTCCGTTACATCGAATATTATTAGGATGATTTTTGCATAAAAAAAATCTTGGAATTTTAATTCATTTTTTGTATCACGTTATTTAATGAAATATATGAAAATTGAAAATTCATAAATCTCTGTCTCCTCCACTTGACTCAAAGATAATATCTTAAGGAGAAATTATTTTTGCAATGATCGATATACGAGGTATTCGCCGAAATAGTAATACTATTATTATGACGCTTAGGCGAATCTGCTTATGAGACTCGACAGAGGTCGCAAATTTTTACAAGTTTCGATTGACAATGGGAAATCAATTATTTTTCCATTGCTCGGTGAAAACGACACATCGCAAATAGCCATAAGAATCCATTGAGAAAGTCTATTAAAGAAAAAGTTGGCTACATGCAATTTTCTAAAGGACTATTGTAAAGGTAGGACACCCACGTGCATATACGTGCACAAAACTTAACAAGCACGAATCAGAATAGCAATGCAATTTACGAGCGACATGCATAATACAGTGCGATATTATTCATGAGGATAGAATTAATTATGAATTCTGCGAGTGGATGACAAAGCTACGAATAATTTTGACTTCAGAGTGCTAAAATCTATTATCACGTATGTCAGATAGTGATATATAAAGATATAGATATAGTGATATATTAGTTAGCAATATATTCATATTAGGCAGAAGATATTGAATGCAAGTCAAATTTATATTTTAACCATTGAACGTCAATTTAGCATGGTATACTTGGTTATATTATTTCAGCCAGTATTTATCAACGTGGCATGCCATGAGTAATAATCAATGTAGATACCTAATTACAGTAATTAACAAATATCCAAATGAACTGTTAATTGCAGTACCAGCAACACGGAAATGACTACAAAAGAGAAATCAAGAGTCTGGATTTTTAATGGCAATATCAATCACCCGTAATAAAGATAGAACTCAGCGATTACTCCTTTATGCGAAAAGCATCAAAATCGAATGAAATCTATTTTGCGCAAAGAGCATTCGCGAAATCGATGAGCGTGATTAAAATTGTAAATTTACTATGTATTATACGTACGAATAAATGTCCACAATATTTCATACTGAATTGAACGATAATATTTCGTTACGTTTACACGTGTTGTCAAGGCGCAATTAACGTCTGTTAAATTTTCAATGATTCAATAACGTTATACGATTTTTCACTCACCCAGAACAATCCACATGACAATAGCATTGCCGCCGATGGCTACCAATAGCATGGACGCGAAGATTAATGCCCAGGATAATTTTTGCCACCATGGTAGATCAAAAGGTCGTCTTTGTCTTGGCAGAAGACAGTCGGACAGCGCATCCTGGAAAAATTCCTTCCGTATAGAGTTGTCAAGGGCGTTTTTGAGGACATTCAAGAGCTCGCTACGATTCAGATCCAGCAAGAAAGTAATATTTCGCTGAAGCACAGTAGCACTGCAGTTGTACAAACGAAGTGAATCTATACTGTTCATACTTGTCACTTTTCTTTCTTTTTTTTTATTAAGTATATCCGTACTCCTCAAAAGTTTGAGGTAATCTCTGCTTTCGGATAAATTCCAGTGTACAACTTTCTCGTGAAAAGCAAACATCAATTCAGTCACACAATGAACCTTGTGCCGATATTGGATCATACACTGTTTGCTTCAATGGATTAACTGCCGTTTAAAACTTGTATACGAAATATATTAAAACGTTGAATACTTTTTGATTTTTCTTTCGATAAAACTCTCGTCGAACTTATACCAAAGAATGAATTAACTGAAGATCGTGATTGAGTGTTCGTAACTCCCATCTTAAAATCGTTTCCGCACTTCACTGTAACTCACTGAAATTAGTCCTGTGTGTAATTAGACGTAAACTGAATTTTTATTAACCCTTAACGTACGTTGTCCATATCTTATATGGAGGAGATTCTATCTCTGCCGCTGGGATCTATACGGTATATGGATCTCTGTCGCAGCTTATGTACTACATCGCAATAACTAAAAAAATATTGAAGTTATTGCAAATCTAAAAAAACGGTATACATAGTCCAATCTGTTGGCTTTCAGAATATTGTAGCGTCAATTTTTTAAAGATTGTCCACATTGGTTAAATAATCCATAAACGAAGAACGTAGAAATGAAACTTTCGAGACTACGAAGCCCCCCGGCTACTGAGATACTTCGTGGCAAAAGATCTCCGAATGTAAAGGTATAACAAGCAATAAGATCGCCCGCGATTATTTATTCGACATCGAAGATTCCTTTTTTTTTTTTGCTTCTCTAGTTATTCTAGACTTTTGCCTCCTTCACAGTGATTCACTTTTCATGTTCATCGTTAAAGATTGTTTTCAGTTTCATTTTGAAATGAACGATTATATGTCCTTTGTTTACTCACTCTTTTATGTTACATTATAAGTTTTATTTGTGCAAGTTCATGACTGCTAGACTTCCGTGTAGTTTCAAGGAGCACCGACGTGATACTGAGGTTCAAAGCCACAGTCATGCAATGTTGCGTGCGCATCTGTATACAGTTTACCCTTATTCAATTCATCCCTTATACGTGTAAATGTCAGCTGACGTCGTAGAGGGATGCTATTTCTCAATAGCACTCTAGTTACGTTTTATTTGGATCTTCTTGCATACGACAGATAGCTATGATAATGGCATTTCAGAATTTCCCACTGAGTGCCATGTTGCATCCGAATCAGAGTTTCTTTCGATAGGAGCTTGTCTCTATAAAGCTATTGTAATAAAATTAAATTGTCGCTCTGTAGTACAGCAATAACACTGTAAACGCTGTAGGAATATTGTAATATTACATGGCAAGCGAAACGATTTGAGAATTTAGATTTTAGAATTCGTAATGTACGATGAAGTAGATTTTGAATGAGTAATAGTTGAGTATCTAAGGTTACTATGTTGATTTATTTAGATTTAGAATATATTGAGACTTCTACTTTGACGTTTTATATAAAAGGATTTCATGATCTTCTTGCTTTTTATTAGATTTGTTTCTCTTACCGGAATGGAGTCGCAGGAACAGAAAGATTTGAAAGTCCGTTGCTCGCTGCTTGAAACGTACTGACTGCCAACACTGAAAAGTATAAAGTTCCTGTTCGAAAAATTTGTTGTAATTGTGAGGTTAGCAGTAAGGTGGCAGCACTATCGTTTAATCGAATTTTCTAACCTTTCTTTTAGTATTGCGTCTCAGTTTGGATGAGTCTTGTTCATTGTTGTTCATTGTTTTGCGGTGCAATTATTAATTGTTTCTGTCATTAAATAAAGAAATCATATAACAAGATGAAGGTGAAAAGCTTCAGTGTTAAGCAAGAATCGAGTCTTCGAAAAGCAGTGAAAAATGTCAAACAGATATTGAAGGTAAGGTCACATGGTCGTATAACCTATAATCATTGTATTGTTTTTTTTTTGTTAAATATACATTACAATATAAAAATACAAACAGGATATATTCTATTTCATAAATTTATGTATTTTAGTTTGGATTTAATTCAGGTGGTCATTACGAGTATACTTTTGTAAAATTCATAGCGAAACTGTTAGATACGTGGTTTGTTCGCTGTACATTTACCTTGTTTGCTTTACAAATATTGTATATACTTACAGACAAAAAAAGTAGAGCCAACAGTTGAGGAGCCCAAGAAAGTGATCAAGCAAGAAAAGAATTTACGAAAGAAAATTAGAAGACCAGTTGGCATTGTTTATATCGGACACATACCCCATGGATTCTACGAGGAAGAAATGAAGGGTTATTTTGGTCAATTTGGAAGAGTAACACGTGTCAGAGTAGCTAGATCGAAGAAGGTCAGGAAATAATAGTTATGTAAATATACCTCCATTATTTATGCAACTTTTGTACTACAAGTATACTTACATTTATTTTTTTAGACTGGACGGAGCAGAGGTTATGGATATGTTGAATTTTTACATCCCAATGTTGCAGAAATTGCTGCCAAGACTATGAATAATTACTTAATGAATGGCAGACTCGTAAAAGGTATAATTATATATCACTATAATAAATCTATATAAGATCTGTATATAATCATTGTATCTATACAAAAATATTATTTTTACAGCCAACTATATTCCACCTGAAAAACAGCACAGACGCTATTTCTTGGGTAAAAATTGGAGCACGCAAGATTATCCAGCATTAATAAGAAGACGAACAGCAATGAAATTAGCAATGAAGTTGAATGCTTCCAAAGTAAATAAGAAAAAAGAAGAAAAACTCGTCGAAAGGAGACTACAAAAGTTGGCTAGCGTTCAAAAGAAATTGAAAGCACAAGGAATCACGATTGATATAACACCTGTTGATGTACCCAAAAAAAACTGTAAAACATCCAACACATAATTCTGTACAGTTCTGAAAATTAATATAAATTTATTGATTCATTTACACGATACATAACAAAGCTTAAAATATTATTTACATTTATTATCTATCTACCGTATATCATAATTTCCAAATTAACCCAATCAATGCGTCAAGATATCACAATCCTTATTTTGCGCATTCGCCACACCACCCTTAGTCCTTTTCCACTTCATACGTCTATTTTGAAACCACACTTTAACCTGAAGGAATATTTATCAAGTTAATAATATGACAAAAAAAATAAAAATTTCAAACTCTTACCTGTCTCTCCGTCAAATCCAAAGCCACAGCAATCTCGTAACGACGAAGACGCGTAAGATAATTACTGTGCGCAAATTCGCATTCAAGATGGCGCACCTGTTGTTTCGTAAAAGCCGTTCTTTCCTTGCGCGGTTTATCCCCGCTTCCATTACCCACTCTTTTATTGTTAGGCTCTACAAATAAAAGTATCGCGCGTCAAATATTATCCTCGCTAATCAATAGAACGATCGTTGTAAAGTCAAATTAACAAAGTTGACCTAATTTTCCAAGCTTCTTGCCAGCCGCACTTCTCGGAAAGACACCGAGACTACATGCATAAGTGATCGTAGCAAAACAGTAAGTTTCGCGAGGCCGCCCTTTTTGCCAGTGCCGTTTAGATGAAAATAGAGCTGCATATTCGATGCGTCACAGGATGACGTTCATCTAAGACTTACTACCAGTGATACGCGCTGTTTCAAATGTGGGTTGGTAGAATCTACCATCTTTTACAGATACCGACATCAGCCTTGCTTCCGTGCCGCTATCTTTAAAACGTCATACAGTAATTGAGCCGCTGACGTCAATACGTAAAATCACGATTCAAATTTCGCCGCGTAACATATACATGAAATAACGAAGATCGTACGAATACGTTAAATAAAAATCGCAAACGATAACTATGAGAAAACAAATTCTTCTACGTCCACGATAAAAGATCATCGCAAAATTTCATTCAAAGATTCGATCAAGAGGCTTACTTGATTCGATCAACACCTCAATATTTTTCTCAAATTTATAACTCGTTCAAACAAAAAAAAATCATTCTGACGACTTACTCACATTTTCTTTCCCCACATAAATCAAAGGATTCTGGTGGTATTATTTTTTTTTTATACAGATCTCATGTAACGTCTGTTTAGAAAAATTGTATTTAATTTCACCCAAAAAAAAAAGTTTTATCTCTCTATACACCACCTTCTGCGTGTGATACTAACTATGGTATAGTCATTCAATGGTTTTTCATTGAGACTCATCATAGGTTTACGATGTTTTCACTCGGCTAGTTTCATTGAGTTTTTGGGGCGGTGATGTGACAGATGTTCTAAGGTCCCGAGGACACGTGTTCAACTCTGAATTGCTATCTGGCCTCTGACTCAGAGATTTACACGGGTTGTGCGTTGGACACACCAGATTGCTCCATGTGCCACCGCGTTGACGTATATTTATGTCTTTTAGCGATGGTCAAATTGAGGAGAACAAAAAAAAAATAAAGAAGATCTACACATATATCCACCAATATCAAAACCACTTTTCCCTCTACGATAGCTTCAATTATCTTCTTAGATTCTATAATACCATTTTTTCTTGCATTTGTCAACAAAATCATTCTAACGACAATAATCAACCAGAAGAAATCTCAAGTCGTATTATGTAATACACACAAGATTTCTCGATTATTAGATAAATATTTAGACTGCGCTGGCTCCCTTATAGCCGCATTGGCGACAGTAAAGACATAAACGTGACTGTTACAAATGAATTATCAACAGACAGTCTTGTAGACATATGTAAAGTTATGTCTACATAGACTTTTTATATCTACAATTTGATTGTCACGAAATTGCAACGGTGAAAGTAAAATAATAAATTTGTAAAATGTTTATCTATTAATTCGACAACAGTCGATGTACATTAACGTATGGAGTAATTGATTTGATGAAGAAAACAAAGAAAATCTTATCAAAATCTATATGTGTGTCTTACCGTACTCGGGTTCGGAAAGTCCACTGGCAGAATTCATTTCCTCCTCGCAAGAAAAGTTTGTTGGATATTTTGACGTAGGGCTCTCTGAGGTTTCCTGAGGATCTTGATACCTAATCTCCTGTCCCACAGGAGTATCTTGCAAGTAAGGTACTTCCCAAGCGCGAAAGACCGTGGTGGTTGTGATATGCTGACCTTGATCCCTTGGACAAAATTGATCCTGCGAAGAATCCTCAAGTATCTTGTCTCTTCTGATTGCATGAGATGAATCGATCGTATGATTATTATCAGGGATGATATCATGATGCGAATATTGTTCCCACCTAATTGATAATAATAATCTTGTTAGTGTTTATGGCTTAATTATATTAATTCTCTTAATTTATATAATTTTAATTTCTTTTTTCTTTTTACTTAATAGTATTAATCTTAAGTACCTGCATATTTGATAATTTTTATTCCCATCGTTACTTTGCAATGAACTGTTTGTACACTGCAGGTCGAACTGCTGGACCATTTCAAGGGGAGGACTGGCTGAAATTGATACATCGGCTGAATCTGTGGAAACGTCCCATGGCCATTTGTAGTACCAGGTAGATTCGCGGGTCTGGTTGAAGCGGACGTTTTGAAAATCCACATGAAGCGACGGTGGCGTCGGTGGCGTCGGCGGCGTCGGCGGTAACGCGAAGACGTCCTCTGATGAAATTAATCTTGTGGCTATATTTCCTTCCGTCCAAATGTCCATTTTTAACTATGGTACAAAGCGTTTATGGTTATTTGTATTAGTTTTTACCTTTCATTTTTTACCTAGAGAATGGTATAATGATATTTGTATATTATGAACAGAATAGCAATACGTTAAAAAAAAAAAGTAGACAATTTATAAAATAAGGTGAACCAAGTTATTTAACAATTTCTTAAATATTTACATTTATATTTATGTCAGACAATAACAAAATAATATGCCATAACTCCTTATCAATTTTCACGATAATCCTGAATATTTGTTAACCATAGAAAAAAAAATAAACAGAGTACTTTTATTTATAACGATCTACTGTCATTATTCAAATTGACAGGATTAATACAAAATTATACATGTATATGGATTATTGTTTCAAAATGCCAAATAAACTGATTGATAAAAGTATCATTGATTGTCTTTACCTAGCTTCTTTTTCCAGGTAGAATGTAAGTGTTATTATTAAAAAAAAAATAAAATAAAATATTCTCACTGCTTTTCTCTTTTACTCGTAAAATGTAAAATAGAAAAGAAAAAAATTTGAAAAATAACTAGACGTCTCTCACAAGTGTCACTGTAGTCACAGAACGAAGAAACGTCGGAGCCACCGTAAAATAATGCTCGTCTCGTGTGAATTGTCTCGGTACTAACTTCGAAATGTCAAATGCGCACATGTGAGGTCACTATGTATGTACGAGTTGAGTAAAGTAAATGGGAGAGGACAGGGTTGGGTGAGACACGAAGAACAGAGGGACCCGATGTAGGAGTAGGGCTCGAAGAAACGAAGGCCTAGCCAAGTTCCAACTCCTCATTTAAAGCAACCAATCCCAGCACTTCGTATTCCTGGATAACAGTGGAATTGTCACCAATTGCAAAGAAGTCACAGCTGGAAGATGGGCGTGCACGAAATATTTTTTTTTGTGTGACAATTAAACCGTGAAATAATCAAGTATGGTTGCCAAGCGAAGACTTGCGAATAAACGAAAAATATTGAGAAAATTTGTTTGTTTTGTTTTAAGTTTCTATTTTTTAATAATAAACAGAAGCAGTTTTGGTTTTTCTTTTAATGTGACTAGTGACACTGAATGAATTTTAAGCTGATTGTATGTTTGTTAAGTGACTTAAGAAATTGTGTAATATTAATAGGTAAGGGATATATGTTATTTTGGATTAATTATTGATATTTTTGAGTATACTTCGGATTACGCCACTGGGACTTGGCTATGATCTAATTAGGGATATTTATGGAAGGTCGTATTGCCCCTCCGTAATTTTAACCACGTGTGATTTGCAGTTGCCCTCCCTGTACCGATGTTTTGTAAATACTTTTTATATTTTCTTATTTTTTTTTTATCCACTGGAACCTTCACGGCACTTATGATCCCATGTTAGTATGCAGAGATGTCCTGTCGGCAACATTTCCAGACGACAAACGATTTCTCTTAGGCTTTTTTTTGGAGGCTGAGAAAAAACGCGATAAACTGCACCAATTACATCGACTGGGCGGGAATGATCATTTAAAATTCAAAAACGTCCCTGGCTCCAAACACTGCATTCCATCTTCTTAGTTAAGCCAAGATTTATCCTTTTCTTCGTACCAGATTCTGAAAGGTCTGAAAAATGTTGTTGTCCCCTGTTCATTATTATTATCAGATTTACATAGTTCCTAAAGTTTTGTTTTACCTTCATCCTTTTTTATTTAATCTTCATCGAGTACCTGCTCCGTCGCCTCTATTTTTAAATCAATTAGCTGCCATACATCATGGTATCAGAAACCAACATTCCAACCCTCTAGCACAGCCTGTTTATATAAGGGGTGCGTGCGGTAAGTACACGTTAACGATCCGGCGAACCGCAGCTGGATTTCTTCCCGGTGGATTGTGCTTTCGTGTGAGTTTCCAGATTTCGAAAAAAAACATTTCCTCGCCACTAATTGCAGTAACGCTTTACGAAGAAGACAGGATAAAGTCCGACGACTACTTTTCCAATGAACGAAAGTTCTGCAGACAGGAATAATTACCATATTATTAATCTTTGCAGAAAATCAATTTAAAAAAATGTACAATTAATAATCTCATAACTATTGTCATTATGGCATAAAAAAAATGGAGAATATTTATATTTCCCGGAAACACGAATCTCTTTAAAAGGAAACCGACAGAAAATTTAAGGACATTCGTCCTTTCCGTAAGAGGAGAATTTTTTCCCATTGTAATATACATATATAATACATGGGTTAGGTCTATACACATAGCCCTTGTCACGCCCCATTAAGGTTAGACGTCAGACAATATCCCTCAGGGAAACCGGAAAGCTTTCAAGGATTATTCACAAATGCTTAACTGGTTTTAACTGTGAAACGAGAACTCGCGTTAATTCAATTTGAAGACAAATTAATTTTTTTTTGTTTCAATCAAAAACTAATCCCTATCTAAAAGTACAATCAGCGAGTCTTAAATTCTTCACGCATAGCGTAACGGACAAACTTGTTATTTTTCTTTCATTAATGTCTTCAATGCCGGGATTTCATTGAACGTCGGCCATTACTGTGTCAACTAGAACATAAGTTAATCCGAAGGCGAGAGAGAGCCCACCTAAGAAAACATTTCGCTCACTGCCAGAAAGGCGAGTGGGTGGTGGATGTCAAGTTGCACGTTCTAAAGAGTCAGGTCTTCCCCAAAGATCGTATTGCTCTATTAATCATGCCTGTGTTGTGTTTAGTTTCCTTCTTCGAGGCATTTTACCTATAGACAACCGTTACGTGTGCAAACATAGAACTGGCTCTCCGACGCGTCTCGCATTTTCTTTGTGAAAACTTTTCCGTCGGCAGGAAGTCCAGCTTGTCAAACGGCGAAATTGGAAACTTGGTGCCACGCAGTCTGGGACTTTCTTTTTTGTCACGAACGAACGACAAGTTTGAGGAGTAACTAAAACATAAAGAATTATATATAATTAAACGTAAGCAGTTGTTGTTACCTCGGAAATAGGTTCATGAAAAATTAATGATTATATCGATGATATCAAACCACGATTTCTCCCTTGAGTAACAAAACAGAAAAGACAAACTGCTCTTTCTTTTTAAAAAGCCATCACACGTCCATTTACCCAGCAGCCATCACGGTGCCTCGACGCTATTGAAAAGTTCTGAACAGTGACAGAGACAAGAAGCTTTTAGAGAAGGTTAAGCAACGATAAGAAAGCATTATAAAATAGATCGGAGCCAAAAAATCACAAGCAGGAACAAGAACTAAGAAATTAATGCTGATTTCATATCACGCATAAAGATTATTGATTCACGATTTCAATGTTTGAATAACTAATCGATCCGATGAAATTTGTGGCAAGAAGATTGCACTCCGTCGGGTACATTCAAGAAATAACACTCGTGCCGAACCAAGGAATTGGTATATATTCATGTTTATTGAATTGTTTACGTAATTCAACGGTTAAGCAATACTTATTTAACGCGAATAATTTATCCGGTACAGCTTAATGAAGCAAATCAATTGATTATGAAGATAAGGATATTCTTGAATATCCAGTACAGATATTGAAACAAAATCTTGTCGAATACAAGCCAATCAGATTTCTGAATGCATTTCAAATTTGAATAAAGACGGTTATGAAACTTCGTTTTCAAAGAATTTCACTGTATAGATTGACTTTCTTTTTTAATCGAACTTTTAAGATATCCAAAGATTTTATGCTGTTCCGTGATTAAGCGCTTGACTGCTGGTTGGGTCAAAAATGTGGGTGTTAACGAATGTGTAATATGCCGTGATTATGACGGAGTGCAATGCGGTAGAGGATGGTGACTTTTTAAGTGAGTTGGGCCGCGTGAGAATTTCTTAGAGTGATGAGAAACCCAGACATCTTCTACGAGCACCCGGTTTATATCAAACAAGCCAAACCCTCGTTGCTTGTATATCCATTGTGGGAATTTGAATCTAGAATAATTAAAAGTCATCACTAAATACACAGTAGATTGAAGAAGATCAATAAGCGTGCGTATATCCAATTACAAAATGATTAATGTTGTGATGCAAGTTTTAAAAAATCCCTCCAATTTTTTTTTTCTTTTTTGATATCAACGTGAAAGCTTTTTTATTGAGTTCATATAAACGATAACATTTTTTTATTACTGGTGCACGAGGCATGATTAGGAACAATAAAATATCTAAAAATATTATAACAGTCTTATTGCATGATTTTAGGAAATTTTATGAAAAAGAAAAAAGAAATATTAAATAATTCTTCAATCTCTAGATTAGTTATAGTGATTTATATTGTGTTGAGCTGATGATAGTAATTATGATCCAGAGATCACTACGGGTCCAGGGTGCGTCTATTATTTTGGAATTTCTTTCTAATCCCATCCATAGCGTATATAGACTTATAAATAAGACAAGCACTGCAATAAATGTCAAAGAAGCATATGATGATCACTCAAGAACCGCCATTGGGTTACAAGAGCAAAGATATTTTTGGTTATCTTACCCAGAGTATGAAGTACGCAGCATCCTGCTGCGCTTCTTCCAAGAAGGCAGTCGCTGCCAGTTCGCGTACACTGGATGGACCGCATCTCTAGGACAGGACCTGAATCGTAAAGTCATAAAATTAATAAGTAATTATGGAAAGTCGTAGAAAGTATCCAGGTAATTATAAAAAAAAAAAATTGTTAACAAAAAAATCAGACTTAAGCATTCCTTTAGGCATAATATCACTATTCATACAGTACAATTATGAATATAAATTAAGGCTTAAATTTAAACCTTAATTTAAAACTTCTTCGAACTTGTTATCATTATTTTTCAGATATAGCCGATATTGCGCAACATTATCAATCCAGAAGATTACAACAAGGATTTAACATAGAGACTTGTCTAAGTACGCCTATGAGACGACTTGCAATATACTTAATCATGGCTTTGCTGTGCCTCGCGATTGTTTATTTGTTTATCAGTCTGGTAATGTTGATGTCAAGCATAAAAGAAGACGTGAAAAGTAAATCAATAACAACAAATAAATTACCAGAAATGGATGAAGCTACAGGTGAACCAGAAGATACAGCAAACTTTACATCACCTATATCAACGATATTGACACCGCTCGAATACAAGTAACTTTGTTTAAGATTATTTTTAATTTTATTGTTTTTCTATTTTCTTAACAACTACTACTTTGCTTCTTTTGCACGCTTAGTATACGGATCTTTCCTCTTCTGATACAAGACGAGACCGGAAGCTTCAATGCGACGTGTGAAACAGAAATTACAGTAATGCCAAATCGCAATACATTGCGAATTCCTGTTAATATCAGAAATATTTATATCCAAGATGCGTTTGTTCTTGACTTTCACACGAGAGACCAATTGGAGATAAAAACTGTGAATTGGGATAAAGAAAATGATATATATGTGATTGTTATGGAACAGCCAATAAAGGCTAGTCACATGTATATCCTAAGTTATAAATACAATCTGAAAATTAACAAAGGTGGAATTGGATTGTACTGGGAATCATACGTGGATAGCTTTAACAGGACAAGGTACAAATACATTGAAGGAACATATAATTTATGTTGAAATATAATATAGATGATATTAAAGATTTAATCATGATTTAATCATGTTATCAGATATTCTATCATATCAAATTTATCACCCAATTACGCACGCACTGTCTTTCCTTGTTACGACGAACCAGGATTCAAAACTCCATTTCGAGTAACTATCGGTCGAAATAAAACCATGAGGAGCCACTCGAATTCGAAAATGAAAATAACCAAGAACATGTGAGTGTTTATATACTTGAAGATAATATAAATTCAAAGATAAATGAAAAAAAAAACAAACATGTCTAAGCATAAAATACAGTGAATATATTTTTCGTTTTCTTTTGCTTTTATTTCAGGAAGGGTATGCCTGGTTTTGTATGGGATACGTATACTAAAACAGTTTCTATGTCCACTTATTTGTTTGCTATAATGGTTACCGATTTTGATAATTACACCGTCACCGAAGAAAATCGTTTTGGCCACACGATCTATGGTCGCAGCAGTCTTTTACCTTATACAAGATACACGTCGACGATGTTAACCAAATTGGTACCAATTATAGAGGATTTGACAGGGTTTCATTACGAGCTCGAACAGTTGGACTTAATGGTGGTATCGGACTTAAAATATGCGGCTATGGAAACTTGGGGCTTAATAACTTTCCAGTAGGTACACGCAAAGATTGTTCGTTATGGATGGAAGAAATTTTCAAAAATATTTTATATGTTCTCAAACAGAGAGAGTAGCTGTACAGTAAACGAGGAACCAACTAATCTGCTTTCCTTAAAGTACTATGCTACAATTGTAGCCCACGAAGTGGCTCATCAATGGTTTGGTAATTTAGTAACACCCCTTAATTGGTCCAATGTATGGTTAAAAGAAGGATTTTCATCATTCTTTGCATATATATCAATGACTCTTGTGAGTATAATAATATATTGATATTAACCCTTTCGATACGGGCGGGTTCTCCGCCGCGGTACTCCAGCTGAAGTCGCCTGTCTTATGTCAATTGCTTTTTATGCAGAGCTACTATAGTAGCGCCGGTAGTAGCGAAAGGGTTAAAATTTGTCAAAGTTTCTCATTACTTCTTTATAATACAGGTCGAACCATGTTGGAATATCGATGAATTATTTATCAAAGACTCTACGGAAGCATTGACAGCTGATGCACTGGATGATACGTATGCCTTATTGAATCCTGTTAAAAATACTAGTGGCCCCATTGATATATTCCATTATATTTTATACGTCAAAGGCAACAGTGTGATCAATATGATATACAATTTTGTGGGAAAGGACATTTTTATAGAGTGTATTCAAAAATACATACGTGCTTATGCATATGGATCGGCTGAGCAGGAACACCTTTGGATGATTTTTGATAACGTACTATCGCATCGACAAGTACTTCCTGATTATCTCTCCATGACCGAAGTCATGCACTCCTGGACTCGTGAACGTGGCTTTCCAATATTGCAGATTAATAGAAATTTGCACACCGGTACAGTTCACTTGATTCAGGTTTGTTGTACGATGTCATCGATCTTTAGAAAACTCATCTGTAACGATACAAACAATTTAAGATTTAGAGTGTTGACCGAAGGGACACATTATACATTATTATTGATATAATTCAATTACAGGATAGATTTCATCATGATGGTCCAAGAGAAGGGAGTAGGGAAATGTGGCATGTTCCAATAAGTTGGACAACTCAAATAAATCCTCAATTTAATGAAACTGCACCAAAATTATGGCTGAGTAATAAACAGATGATGTTGAACGAGACATCATTAAGAAATGCTATATTGAGTAATCATTGGATCTTCTTTAATCTGAAACAAACTGGTAATTTGTATACATGTATGATAAATCTTTATGATAATGATAAATTGACAGTTTCTTATTCGGACCTAAATTTCTCTTCAGGATTTTACCGTGTAAATTATGACAATGGCAATTGGCTATTATTATTCACTGACTTTGACAATTTCCCACCTGCGATAAGGGCTCAAATAATTAGTGACATTTTTGCTATGGCCGCAGGAGGTTTTTTGGATTATAATATGGCTTTTAATGGTGCTAGGAAATTACAAAGTGAAATTTCATCAATAGTATGGAACATTGCCGTTACTGCACTCAAACCTATACAAACACACTTCTATCACACGTCAGGTTTTCAGGCAAGTGCTTCAAAGTTTATTCAAATAATATTTACTTCACTGTATAATTATTTCATATGTAAAGACGCCAAGAGGTACGTTACTTTTCTCGCATGTAACAATGACGGGTTGCCTATCATCAGGCTTCAATTCCATAGCGATACTTGCTTTCAAAAATAGTTAACATTGTATTTTATCTATTACAGCAACTCATGAATATACTTGTCGACAATGTTTTTCGCTACGTTGTAAACTATACGAGTCTCAATTTGCACGATGAAATGATGCAATTCAAAAGTGAAATGCTTAATTATGCTTGTATGGTG
Source organism: Hartigia nigra (assembly GCA_031001745.1). NCBI lineage: Eukaryota > Metazoa > Arthropoda > Insecta > Hymenoptera > Cephidae > Hartigia > Hartigia nigra. Next base: position 243,986 of record JARPRG010000070.1, on the reverse strand, counting down.
GGCAATACAGAATGTTCGAGAATAGCACTGAATTATTTGCGACAACGTACAGATGGAAAACTAGAATTAGGGTGAGTAGAGTTTAGTATATACAACAAGATTTTTATAATTAACTTTTAATCATTTACCATTATCTGAATTTATGGAAATTACAGAATTCCTAAGCACTTAATATATTGGGCATATTGCGCAGGGATACGTGGCGGTACCGACAGAGATTGGTATAAGCTAATGGATCTTTATAAAAACGACACGTCACTAGACAAAGATCCTATGATCTATGGATTAGGGTGTTATAAAAAATCGAATTTTTTGGAAAAGTACAAAATATAAATATTTTACTAAACTGGCACTCAAAACTTGTATTACAATTTCAATTGATTCATTTACGTCATAGGTACTTGGATATGTTAACGGTAGACGGACGTGTTACCCAACAGTTATATTTAGCATTATTATCCATAGCAACAAATCCTTACGGAGCCAGAGTGGCCCTAAATTACTGTGTCCACAATTGGAATCTCATTGAAGACTAGTAAGTACCCGAAATAATATTTTTTTATTATATTCTAGAAGACTTTTATAAAATTTATATCCACCGCCAATAATCACATTATTTTTAATGATATTTTTAGCGGTAAAGAATCCAATAAGAACCTGGCCGTTTTAATCAACTCGTTATCCAAGTTTTTGAATACCGACGAGGATTTAGACGTGGTAAGTGGTTTTAAAAAATTGAAAATCAAATGAATTATCTTTCCGTAATACTGTAGGTTGAAGAAATAATAAATTCTTTCAGTTAAAGTCGTTGAATGTAACAAAACCTGATGAACTAAGTACACTGAAGGACGCCATAACGAAAGTGCACAATAACGTAATGTGGGGTCATAGATTTAAAAAAGCCGTGCAAATAGCGATTAACGACCATTACACGTATTTGTCTGCATAATTATTATAATATAAATAGCGACAAAGACAATTGATCGATTGGGCAATACAGACCAAAACCAAAATCCAAAAACACTTTACGATTTCAACCTGATCAGAATGAACAAAAATAAAAGGAAAATAAAGTCAAAGTCGATTTTTGTACGTTATCTGGTGTCTGGTAATACTTGCGGATGAAACGTACAAAGTTAATACTACCTCCAGATACTATATACCATAATACTAATTTTTAAATAATCCAAAATCCTTAAGGAAGACGTTAAAGCCAGGTTGTATACGAGTAAATACAAAAAATGAAAATGACCATAGAAGAATTAAAATCCGAGAGCCTGGATTGGTGATTTGCGACAAAAATGGTAACAATGGAATAAGAAAAAGAAGAAACGTGAAAGTGTATAAAAAGCGAGCAATGCGAAAGAAAAAGAACGCACGCACACGTTTCATGTATGGTACATTGTATATATTGTGTCTCAAGTTAGCCGGAGTCGGATAAGCCGAGACCCTTGTTGTTAGCCAGCACCTTCGTGTAGCAAAGCGAAGAGGACTCGTATAGCGAGCGTGAGTTTCGTGTGGTCAGGAATGTTGCTAAGTAAGGGATTGATTTACGAGCAGTTATCATACCGCCAAACCAAAACCCTAATAGATTCAGGTCAACGCCACCGCTATTCTTCGAAGTCGTTTATAATAAGTCCGAGGGGCCCCTTTCTTAAACCCTACCAACCCCAATACTCCTGTGGCCACATCGATAGAACGAAAAGATTTGAAAGCCTTAAGAAAAAAAAAATAAAAAACAACTATTTACCATTATATTATTCCTCGAGACCATCTTCTTTGTCCAGTAAATATTCACGTATAAAGTTATTCGAACGAAAATCAGCCGAGTCGTATGCCGGCATAAGGTATATCAAGTGCAATGAAACGATCTGTTATAACGACTGAATATATTTTGTTTACGTTAATAAAATGCTTCGCGATTATTCTTTAATTTCATTAATAATATTTATTAAGATAATTGTGTAACGATGTAAAGAATATATTAATGTAGAAATACATACTTCAGTCTTTCGTTGTATCGGCGTAATTACGTTCGTACGACGTAACCTTACCCACGAAGTAAGCCTGGTGTCTTTGAACGGAATGAAAGAGCAAAGATGGCGGCAAGACAGGGAAGGTGGTGAATCCTTGATAGAGACATAAGGTGCCGGTACCCGTAGCTTCTTACAGAGGCAGGACCCTTCTTGAAGCTAATGATTCGGTCATTGCAACGGGTGCTAGCCGGGTGGTGGAAAGGAGTGGTATGAGTTGGAGTAGAAGGAGGAGAGTCATGGCGAGGAGACGAGGATCGGCTGGCCAGGAAAGTAAGCCCGATCCCAGTTCGAACGCTTCACCTCGATAGACACTTACCTACCGCGACACGGAGAATCGATCGATCGTCTATACATAAAGGATCACCGTGATTCAGTTATCGGAAAGTCTATTTGAATTTGATTTCTCGTACTTGATCGACGGGACTACTCACAGAAACTGCTCATGTTTCTGATTTGGGGGTTGCTACTACTACGCACCCTGACGTATACTGCTGCCGGAAATAGCTACCAGACTTCGACATCCTTCAGAAGTACGTAGAGCAATGTAATATACGAAATAAAAGGACAATTTAATAAGCTTCTTAACATTTTGAGTATCTATATCGTCCAAATTATTAACTGTTCGTACACTTTTTTGACTTGGATGTTCGCGTATCGGAATGGGATACGAACGATATTGATAACGTCTATTTTATAAGGGGTGATATCTTTGTCTGGCAAGATGAAAGTTCAAATAATTTCTTCGTATATATTTGTCCTTTTGATTTTGATTTTTTTTCTCATCAGGATGTATCATTGAAAGTATTTTTTCTGTTCGGGACAGAATGGTGGCCGTGGTGTTTATTACTTCCGGGCTGTTTGGCGTCGTGGACGAAATATGTCGAGGAATACGATTCCATGAGGGTTGCACGATGCGACGCACGTTGTGGCGAAAATCCACCTGACGAAGTAAGTAGGTCACTCGATATTAGCAGTGTAATTTAAATTAAATAGTCTTTGCAAAAAATCAATGTCAAATTGAATACTTTTCATGCGTTTATCGTTATCTTTCCATTCATGGTACATCTATATCAAGAATTATATTAAACGCATGGAAGCTTATACTCCCAGGAACAAGTAATATATTGGCTGAATATTCATTTGGAACTCGTGCTGCTGTTAGGTGCGACTGAACGTGAATCATTTGTCAGCAGCTGTTCATATGTTTTTGCACAGTCTTAATGTTATATCCGAATATTCTCAACTCGTATATATATATATATACGATTGGATCGTGCAAAGCTTCGAGGCACTTAATAAAGAAGCGAACGTTTGAAAAAACTGC
>JARPRG010000070.1:190493-230117 GCA_031001745.1 Hartigia nigra | reverse complement strand
TTTTTTTTCCTTCAATTACTATACTACTTGTATGCATTACACGCACGATTAATTACCCTAATCAGTGTATTAAATTAAATAATAGTAGTGGGATGATGCATTACCGTTTTCCCCCCAGTAAGACCAGTCGGATGCTTGTACTAAATATAGACCTGAAATAGAATTTTGATTGATTAATTGAAATAATACAAGAATTGATTATAGGTTTGTAGTTATTATTTTGATCGTGCGAACGTTGCTGCTACGGTACTTAATTGGACGATTAATTTGATAAAGAGCTTAAAGACTCATCTAAACGATTCTTGAATGTTATCAACTTGCTTTACTTTTCCCCAATCGCAAAATCTTGGTGAATTACAAAGTGTCAAATTACAATCGTTGAAGTGCTAAAAAGGATTTTTATCAACTGATATAACTATCGCTTTTGTTACAGCTGAATTATATATTATTGATTTAGGAATGGCAGATACCAATATATATACATAGTAGTATGACGATAATTAATCCATATTCCTTCATCATTCTGTAGATAATGATATAACATTTATACAATTTATAAGCTTATTATAATGTCATTTTTCTAAATTGATTGAACAGAGTACACAATTAATAATATCAGGTTTGATAGCTGATATTGATAAATTTGTAGATATAGAAATCCTCATAAATTTACTTTTATTATATAATTAGTATAAGTACGATTAAAGGCAATATTGAAATTGGAATATCAGGATGTTATCATGAGAATTATGATTGTATAGTAATTTATTGTTTTTTTTTTTTTTTTTTTTCATTCAGGGAATTAAGAATTATTACTATCATGAAAATACTCATTTAAATCATCTGAACGTCAAATTCTGAATAGGATGGATTAATTGTAATTTTTATCATTGTCAATTTTGAAGACGCTTGAATTTTTGGAAAACAAAAAAAAAAGAAAGAATCTGAGATACGAGGATAAAGATCTTCTGTCATCTGCCTGTCAGGTTAATTGATAATAAAAATACGTCAATTTTCTAACTTAAAAAAATTATGTTAACTTTAGTAGCCAATTAAAAAGGCAAAAGTGCTGAGGAATCGGCGACGTTGTTTCCTGTATTTTTTCCATTGGTAATTTAAAATGAGAATTGAATTAAAACAAAAAAAAAAGAAACGCTCGATTCTAATCGTACACAAAAGCTTTGTATATTACTTTGACTGCAATTGACGTACAATTCTACCTAATCAAAAATATTAATGGCTTCTTTATTCAGGCTTGTACTTTGACGAATGATTGAACAAGGGAACCCGCAGATTTTAATAACTGTAATATGTGCTTCCTGTCTGACGTCCAATAGATGACATGCAGAAGACCTCATCCACTCAATAAGCTCTGCGTTAATACATTGGGAAAAGTTCACCGTGACTATTTAACATTTAAATATAAAAATTTCACAAGTATCGTAACAGGAAAAAAAATGAGACACTGATTATCCACAATTTCCAAATTAATCAAACAATCCCCTCCTCAGCAGATCGGCGTAAACAGGAAAAAAGATTCACAACAAAAATTAGTATTAAATTACAAAAGAAGAAAATCCATTATTTCTACTGATTTAATTATAATCGATCGGAGCGATTCAATTAAATGTTTGCGATAGAAAACATTTATTTTCGATCTAACGCGTTGATATGAATTTTAAAAACAATGTCACTCGATATACACTATTTTTTTTTAAATATTTCCTCAACTTTTTACCTGACAATTTTAAGGTCACGATCAAAAGTGTATTCAATTTCATCGTACACGCTTCGACAAAACTATCGATTAACTAATCGACGAGATGTGACCAGTACGACGACAAGTTGACGACTGGACTCTCGTAAATATACTCGCCAACCCTCCGAGATTACACAAGATCCCATACTCTCGCTGAATTGAACTTGTACGTCGTACTACGTACTAACGAACATTCGCCACCACTGCTATTTTATACCAAGTATAGATATATGCCGTTACGATATATTGTTATGCCCTAAGCGATTACTTAGTTATGCGCTTCGTCTCCTCTGCCTTTCTTAGTACTACTATCACCTCGTACCAAGTGATAAGTAATCCTTCGTCAGCTAAAATAGTAACAAAGCGAAAGAAGGCGATGCTCCTACCTGGAGGAGCATCAAGTAGTCAGTCGTCGAACTCCGGGCTACGTGTGAACGTCAATCTTTGATTTGTGTGAAAGAAATAGAATTTATGAACACTATTGTCAATGAAGAAATAGAATTCTGAATGAAACATTTAATTACGTTTTCATTATAAAAGGTGTGAAATCGTATTTATCCCACGGCATAACGATATATATGAATTCGCCAACGAAAAAGATACTCGAAGCTAATTATCAAATTTTATACAAGATGAGCGATAGGCCTAGTGAAACTATGGTCACGGTAGTAAACAAGTTCTTAAAATTTTCCGACTGACTCGCAGTAATTTGCAAGGGAATAGTAGTTATGTAAAAGAAAAAAAAAAACAAATTAAGTGTAATATTATGTATATTGGGCAAAACTTGTAGCTACCAAGGATATGTTTCTGCGTGAAATGAATTAAGAATTTGGTTAAAAAAGAAAAAAAAACTGATATTTTAAAAGCGATATTATACGATATTAAAGATAATTTCTTGTCCTTTACTTTTGTTACTGTATTTTTATTTTTTTGCTGGATTTATTGGATTAAAAAAATTTCAAAAACTATATTTCATACTTTGGATTAAGTCAAACTTGATAATACTTCATTTTTGGAGTTTAGGCGCACTATGGGTTACGCTATAGGATTTTTAAATTAGAGATGGGCTTGATTGGCGCACTTAATTGGTATCTCACGAACGTTCAATCAAATTGGCGCGTTTTTGAAATTCACACAACTTTTTCCTTGATTATCGCGAATCCTCAAGGTAGGATGCTCTAGTTTCCTGAATAAAGAATCTTATTAATATTACGCCAAGACGACGAAACGAATCGAGAATCTTAATTCTTTTAATTCCCACGTTGTAAGGCTTAGCGCGATCATTGTAGTCTTTCAGATTGATCTGAGAAAGTAAAAATTCAAAAACTTTCCCAAGCGTAAATCGGCCTTGGCAATGATGTGTTGTTACGACCGCATGTTTTTTTTTTGGCACCCTGACAGTGACGTACATAAAACTCTGGGGGCCTCGTAGAACATTTAAATTTTGAAGGTATCCGCCAAAAAACGTAATTAAAAAATTTTAATGAAGCTTAATAACCTTAATAAATATATAATAAAAAACAATAGAAAACCCAAGAAATGAATAACTGTTTAAAAAAAGTCAAAACAGTTTAACGCCTTTCTGAATCACTTTGTAACGTACAGGGCCTTGCCGTACAGTCCCCCCCAAAAAAAAAGTTAAACAACTACTTTTGTGACAGGCCTACAAAATGCTGTATCACGATACACATACATTAAACAACTGACCAGGTAATCAACCTTCGTATACAGAAATCGCTTGTAAATGATTTTAAACTGATAAACGTAAGAAACCTGTTTCGACTGTCTGAATTATTAATGAGGTACAAGAATTACGAAATTCATCACGAGACATACCGAGCATCATGACCTTCTTCATAAAGTTACGATTTGCCATAGCGTTGGCAATTAATCAGAACTCAGCACCAGGCCCAATTAGTGCAAATAACCGAGGACAGGATTAACGTTGTAATTACACGGTGGCGTCAGGTTACGCCGTATTATACAATAAAGAAACTATTAAAGTCGACAATTGAACGCTGAGATTGTTAAGCGTACATCGATCGTCACTAAATCATTGATATTGATATGACGTCATATCGATAATATAATCACACCCGCGTACACTTCTTCTTCAAACTTTTAACTAAATGCTTAATTACGGTTATGACACTCTAATATTAATACGACTATTATTAACTAATACAATGTAGTATTATGTTACCGATTATAACTGTAAATCCAATACTAATTCTATGCGAAATATTCATTTCTAGCATATCTAATTATTATATGGAAACTCTGATGTATACAGTGTAAAGGCTTGGAAGCGACTGCAATCCAAGAAAATACAGTAGTCCTGTGTATACACATATATTCAACCCTCAAACTAGATTACACAAGACAGTACCAGTAGCCATGTTGCGAAGTCACGAATGATTTACGATAGACACCTTGCACGCGACAATTTGCGAATAAAATACTTGCCAATCTTTTATTCCTGATTTTCATAAATGATTTAAAGGATTCTGCGATTGAGCGAATAGACGTCTGTAATGATTTCAAAAATTGCGTTCTTTATACTTGTTTTAAAAATTTTTTAATGATCTCTATTCAGAAAAAAAAAAAACTAAGACTGTCCTCTCAACCGTGAGGTCACGGGTTCGAATCCAAGTCGGGTACAAGTATTTTTAGATGTCTGGGCATTTGAAGATCTCGTCTTCTTAGACGCATCGCGGTACGCAAGGTAGTGCCCAAAGCATTTTGTTGAGCGACATGTCGCTCATGATCGATCGCTACTTTTTATTTTAACGGACACTATCGTGTCGATAAAATCGAACGATTAAATCGACAACTGGCTTTATTTATTGATATAGTACGTATGACTTTTGTCAACTGTCAAAGGTTTGGGTTATTGTTGGATTTTCGAAATTTATAATAGTCGCGAAAAATAATTCGTCACGGATTACAATTTGGTATGGATTAGGTAGGTTAATTGATAAGAGTCATTATTTTTCTTTGTACTGTACTTAGGACGCATTGAATCTGCGTTGTAACACGTTTTGTCAATCTCGAAGAGGATCGGAAATTGACCGTAATATATTCCCCCTTAACCAGTTATATGGTTATAATTAATTATATCGTGTGACCCTTAAGCTGACCGGTCACGCAATTTACAATTTACGAGTCGGTCTCTCTGTACAATGATTCATGGATGTTTCTCGATCCTTAATGATGGCTAAATATTTATATTTTAATTTTTATACTTGTCTATATAAGCTTTCACGTTGTTTTTAGTTCTTGGTTGGTACTTGTTTCAATTATCCTCTACTTAAACGTCTTTCTTCTTTTATGGCTAAGTTTAAGCTTTCTATGTTTTCTTTCTTTCTAATTCTTCCTGACGCGTCACGAATTCTCTCAACGATCAGACTCTTCTATTATTGTTACAGCTGGCTGCCATTTTGACTATTCTTTAAACGATACCACTGCTTAGTAAATATAAAAGTCTATGAGAGATATTGACAAATAATTGTAAGCCATAGAATCTTACAATTAGCATAATTTTACCTACTATTTAATTATTAAAAAACATTATCAGTTTTCCGCACGGATATTTAAATACAACAAAAATCATCGACCTCCTACGCTGCTCGATGTTGACTTAAAAGAAAAGCCAGCTGCCATTTTTGTATCGTGCTTTATCTCTGTCTTCGTTTAACTTTTTAATTCAATGATTCATGAAAGATAATGATGCAGTTTCAGCTGCACCGAGTGGTACCATTAAACTTGTACAAGTAGAAATAAAGAAGTCCTTAAACCTGACGCGCGAATCGATCATGTCCGCATACATAAGTTTCCAATAATTTAAAAAGATTTAACGCCGTGGTTCAGAAAAATCACGTTAAAAAAACCAGATATGCTAATGAATTGCGTAAGGCTTAAAATGGAATTGCGCGACTGAATATGTTATTCGTAATTATTGTACACCCTGTACACAGCGTTAGTTGGCACTGAACACAGCGAAATATAACTATTTCGAGTTCTCGCATACGAGAACGTGGGATTCACGAGCATTTTCAAAACGCCTGCTACTAACAGCAATACAGATACGGATCTACAAGCAGTACAACAATATCGCGAAAGTGATAAGAGTCTAATATTCCGTCTTAATTACCAAGTCTATCCCGTAAGATCCAATGAGAATTAGCATGTAACGTCTATGAAAAAATTAACGTTACAATTTTTGCAACAAAAACATCAGCCAAACTATAAAGATGCCTCATTCAATTTCTTACAGCGTATCTTGACAGCCTGCCAAACCGCTTCAGCCAATCAAACAGAAGACTTTAACATATAAATCAATTATCAAAGTATCAAACGTACGCAACTAGCAGATTCTCATAACCCATTTTAATCTTTACTCTACAACAATGCTGTAACTTTCATTTTCTTTTCACTCTGTACCAATCTGACGTGCAAATTTTATATCTACAATTATCCCAATGGCACAATTCTCATTCATAAAGTATACTTTCTAGTTCCCTAATACACCATGGCAAATTCCCAATTGCACAATTTTCCCCCTCTCGCGCCAACAAAATTGAGAACAACAGTCGCAGCGAGAGTCGAGAGCATAAATCAATGTACAATGATAAAATCTCCCTTACGCCTACAAAGAACCATCTAAATACTACAAGAAGCTTTATAGGAAAGTCCAAAATGGCAATTCCAGGTTGAACATTAACATGATTCCTGACGACGCCAGGAAACCATCATTTACATGGGTAAGTGGGAGTGGCGTCGCTGCTACGTCCGAGGACAAGCGACTGACGAAAATAGAAAAGCGTACGAAGTCATAATAGTATCCAAGGAGAAGTAGTGTTCCATGTGAGTTCCTTAGTATTCCGTAGCACGCGAGATCAAAAAGACATGGCACGAGTCCCCATGAGATCATCCCTTAGAAGCAGAGATTCCTCAAGCACCTCAACGGGAGCAGATCCTCGCGAGAGAATAAAGGACTGTTGTAGAAAGCTCGTGGCTTTCATGTGCACCCAGGTCGGCGTGGGTGGTTTGGTCGTTAGCTACGCGATAGTCGGTGCCTTCGGCTTCATTTCCATCGAGACCCAGCAAGAATATTCCCACTTGAAGGAAGTGACCAAGCTTCGAAAAATCTGCGCCAATGAACTCTGGTCCAGAACGGCGGGTGATCTTCAGGTGAACGTCTTAAACAAAACAGCCTTCGATCAAGAGACAGAATTGATATTAAGAAAGTTTCAAGAAAATTTTACACTTGCCGTTAAGCGTGGATACGACGGTAGAACGGCTAATGACGTCTGGTCATTTCCGGCTGCATTGATGTTCTGTTTATCCATATTTACCATGATTGGATATGGTAACATGGTACCACGTACTTCCTGGGGTAAGGGTGCCACTGTTATGTATGCTGTCTTTGGCATACCCCTGTATGTACTCTATTTCTTAAACATGGGCAAAGTTTTGGCACAAACCTTCAGATGGCTGTACAGATGGATTCACGAATGCAGTGGCGAACAACGTACTGGTCCACGTATCATAGTACCGTCGACCGCATGTTTATGGGTAATATTTGGATATATAGTGGCTGGTGCTATAATGTTTGGTGAATGGGAAGGATGGAATTATTTGGACAGCGCTTACTTCTGTGTTACGTCACTGTGTAAAATTGGTATTGGCGATTTTGTGCCGGGTGCTAATATTCTGGAATCGAAAGGTGGTAGTCAGACTAAATTGGTTATTAATTTTGTTTATCTGCTACTGGGTATGGGACTGATCGCCATGTGTTACAATCTGATGCGAGAAGACGTGAGAGTCAAGGCCCGTGAACTGCGCGAAGATTTGCGAGAGGCATTAGAAGATATTAGAATTAAAATGCTTACATGTTGTCGGGGTAATCCGGATTGAAAGGCACTGTATGGGACTATCGATTATTGATTCCGTGAATGGTGCCTCTTCGGAGGGAAATTAATTTTGTTTTATTACCTTAAGAATTTGACGAATTCTTGCAGTACCGGAAGTATTCGATGTTCAACCAATTGAATTGGATTTTTTTTTTTTAGAAATTCCAGACTGTACTTGTATATGAAACCAGGTGCATTTGTGACGCAAGAAAAGTTCATTGTTCTTGTTTATTATTCTTATTGTTATTATTGTTACTACGCTAGCGAGACTTGCCAATGTCATTAACACGTAAGACGTATATCAACGCTTTGGCAGATGTCAAGTGTTTATCTTGTGAAAGCGCAATAAATTGTAAGAACCTTAAATATTATGTCGTGGCAAATATCGGAAATTGCAAAGATGCATTTTTTTTTAATTTTATCAACGTTTTTTCATATCTTCGTTTCATTTTAATTACGTTACTCAGGTAAAAGTGAATGCGACTCTATCGTAAAACATACACTTTATCGCATTCGTTATTTTGTACGTTATCGAACATTCACATTTTCTTATATTATTTATACGTATTAAGAATCCAAGTTATATATAACACGCCATTTCTTTGATACAATAACAAAGAAAACAATCGTAAAATAAAAAAATAAAAAAAAAAGGGTTTACGATACAATATGTCTTTTTATTTCGTCCATTTGTTTTTGTATCGAACACGCAATTTTTATATCCAGCCCACCTCGACTATCTCAGCCTTGATTTTCCACACACTGAATATTTGACTGAACGTATGACTCCCGTTGGACCATTTGAACAATTTTCAATATAAGCTTACTTTAATTTTATATCGAATCCGCTTATCATTAATGAAATTTCATTGAATCTCAATGAGTGTACGAATGCATCGAACTGTGACGCATGAAGATACCTTTCTAGTTTCAGTGAAATAGCATGTGGCCTAGTAACGTTACGAAAATAAACCCGCATCCGCTTTTATAAATTTCTTAGCGCTTGACTATTCGAGTGAGTTATACTTGCGATGTCATTATACATACCGATGCTATTAAATTAATTATATTAATTACGATAATTAAAAATATTATTAAAACCATTAAAAGCGTTATTACCTAATATTTCGTAATCATTAATAGTTACTACGATGCCACGTTCTATATCTTATTCGATATCACAACAACTGTTAGTGGAAATGATTTTTAATATATTTCATGTAATAGACAATATTCGCATTACTTTTTTTTTTAATTGACCTTGATTCTTTAATGGTCAGGTAATCGATTGCAAGCTCGCCAACAACGTCTGCACAACGTCCCTAGATTGAGCTTTGTACAATAAAGGTAGTACTGGCTTGTTGTATTGTATGAAGTTACGTTCAGATTGATTAAAATGAATTTTAAAAGAGATCATTTCCAGATCAGCTGGAGACTTTGTACGCAATTGGTATTTCAATGAGAAACTCAATTAATTCTTATGTACAACTTTGAATCGTGTTAATGAATCGATATGGAATCAAAAATTTTGTATTTAAACAAATTGTCTGGCTTTGCTGGACGATGCAATGATGTTTTGTACTCATCTCCATTGATGCTAACAACAATGAAACATCTTCTTGTATTTTTTGGCGGGGATGTACAAGTATGTTTTAAATAGATAAGTAATGGAGTATTTTATGGTTATTATGTAATTTCATAATATTTATTTGCAATAGGATCTGAAATCATGTATGGAGAAACACAAGGATAGTAAACGCTATCTTAAATGGAGTTTGGAAAATACATTATCTATTTTAGCTGAACGGTTTCCTCAAAGTCATATAATGATTGTTCGACCATCAAGGTAAAAATGAGTATTGCTTTGTTTCGAGAGACAATAATAATTGTGTGCTTGTACTTTAGGATTGAGATGAAGAGTTACGCTGTGTTCAGTTGTTACGATAACTTTGTACCAGGTGATGAATACGGTGTGCCAACATTTAAACCCAATAACAGTGCATTGTTGCATTTAAGTAAACTGCTTCGTTCTGTTTCGACTCAAGTTTCTCAAGAGGTAATGTCTGTTGTATGTAATTTTGTTTTAGAATAATACTGTAATATATTTATTGATGACATCGATAAGGTTTATTTGTATCAGGATATACTTGAAACCAACTTGACGTTAATGGGATTTAGTAAAGGATGTGTCGTATTAAATCAGTTAATGCATGAATTTCATCATATAGAAGATCATGAAAAATTTGATGAAAACTTAAAGGATTTTATAAATCGCATTAAAGATATGTGGTGGTTGGACGGTGGTCATGCTGGTAGCAAAGACACATGGATAACTAACAAAAGAATTGTAGAATCTTTTGCAAAATTAGGTACAAAATTCGGTATTTTCTATGAACTATGGAAACGTTAAATATTTCATTCTTAAAAACTTGAATGTTGTAGGAATTAAAGTTTATGTAGACGTGACACCTTATCAAGTTAACGATGAGCATCGTCCGTGGATTAAAGAAGAGGAAAAGTTATTTTGTAAAACTTTACAAGAATTAAATGTACCTGTTCAACGAACTTTACATTTTAAAGAGGAACAACGTAATCTTATAGCTCATTTTAATGTGCTTACAGTAATTAAGGCTATTTATACGTAATAAACAATATACTTAATTAGATGTATGGCTTTGACGTTCTTTTAAACTTCATAAATCGTTTATTACAAAATAGTAACATTCTGGTGTAAAAATCTTCATCGTCTATATTACTTACCAAGAACGATGTTCAGTTACATTCAGTCATTTTTTTCAGCATCTCCTTATTATCATTTGTTTTACTTTAGATTATTAGCAGCGATTTGAACAAGGAGACTGGTAGCGTTTTATCCGTTGTTGAACAGCAACTAAAAAGAAATTATATGAAGTACAACATGTCGATACAAACTTATTTAAATAATTTGTATAAATATTATTACAGAATAAATTACCATACCATCGAGTCTATTGGGTAATCTAATTTCAGCCCATTCGTCAGATCCATCGCAGCAATCACAAAAGCCATCGTTCACCTTATACGATGAAATTTTATCTGCAATTAACCAACGAATACAGGCATAATTTACTCTTAAAAAAATAATATCATTAAAATTAATAAAAGTAAATTGTTTGTCACCTGCAGAATGCGAGGAGGAAGCTTCGCAGTGGAAGATACCATTGTTACATGCATTGGTACCTGGCTCATCGCTACCATCCAAAGGACAGTCACAATAGTCATCATTAATCTTAACGAAATCTATTTCAGCCTTTGATGCGAAGCACACAAATTTCCCTCGTGCATTAGGAAGATACTTGGAAATGTCTTTGTCTTGGATACCTCGCAGTGACACATTGCCTTTCCCAACAGGTATCAGTTTAGAATGTAATGGTTCATTCCATTTGGAATGTTTTTTCTTAGCGATAACATTGTTACCATTATGACTATTGTTAGTAATATTCCATGAAATTACGCGATTTAACTCCTTGAAGTATAATAATTGATAAGACACAAAGAATACACCTACTACAACAACGCTTAGTAGCATATATTTAATTTTCTTCCGGAAAAGATGTTTTATCCAAAACATTTCATTTTTCATTGTAAATTCTAATGTTTTACTGCACCGGCACAATTATAACGTAAACATTAGCCTGGTAACCAAATTGTTCAATATTTAACATTAAATTATATACACTTTATTAACAGCACATTTTCACTCAACTAAAGCAACGTCTCGTAAAATAACATAACAATATGTACATCGAACTACTGAAACGTGTTACTCTGAGAAAGAAAATACGTAATATATTTTATATGGCACACTTAACATTAACTGTTGTTCACTGTCGTTAAGCTTTTCAAGTGACACCCGGTATATTTCTATAGTTAATGCTCTGAGAATTCACTAGGATTCCGAAGTACTTTGGTATTACTGTTTAGTACTGTTTAGTACTTTTGAGTACTAGTCAGCACTAGTCTCTTTGGCGTTGTCGTTTACTGAACATAACCTAAGCTTCCATTTCAAGTATATCCATACATTCAATAAGATAAAGTGTTTCTACAGTAAATATGTCTATTGAAATTGAGTCGGCTGAGTAAGTAATGAATAATTAAAAATGCTATAGTATAGATATTATATGCGCCGTTATGTTTCAGCGTTATACGATTGATTCAGCAATACTTGAAAGAATCAAATCTTGTAAAAACACTACAAACTCTTCAGGTTTTGTATACAATGTACAATTAATAATTGTAATACTTGTCACTAATTACATATTTGTTACACAAACATTTTTTTGACAGGAGGAAACCGGTGTATCTTTGAATACTGTTGATAGCGTTGATGGATTTGTGGCTGACATAAACAATGGACATTGGGATACCGTTCTTAAAGCTATACAGTCCCTTAAGTTACCCGATAAGAAACTTATAGATTTATACGAACAGGTAGGTCAAAATCTTGATACGATAATTAAAGTATTCGATAGTTAATTTCTATTATTCCTAAGGTTGTATTAGAATTGATTGAATTACGAGAGTTGGGAGCTGCAAGATCATTATTGAGACAGACCGATCCTATGATTATGATGAAGCAACAAGAGCCTGAACGATATATACATCTAGGTAATTGTAAATTGTAGTTGTATTACAGAAATTCTTAGAGAAAAATTATATTCTTGATTTATGCTTTAGAAAACTTGCTTGCCCGCTCTTACTTTGATCCACGTGAAGCATACCCCGATGGTAGCACAAAAGAAAAACGACGAGCACACATTGCAACTGCACTAGCGGGAGAAGTCTCAGTAGTACCATCCAGCAGATTGCTCGCTCTCTTAGGACAAGCATTAAAATGGCAGCAACATCAAGGTTTATTGCCACCAGGAACTACTATAGATTTGTTTAGAGGAAAGGCTGCCGTAAGAGACCAAGAAGATGAAAAATATCCAACTCAGTTATCGAAGCAAATTAAATTTGGACAAAAAGCACACGTAGAATGTGCTCGCTTCTCACCAGATGGCCAGTATCTTGTTACTGGCTCGGTTGACGGATTTATAGAAGTATGGAACTTTACAACGGGAAAAATAAGGAAAGATTTGAAGTACCAAGCACAAGATAATTTTATGATGATGGAGCAAGCTGTCTTGTCAATGGCTTTTAGTCGTGACAGTGAAATGTTAGCTGGTGGTGGTCAAGATGGAAAAATCAAAGTCTGGCGAGTACAAAATGGACAGTGTCTGCGCAGATTTGAAAAAGCACATTCCAAAGGTGTAACGTGCATCCAATTCAGTCGAGATAACAGTCAAATTTTATCAGCCTCTTTCGACACAACCATTAGGTACAGCTTCTCAATCTCCTATTACACTAATGAATTTGCATAATATATTTTACAATCCAAACCGAATACTTTGCTTACAGAATACATGGATTAAAGTCTGGTAAAACTTTAAAAGAATTCCGTGGACATACATCTTTTGTAAACGAAGTAGTGTTTGCACCCGATGGTCATAATATAATAAGGTAAGATTAAATAATCTTTAATTATTTTAAACTTCAATAAATATTCTAAATAATATATTCCATTCGTTCCACTTAATTAGTGCATCTTCCGATGGAACAGTGAAAGTCTGGAATTTGAAAACAACAGAATGCATAGGCACCTATAAATCATTAGGAGCAGCTGATCTCACCGTGAACAGTGTACATTCATTGCCACGTAATCCTGAACATTTTGTCGTTTGTAATCGGTCGAATACAGTGGTCATTATGAACATGCAAGGTCAAATCGTAAGATCATTCTCAAGTGGTAAACGAGAAGGTGGTGACTTTGTTTGTACCGTTGTGAGTCCTCGTGGTGAATTTATTTACTGCGTTGGAGAGGATCTAGTACTTTACTGTTTTTCCACCTCATCAGGGAAACTCGAAAGAACTCTCAATGTAAGTAAACTACAGTAACTTTGTTCTTTAATAAGTTACTAAGCATCTACATCTTTGCTTAATATTCATTTAATTACAGATTCACGAAAAAGATGTTATTGGACTGGCGCATCACCCCCACCAAAATTTATTGTGTTCATACAGCGAAGATGGTCTTCTAAAATTGTGGAAACCTTAATGACACGACCATTACAAATTGGATAAACTACGTTATGCTGCTTTATTAAAGCTTGCAACGACCTACTCTTTCCCTAGACCATTAACATTCTTAGGGAAATCCGATAAGACTAGTAAAACTATATCAATATGCTATCTTTATAAATCCAAAATTATATTCATACTACACCATAACACATTTTACTAATTCGTTCATTATTCATAAAATATTATGTGTCCCGTAAATCTGTATTGTGTAAATATAACAATAGTAGTACATTATTTGTACAAGACTTTTAAATTATATAAAAGAAAGAATTTCTCAGTTTTGTCTTCTCTGCTCCAGATCACAATTTCTGATATCGTCATAGCCAATCAATCTTCAATTACTCGAATCAGATGAAACGAAAACAGCACAGTTTACTCGATAACGAGGACAAGACGTTCTATTATATTAAATTATATTCCTTATTGCTCTGAGACATCAAAAAATCTCTATATGACGTGCAGAAATCGTCGATAGCCGCGGAATTATTGTTAGGCCCAATTGTATCCGCTCGTTCGGACCTAATCATTACCCTGGCCCGTTCAAAGTTTGAAGGTACCTATCTGCCGACATATGCGGGGGATCTAAGGGCGCAGACTTACAATAATTGGGCCCAAGCAAATAAGCAATTACTATATTTTGCTTCGGCAAATATTATAATAACGGGCTGGTTGGGTTAACCGGGTTATCTGGCGTGTGATCGCCTATATACAGGCGCCTTAGACAGCGTTAAAACCGGCACCAGCCAGCCGATCAATTTAACACAATTTTTATACACACGGTTTCCCTCAAATAATCACCAGAATAATATCTTTATAAGAAACGTGTGCCGATTGTGAAATTTATGGCTTGATCAATCGGTACACTGCGCTATAGTCCTCGTGAAATATTTCAAAGGTATATGGAATTCGTTATGAACGATTTTTTTTGTTATGGACTGACTACTAAACTTTTGTTGTATTTAACTGTTTTTTGAGGCTATACTCGTACAATATCTGAAAATGATCTCGTGGCTTGAGGGAAACTGTATGGAGGTTTTGTAGAAAGTTAGACAAATGACTTGCGTAGCAGATCCCGTGGAAGATTGGGAATGATGGCAGGGGGCAGATTCCCACGTAGGATCCAGCAGGATGAATGGACCTTAAGATCGTTCACTTCCTCTCCATATATCTAATGCGACTTTAATGTCATTGGTACTTTTTCAATTTTCAAAAATTCCTTCAGGCATTTTCATTTGTTCGACAGCCAATTACCGGCCCACCCACTATTTCACTTTTCTTTGAGCGTCATTCGTAAACCTGTCACTGAGTCTAACCCTTAATTGAATTACATTTAATGTCCCGTTCCTTAAACAAGACTGACTCCGTTAAAAGCAGATGCGCCACGTTGGAAAATAAAAGCAATATGTTGGATAATCAGTTAACGCGCGGTAACAAAGAATTTTGAAATTTTTTTTTTTGTCAGTAACCGTAACAATCGAATATTCACATGGATTTTATCGAATATTTATACTTGAACATATATTGAAAATCGTAGGTACAGCGAAACCTCGTCGATTAATCGAAGACGGGTTTTGTAAGGGAAAAAAATCGATAGCGCCGTGTCTGGGGCATAAGCTTTCGTTGGTGGTTAATTTCCCACTGTGAAATTTGAGACTTTACACTTTATACTGTAAGCGTTTTATATTCCAAAGGGAATTAAAGGCGGCCATAACATCGAGGGATAATAGCTATAAGGCGCCAGATTACTCAATCTTTCATAATTCACGGGATACTACCAATCGAAATCTCTCACACTCTCTCTTGCAGAAAGCCCTTTCTTTCCTAAAGCAACACGTGGGTAAGATGATTTCTGTGTTCAATCAAAATGATCTAAACGATTAGAACAATGATTATTGTTGACCTACCGCAGCCACTGATTCTGCCATTAAATAGTTATAAACGTTTATGGAATTATACGGTTTGCGCTTAGACGTAATCTTAGCCAGACGCCATCATTAAAATTGCTATTGAGATAAAGCAAAGTACAGAACGATCACATACTGACTGTACTAATGACTCTGGCTTTCATTTCATACCATCACGAATAACTTCGTCGACAGTAAAATAGAATTACGTTCGTGCTTGTCTTAATATTTGACAGTAATTTGCTATTTACATTGTAAAGAGTTTCGATCTTCTTGAAAAGTATATGTTTCGACTAGCGTAGTCCTTAATGGCCGCATAGGCTTTATTTAACCAACAGAGAACGACAGGAAGAAAGAAATCATTAGGACGCTAATATCCAGAAGATCATCTTCTCGGAAAAGAACGGAAACCTGCTCTTGCAAAATGCTTTGCGAAGCCTGTCGCACGAGAGGAACTACGTTTGGCTAGACTGGAAGCAAGGTCTCAAGGACATTCGCTTGATTAATTTCACTTCCTATGATATCCTATAAGTTCTCTGTAAGATACAGTGACAATCATAAGGTATCTGTATTTCATTATTTTCTTTTTATTATTTCCTAAGAATTAATGCCACCTCGGGGAAAGTACAGTGTCTAAATAATTCATACGAAAGGAAAGGATACAAATTTTTCTTATTGAATTTGATTTCTAGTTATTATTTCATTCGTGTGTCGTACTGTAACTAGGGTTATAATGGCGGCAAATTTTATGTTTCTCAAAAGAGACAATTACTACTCTTATTGCCAACCTACTCCAGTGATCTAGAGAAGACTGACGTGTAGCGCGTGCCCGATAATCGAGGATTGTTCGCAAGTTCTTAGAAGTTCGTTTCCGGATTTCCGGAATATCCTCAATTTCGCGGTTATAATTTGTTAATAATTGAGCATTGGTTGTGCCGTTGGTGGAGGGTCTCTCGCTGGCCAACTGGCTCCAGGTGTGTGCATGGGGAGCGTGGCCGACGCGTGCTTCTCCCCTCTTTAACCCTCAGTGCTCTTGAGAGGTTGTGTAAAGGAAGACACGATTTCTTCGACATTTACCCCAAGAATCCATACTTGTACTAGAAAGCAGGTGATTCGAGGAAAACTGAATGATCTTTCGAAATGCCGACAATTTTGGTATGTCCTACGTATTTATTTACAGCGACAATAACGTGACAAATTCTTTAGACGGATTTACGACGTTGACCCAGTGAACACGTAGCATTAAAAATACCTGCATGATATTAAGCTTAAACCGCCATCTTGGACGTAACTGCCATCTTATCGTATCATTTATATATCCTCTGTAATATCTCTCATTCATTTTTCTTCAGTATGCCTTTTTAAATCCTGCCGTTATTTCTTAAAGTATCAATACATTTTTATTAGATAAAGAGAAATAATTTTTGCAGTAATAGCGACATAATTTCAACGCTATGAGTCACGTTGTCTTCCATGCTGTGTTGCGGAACGTTTCGCTGTAACTAAAAGTTTTCAATTATCCATTGTCTCCTAATTAATAGCTCTGAAAGTAATTTATATCATAGATTAAAGATACTTTCAAAAAAGAAGTATACAAAGTAGCCATTAAAATACTGAAACACGCGAATGTATAAAGTAACGTCAATAAGCGCGATACGGTAATGGACGTTACACGGGTGGATCCGCCTCGCGGGATTTGCATTCGCGGAAAGGTGGTATTTAGTTGTGGCGGAATGATGCAATTATCAAATTAACTCTCACACCCCCACATAATTGTTCAGGACGCAGGATGTAAGTGGATGATTATTGGGAACCGTAGGGTCAAGCGGTCAGAATTTGGCAACGTCAGAATGTCGAGCGCCATTTTAGCGATGCTATGTAATTTTATCCGTGCACACGCACCTTAGCCTTACTTTAATCGAGAACGCGAGACTTTAGCCATTCGATAAATTCAATATCTTTCGTTTCAAGCGTCTTTATTAATGCAACGTTAATGTAGATCGTACGCTCTATAAAAAGAATTGACCATTCGACCGAACGTCGTTATAGAAACTATTCACTTGGTTTCTTGCAATGGCTTCCTTAATAATGTATTGTGCGCCTTTTATTACAGGAAGGTGCGAAAATTTTCAAAGACTGCCGCTGCGAATGGTTTGTTTCATGGATACCGTCGTTAGGATGGTCGGCAAGTCAGCCTATTTGGTCCGTAAGTAGACAACGTTAATTATTTAAGAAGACTGAATGCCATTGTCTATTTTTGTATTATATTGTTCAGGTAACTGGTGCAATTCTTCGAAAATTCGGGACTCAAATGTTTCCAGTGTGAATTTTATCGTAACACTTCATATTATAGCACTTTGTGCTCTTCTATCTTGTGTTATGCTTATACAGTGTGCTAAGGAAATTAAGGTTTGCCATGGATTATGTTTTATCGCGTATTAGAGCTTATTTGGTAATACAAAATGGAGAATCGTAAAACACTAATCAATCTTTCACTCAATAATTTATTATTTTATACATTTTAATATTCTGTTTATTGCTTCATAAGGACTATTTATATTAATCGATATTTTACAACGTATCGTATGGTTAAAATTAGTTGATATTAATCAAGTCCAATTGTTGAGACTCGAACTTTTATTATCATCAGGAACCTCCTGACCCTGTTTCTTTTGAACTTCTACTCAGGTAGCATCCTATTCTGTGTTATTACGTTCTCCCGGGGTCTTTCTGTTGGTTACCTGCAAGTTTTCCTGCTCGTTTCTATTGTATTAGTGAATTGAGAATGGCACAGGCAACTGGCAATTGTTTCATTATTGTTTCGATTGTCGGCAACATAACGATTCGTGTTAATATTGATTGTTAGCAAATCGATGTCACCAACGAGCACGTGGCGTATTAATAAAGTTGCAGGTCATTCTTTTCAATTTCACAAATTTCACAAATTTCACTGTATTCTTCATTTCGAGAAAAAACCTTGGGAAAATGGCGGTATAAAATTGTTACCTTTTGATCAGACGAACATTCTTTACAGTAATTTGCAAAAATTGTAATGCCACCCACGACGTACCTAATGGAAATCGAAGGAACTTATTTCCGCTTGATTAACAGCAATTTTTTTTTAGATAATAAGGGAAATAATTTGCGGAAATGAATTCAATACTTTTCTATAGGCATACGAATCAATACGCGTGTCAAATTTGTAAGTGGTCTCATTTTGGCAATCGATCTTAGGACCACACAGCTATCCTTTAGAAATTTTCAATTTTCTTTTTTTTTTCTTTAACCAAAAACTAGCCAAAGTTCCCGTATGTGTTTCATTCTCAGTTTCGATGAAATTTCCAAAATTATTGCACACACAGGTATTGATATGAATAGCGTCCATCCAATATCCATTATGTAATATTCTATTTCATCCCACCATAGATAAATATATATATAAACCATGGTACAAAGAAACGCTACGAAAGGGATGAAGAAAATTAATTGTTAAGTCTTAAAAATTCACTTTTTTCTCCCCTGTAACTAGCAATCGACTTCCTGTGAGCATCTGTAACTGTCATAGACGCGAAGGGTGGAAACCTAACTTTGAATTTCAGGCGCCACCCCCTCGTTCCGGCATGCACTTTACCAACCCTAATCACTACCCTACCGTTCGTCTTGCGACTAGTCTTAATTTTTCAAAGTCCCTGATCACTCTGAGAAAGTTTTTCATCTTGCCTCTACCACTGGAAAGCTTGACTGATTTGTAAATTCATCCCCCAAAATTTGACATAACGTTGTCTCACAGTGCGCTCGTTTTCAATTGTTGCTACTGTAAACAATTAACCCTTGACATTCATATAGATAGCTAGGGGTAATACAGACTCGTTGAATGTGCCATAATGGAGTTCGTTAATATTCCATTAATCCTAGTGGCGCTAGTGTCGATTCTGGCCTGGAGCATTTTCGCTATTATTGCATCGACTGTCCGTGCACCGTTCAATATTTGCAATTGTAATATTAGCACAGCCTGCTATAGTCTTCGATGAAAATGAAAGAGCAAAATATGTACGCTAATAATCTAACTGACGATCCATCTGTTTCAGGGGGATGCTGCAAGGTTCCATGAACCCGTTAAGTCATCTTCTGGGATGCTCCCACGAGTAATATGTATACGTAGTATGCCAATGGCCTGATCTCTGGTTGTCTATCAATTACAAGAGAGATTCCGTGAAACTTAATCTCATGAGAAAAGCTCGAGAAGAGTAAGGAGCGTGAGAGAGTAAACGTATTATAAGAAGCTCGTGTTCCCTGGACCACCGCTAAACTCACTCGAGGTACGCAAATTTGATATCGCATGAAAATTCCTCGTTATTTGAACGAGTAACTAGACCTTACGCCTTTTAGGTATTTATGTATTGATTGACCTTGATCGCGCGACGATTTCATGGGAAATTTAACAGTAGCTATTTTATGTGAAGCTGGTGTGACGTTCCGTGTCTCGTCTGAGATATCAAACTACTGTAAAGATATTACAGCGTCATTGTATGCACGCTAACTTTGGTCCATTTTACCAAGTGAGATCTTCACTTGGATCACCCACGATGAAAAATCAATGGTAGAATGGCGTGACGGATTTGTGACGGTCCACCCATTGGTTTCACAGTCTCCACCTCTTTCATCTCTTTCGTATACGTTTTGCTGATGATATTTTCGCACGTTACTTTTATTTATTGTCCCAGGACACACCCACGGACCATCGTTCGAATCGATGCCTTTTATTTTTTAGGAGTGTGAACTTTACTCATTTACTGCTACGGCTGCCGCTCACTGTCTGTCTATAATTCCCGAAGGAGGTCCTGAAGGAGAGCCTTTAGTAAGACTGCCACCAAGTTGTTTCTTTTTTTAAGGGTCTTCAAGGATTTCTAAACCTACTTGGTCTTGTCTTTATTCTTGCTTTCTTCTTGTTTCCCTTATAGGCAGCAAGTCTTCGGCGAAAAATTAACTCTTCAGATTTTACAATTGGATGGAGGTCAAGTGCCAAAGCGTCGATTGCCCTTTTGAGTACTTGAACACAAATTCCAATTGAGGACTGAGACTAGGACCTAACCGTGGCACCAGAAGATCACTTCACTTTCTTCCTAATCCCGTCAAGAGCACATGACTTGACACCTTCCGCATTAATACATAGTTTCTCTTTATGTTTTTTTGGCGTCATAAAGATGAATGAACCGTCAACGGGTAAGGATGAATGGTTAGGATCAGAGTTGAGAGTTTACCAGATTTAATTTGTTGCCGCTACTCGGCAAACCTTTATGGGTGGTCAGGATAATTGTAATGGATAAAAAAAACGGAAATAGGTCATTAAAAAAATTATAAGTCGCTAATAATTGCAGTCCTTGTATATACAGTAGTATCTTTAGTATTGGTTCGTTTGTTCTGTGCAATAATTTAAAGTACTTAACGTATCCATAAGAAATTTCATGCTAGCCATTTTGGACCTTTCTAATCCGCTTATAGGACGGTCACCGATATACATTTTATTGCTGGCCAGGATATTATTTCGCACAATATTTTTATACGTTTATTTATAAAGATTCTCCAGGAAAGAATCGACGCAATGTAAGCCTTATCCACCATGCTGTAACCTTCGTTTACAGTCACGAATTAGGAGCGCTTTGACATAGCTAATCTTCTGAAATATATTCGAATAATGAAGTTAACAGAGAAATATATCGTGTCCGGATTAAATCCCATTATAGACGATGCCGCGGTCTTAATGCCAGGCAATAAAAGGTGTTAATAATAATCCTACCGGTTACTAATATAATGTGGGTCAGGATACGTTCAATAAGGATTAAACTGATAATAAATCGGGCGCCAACCTTTTCAAAAGTTGCACGGTTGACTACGTTAGCAGAAATTCTCCCAAAAAAAGGGGAAAAAAATATCTTTCAGAAACGGGTCAAGTCCTCGTGTCTCTTTGGTCTTGTCCTTCTTCTTCTTCTTCTTTTTCTTTCTTTATCTTCTCGGCCGGAACTCACTTGGGCGTCTCAGCTGGGAGCGTTTTTAGCCATGTACCTTTGTCCTAGTTATTAATCATGCTACTGCTACCGCGGCTATTTTAACATTAAGTGAGACATCTCTTGGCGACATAAGTCACCGCCACATACTGTGAGATTAATTCGAGAAACTTCCATTCACAGCGGG
The DNA here is from genome assembly GCA_031001745.1 of Hartigia nigra. Classification (NCBI taxonomy): domain Eukaryota; kingdom Metazoa; phylum Arthropoda; class Insecta; order Hymenoptera; family Cephidae; genus Hartigia; species Hartigia nigra. Next base: position 208,185 of record JARPRG010000070.1, on the reverse strand, counting down.
TTATCGTGTATCCTGCGATACAAGGACACAAGGACAATTCCTTAATAGCCTCCTCGTATTCGACACGTCGATTAATCTGTGTCTTAAGAATCGTATCTACCAGGTAGTCTTGTCGTATTCTGTGAAACAAGATGGCAACATTGATTTTGCAAAAGGTAATGTTGATTATGTTATCAAATATTTTTTTGTTTTCCTGTGAAATCCATTTTTGTCCAAATTTCCAAACTTTATGGTTCTCTCCGTATGTTTTTAGGTGGTCAAAACGAAGGATCTACACGAGATGAAATTCTTTCCGCATTTTCAAAATCCCAGGGAATCCATTGGCGTTATAATTACTACCGGCTGGCAGCTAATTTTATCCTTTAGCCAGGGTTTTTATTAATAAATCGGCTCCATTATTTGATAAAGTGCGGTGGGTCTATGTATAAAAGGTCGCTTGCCGCTGACTTATGTGGGCATCCAAAGAGCAGCACGTGATAAATGGCTACCTAATGCCCACTAGTTCTCTCATGATGCCCATTCTGCCGAACACACAGTACATATATATCCAAATGGATATCCTTATTTATAAGTTACTTTGCCGCCGCAACCGGACTCTGTGAAAAGATTCAATTTTTGAGATTTCCTTCAAAATTATAAATCTTCGTCAATCTCCAAATTTCATTTAATATTTAATTTTATTATGATCAAAACACTTCATATGTTCTCAAAGAGTTTATTTAATTTAATAGAGATCCTCAATATTGAAGTTAGATAATCTAATAAGTGTAAACGTTACACGCATGATATACGTCAAACAATTTTTTGATTGATCCTCTTTAAATTTATTTGTTTCATAACGAGATCAGAATCTTGGAATAATAATATCCTTGAGATCTACTTCACACCGTACGGTCTGTCGGCTGCCTTTTTAGCTAAACGATTATAATATACTAAACAGTTTTAGTTTGAATATAAATCAGATGTTAAGCGTCATTTATACTATGCATGATAATTGGAGAATCACTTCTGGTATAAAAAACGTATTACCTATACTGGATTCATTATAAGTCCTATTATTTTTTATGAATCACTATCCACTTTGTTATACTTAGACAACGTCACCTGGTTTTATACTTAAATAAGTCCCACAGTTCCTATGACAGATAATCCTATCTAGGGAAAACTAGTTTATGCAATCCTCTTAATCCAAAAGATCTACTACTTGCTGCTTCCCTTTTCACGGTGTATATTAATGTCCTTCCGTTCGAACCCGTACGTTTGTCGCCTCCTTCTTGGAATTTTCAGGACCCAGAGTCACCGACGTTCCCATATTTTCGAGTCGTTTTTCTCAGGTCGCGTGGGAGAGACCGAATAGGAGAAATTAAAAAAAAAAGAAGAATACCATCTACCAAGGGAAAGGATACTCAAAAAATTATATCTTGAAAAAGAAAAAGTAGTTCTTTGAAATGATAATATTAATTTCTCTTTTTTCGTTACAGATAAGAAAATTTGCGAAAAACTTATCAAGCTCAATTGACCTCCTGTCTGCTGCCTGTTTGAGTATCCGCGACAGTAGGTATCGAGACCTATAAGGAAAGGAGTCAGCAATCCAGGACTCGCGCTGCTTTGCCAGGATAATTACGACTATTAAGCCAAGTCTGTGTTGGTAATTTAGCTCGAGGGAATCATGGGAACCAGGGGAGTTCTTTAATCCTGATCCTGCTGAACCCCGACCGACACAAGTACCACTAAGACTCGAGAGGGATATAAAACGCTCTCGCGTAAGTACCAGCAATGCATCCACAATATGAATAGCACTTGAAATACACTATAGTGTAAATATCATTGTTCTCAGGCATCCTCAACGAGATCATCAAAATTTCACAAAGGACAACAGATAAGCATCATCGCACAAGTATATTAAATTCAAGAAGAAGAACAATCGCCAAACCACCACGCAAAGAGATGAAAAAAATCTATTCTTATTTTCATTAACAAAATCGTGCTTGCAATCGTCACCGAGTCATCGCTAACACGGTTTTTGCACTGTACAATTAATCCTTAAGTTTCGCACGTTAATTGGTGACTCGAAGCTTTCCTTCTAAACGGTCATCAACTCGTCATTATAATTTAGCAGGTAGCCGGATCCATGGGGCCTCGTGGCCCGTTTTTACCGTGCATTCTTCGCACGTATTTAAAAGCGTTTAAGGGAGCCCTCGAGACTCGAGTGCCTCTCGGTTGGATCCACAATGGTCCTTGCGTATTATTTGTTGGTGAAATAACATGCTGTCAGTTAGGAGGGATATGCTAAATATACGCTACCTCGAGAAGAATCGATCGAACTCATCACGAATTGTTGTTACCAGTCATGGTAACCATGGCCATAGCTATATATATATAAGGATCTTTCACGACAATTCGATGCTATACCAGGCGTACAAACTCTCCTTCAAATCTGAATCTGAATCAACGCTAAGGATCCTTTATTATTATTATCTTCCATCATTTTTTTTTATCCCCCTTTATCATCCTTACGGTGCATTCGTTATTTTTACAATGCTAAGCTAGCGTTCGCGAGTCCGTTCACGCAAGCTGTTAAGTCCTTCCAATATATATTCGGTAGATGCGTACAAGACACAATTACTATCTATTTAGCCAACAAAAATTACGTGTCTCTTTAACAATGTGAATACTGACAGGCGCACTTGTAAAACGACTAATTTTCTTTCAAGCACTGTTATCGACACGAGGAACGAGACAAGAATTTACGTTATATTCTCTCTTGGTACCTTGCGAAAGTCTCACGTTAACTCAACACTCAATGTATTTACTTTTAAAGAGGCGACAGACCATGATCGCCCCATTATCTCACGAGGGGTCTTATCTTTTGTCTTGGCTAACTATATAGGACTTTAAAGCATGAACTTTAACATAGGGTCAGGAACGATCGATAATAGCATTTTGTAAATCCTCCCTTCTTTATTTACTGGATATTATGTATGAAGCTTCCTGCAACAGCCATTGTACTGTACTAAAACAACACAGGGGATACGATACTTGGACATGAGTCATGAAATAATTTTTAGCGAGGTAAATACATCTTTGTTAATCAATAATCTCACGCATATTAGTTTACTTGTTATTAATTTTGTTTTTTTATCATTTTTTCATTGTTAATTTGTATCGTCTAATTTTTACTTATTTTGTTTCAGTATTCTACTGCACAAAATTATCACTTGTTTCCTCGGGGTCATTATCTATGCTTTAATGCACCTACGGTGCATCAACTATTCTACCTTCGCACCTAGAGGGTCAATTGTTAAAGCTATAGCTGTCGGCGGACTTGGCTAGTCTCTGGACCTGTGATTTAGATGCGGCCAATAATCCGTTCACACACTTGGGATACAAACCGGATAAATCCATTGGCCACTGGACAATAAAGCTCTTACGCTACAGTTGCCAGGAGGAGTTATATCTTTATAATAGTCTCTGAGTTAAAAATGACTTGTCATAAATAGCTGCGGCTATACAGTACCGATGCAGGTAATCCCTTCTGTGTGCTATTATGTGTGTATATATAGAGATAGATATACATTATGGTTACATTGTAGTTTAGTCGGCATGGGAAAGTTAGAATAGTTTTTTTTGGCGGTACTTTGATTTTTGAAAAGGTCGACTTTGACTTTCTTTAGAGATTCTTCATTTTATTATGCATTCTTTAATGGGCAGTATTGTTATACTTTCGTCTACGTGAAAACACGCACGATTCACTGCGTTGATCTGGTTAACATTTTTTAGGATTCAAATGTTACAGATCGAAAACCTGTAATTTACTTGTTTTCCATAATTTTCTTGCTCGATTCTGAAACTGTCTGATCTGTCGATTTTTGACGAGGATACATCATCTTATTTGAACTTCGTCAAGGAATAATAATGACTGATAAGTTTCTTGTGTATCAGACTTTCCGATTGTTCGTATCAATTCTCTTTGGACTTTTCGGTACTTTTGAATTATTCAATAATGTGCCATTGTAAATATGGTGGAATTGGCATTGAGCGACCGAATGAAATGTAGGACAGGTGCATATCAATTGTATTGCAATTGATTCTCCAAATACATTATGTCAAGGTAATCTGATTCTTCCGTATAAGTATCTTATGTAAACAGGTGGATCGATTTATAATTTCAATTTCAAAATCAAGTAACTGTTTCTTCGTTTGTTTTTTTTTTTTCATGAATTGCAACGTAGGATTACAAGAGGTACCGTCAATCGTCATCAGCTGAACCAAATTCAAGTGAAAGCAAAGAAAGGAGGGAAAAAGGAGAAAGACGATTTGGCAGCATCCGGGAATTTATTACTTATAAAGTACAGGTTCCTGCTACAAATTTTCAAGCTAAACGTCGATAATGTCTTAATCAACTGCGACCGCGTAACACCTCCAATTTCGTCAACGCCTACATCCGCTACGATGAACCCATCGATGAGCGTTTGTTGGTTTTTCGATACTTTTCAGAATCGAGAACCTTTGAAGGATCCTGTATAATTATGGCCTTACAGTATATATCTCGATATATATATATATTTATTCCAGGAAGGAAATTCGATATTCTCAGTTTGGTTATAGGTATTTCATAGTTACTCCATTCTCTTTGATGAGAAAAAACAAAAAACATGAGAAATTGAAAAAAAAAGAGGAATCCAATAAAAACGGCATTCACGTAATAGCGTGTATAAAAATTATTTTTAAAACAAGGATAATATACGTGAGTATAGGAATACTTTAATTTCAATATGAAACTTTGATTTTTAAGTAATGTTTTTCTTTTTTTAGGTGAAATTCAAAAAGAGAGTAAAAAAGATACGTGGGAGAAAAAGAAAAACGGATATTCCACGTAACCCCAATCTTAGGTCACCTAATCTAATAGAGCAATTAAGTTAATACTTTGGTAGGAGTCCGTTATTATATCCCCTTTAATTATATGGAGCTGCGCGATCGAATCAGTGTTCGCGTTATTTGATTATCGAATTAAGCTCGTATAAACTAACAAAGGGGTGGAGTAGCTGGCAAATATTTTTTTTTTTTTTGGCAAACCTTGAACCGCGCAAATTTATCATCAGAAAAGTTCATCGTTGGACAGGAGCTGAGCCATAAAAATTCTTCAAGAATCCAAAAGCAATTGATCAATGAGTTTGATTAATCGTTACTCGATTATCAGATGAAGCTGGAAGAAAATTAGCAAAGGGATGGAATAGCCAATGGATTCTTTTATTAGACCATGAACCCTACAAATATATAATCAAGTCAAATCATCATTGGACAGTAATTTAGCCATGGGAATTCATCACTAATCCACAAGGTAAATTCATCGATGATGATAGCTGTCATGATGATGGTCGTGCGACCTCCATATAACAAGAAGCACCTATAATTTGCTAATCAATAAATTGCTACAGATCAGACTTGAATATTATTATGAATAATTGAATATGGAATCCGATAGGCTCCCTTTAACTGCTACTATTAAACGATTGGCTGCTTGAATAATATCGTGTATTGCCTTTGGTAAATTGGGGTGCTTCGAGATTCTATTAGCATTACAGATTTATCTCGTAGTCCCTAAGGTTATTTGACTTTAACCGGTTACCAGCAGACCTGGTTTATGTTATCACCATAGGCATAGATACTATACAATTTATCTTGACGTATACGCACTTCTTAATACCATTTATGCAACGGTAGTCAAACCTGACAGTTAAGTCTAAAATATCTAAATTGAATTTTTCAAATGAACAATTGCTCTACCTTTTTATGTATTGAATTAATGCTGACATTCAATTTATTCCGATAACAACTAATACGTACTTTATCGATTATCTTACAGCTGTGTTTCCACAATACACGTGGCGCACGTTATGCCGATCCTACCCAATGCGGTTACTTGTAAACAGAACAGCCACGTGATCCAATTTAATTAAGACCCACGGGAAGGGCTTGCGGCTTATTCAACCGTATGAAGTAAATTAATTGCTTTTATTATACTTATTTTTAATACGATTCTTGACATTATTTTCAACTCGATTATTCAGATTTTGTCCATTTGATTTTAGCTTGTCATGACGTCTTTGCGGGCGGAGATTCTTTAAGCGAAATAAAAGGTCTGCTGCGTATATGGTACAGCTTGGAGGATGCTGAAAAGTATGTAGTTTTATTAGGCTCCAGTCCAGTTAACCTTATGACAACCATCCTTCGGTTAGTAATTATGAGATTACGTTGTAACACTAGAGGTGGTAAAATTCAGACAGGGTCACAAAGCTCATCTCTTGCTGCTCTCACGTAACAAGCTGGGTGCGTGGGCGGACGTCGGAGCTCTTGTGTTTTCAACATATCCTAAGTCCTGACGGGATAATATTCTGGCCCTCATGCGATTCGCATTACTGCCGTTCACTGTGTCGTAAGTGCTTTGGATAGATATTTAGGAGTTTAGAGGAAAATAAGAACACATTGAAGCTGGTAAGATATATATATATATATATATTCTTTTTTTTTTTCAAAATTCACAAAGCTCATAACAGATCCTCTGACGTTTCACTAATACAGTTTCTCACGCTTTACGAATACGGTCTAATCTAGAAAATCTTTCTGGATCTTCTTAAATTTCTCTCAGAATTCAGGATACGAGATGGTTTATCCAGGACTGACTATGGCTGGACCAAAAAATTGGGCGTGAGCTGCATAATTAACCTATATACTGAACTCCTTTCTACTGCAGTTTCAAAATGAGAGGTTCCAATGAGGGAGATGTTATTTATGATACTTGGACCAGAGAGTATACTGACCATTTGGACTTGGCAAATAGAAACATCCCCAGTCTCTGCTTATGAATTATTAAAACAGACATGGGTGGTCTTACTAATTACTGAAAAGCAGATAATCGACCACTCCGACTATCTCGTGCGAAGGAAATTAAAAGAATTGGATGACTTTATAACAAGCATTAAAATAAAATCACAACAACGATACGATTCATTAATTTCATTGTCACTCTGTAAGGAGACAAAGGTATGGATTAATCAAAGAAATACATTATCAAGCTATAAACTTTTTTTTATTATTAAACGACTCTGTCTATCAGACCCAAATCAATGGGAAAGAAAGGTCGTATTAAAAATGATTTTGAAATGTTCGTTTATCTGACATTTCCAGCAGGCGATTACAAAGCTCGAGCTACGAGATGTCTAAAGAGGTGCCATTTTGGGGTGTAGTCGGGTGCCATTTCACACGATAACTACTTATTAACCCATTATTAAATATCGACGCAATTAAACGTCTTGGTCAAACATTACGTGTCCGAATATCATAGCGAAGCAGGTCTTTTACACGAGGTATCATTATAACACCCCTAATTGGATCAACCAAAGGGTTGAATACTACCACAAAAAAAAAGCACGAATATTATCCTGTCATCGTTGGTCTCCCTGGCATTTCCCCATTATAATTACATTCTTTAACCCTTTCGATTTTACAAATTTCATTGATGGCTGGTCGGTTTTCGAAAGTATTTTTTTTTCATCACCTATTATACGTGGTACCGTGCTATATCTTTTTGTTTTGTTTATCGCTAATACGACCTGTGTGCTTTCAGATTCTTCTTTCTCATCTACCGAATACATTGAATATTTGGAAAATTCGAATTTTTCTATATACGCAATGCTGGCTATGCGAAGGGTCGTAAAAGCGTAGACAGCGAAATTATTGTGTGCCAAGTGCGTCCTGGATTGTGCAAGGTACGTCCATATTACATATATACACACACACGTGTGCGTATTATATATGTACAATGACGGATACGCATTACGCGTAAGTGTTATTTGATTTGTAGCTAAGAAAGAGCGGCTGTCTGTAATAAGCGTTCCGCCTCTTCCTCAATATCTGTCTGAAATCTTGATGCTCTCTCAGCATAACTTATGACGCGTCATCTGAAACTCATACATTAGGATCCGCACGTGGTTGTACATAAAAACGTTTCGACGCGTGACAACTCAGTACGCGTAAGATAATGATTTAAGTAACAAATATACGAGTAGTTCAATGCTCGTGAAAGATATAGGTTCGAACGAAAAGATAATCGTTGGATAATTCTTCAGTGACAAATTTTACGCATTGAATACAATATGGATCGGTACAGGCTGTTTTTAACCGGAAATGATAAAAGAATCCAGGAAAGATGAAAGCGACTATGGTACAACTTGTATTTAAAAAAGAAAAAAAATGGTTTTACTCTGGACCATTTTTTGTTGCGTCGTAATCCTTTAAAGTATCAGGACAACGTGATCCTTAGACCAAAAAGAACTTTGCCTATATTTTCGGAGAGTTTGGTCCAGATGGGACAGGAAGCCGTATAATACAGGACCGCGATAAAAGTCTTTAGACACCTGCTGGATCGCACAGATGCTCTCCGCTTGATTATACAAATGAGCTACTCACCGGAACCACCCGCCGTTCATGAACGCATACTCACCCTTATATGCGTAGCTATACCCAAAAGCTCTCAACGTTTTGCAGATAGGTGGCCATATTTTTTGGGACAGAGTAGCAGTGCGACGATAGGATCATAGAGAGCGAGTAAGGCGAAAGGAGAGAGGACGACATTTATTCGCTCTCGTTGTTCAATGTTTTGATCGTGGGATTTGTGAAATTTTAGAATTTCATATGATTCGCATTAAAACTAGAGAAGGACACAAAAAATGGACGCTTTCCGCCGCAGTGGCCAACGCTGACCAACTGTCATTTCGAAGAAGCGTGGCTGGCGCGTGCTTCTACGTCGCCCTCTTCCTCTATTCTTGACGTCATGTAAAATTTTGACCTTGGAAGACATCTTTAGTTCCTCGATATTATGGAAATATATTTTTTGGCTATCTGGAAAATCATGGTAAGTCAATGTTTGAGTTGCATGTATTGGCTCTTTGATATTCTCGTTACTTGTTGCTTATTATAATTTGATCGAACTTGTTACAGGACGCAATGTCGATGCGAGAAATATTGTGAGTGTAAAATTTTATTATTTTTGTTTTTTCTTTAAAGAGAACTTTTGGAAATTTCATGGCTTAATATCCAATTAGTCAATGTATTTGCCCTGGGAGCAGAAAAGAATTTTTCAAAATGGTTTTAACTGTCTGTCCAAGGGTTGCCGCAGGCAGATCAACGAGCACTAATGACCAAAGGGGTAATCCAATAATTTGGAAACGAGGAACGTCCTTTTTCTCAAAGTTTCGTTAAACTTTGAGAAAATTTGGAGAAAACCGACGATGCATGTTCCAATATAACCCTGTACCCATCGTCGACAATTTATGAGTTGTGTCAGCCGAAAGTGGCGACCCTTTGTCGGCGTAGAAACGTAACTTGACCGTAACGTTTCAGATAAGTCCAATAGGTACGTCATATTTTTCTAACAGACCCAAAATCCCAAAACCATCTGAAATTAGACTGTGCTCCAAATAAGCTGTATCTTAATATTACAAAATATTATGTTCTTTAGTTTTTGCATTTTTTTTTTGCTATCTAATAATCGCTGATAACGGTGAAGAAAATTTGTATTTCAAAGACGCAAAGTTTTCATTAACAAAATATTCTTTCAGAAAATCCCTCCTTCGGTTTCCTGAGGACCCGATATGGTCACTTCGAGGCGGTCGCTTCTCGAAAGTCTCAAAATCACAATCCGTCATTACGGTTGGCCAAGAAGCAAGTTCGGTCAGTAGAGTAGCCAGCACACAGGTACTTATCTGTTTTTGGAATATTAGAAGGCGGTGAAAAACGGTAGGCGGGCGGTTTGTTTTAGCGAGACTTTTTTTTTTCAGGAACTTTTGTCGGAAGCCGAGACCACCCCTAGTTAATATTTTAGGGCCGTACCGTATAAACCGAAGCAATCGACAATTTTCATAAAGCAGGTATAATACATCTTACTATGTAAAAGTCACAGTAACAATTCCTATATCTCAGTATTGATACCATTTTGTAATTAATTTAATTTCAATATACTTTTTTCAGTGGTCATCCGTACAAGGAAACGTCACGCTTTTCATTGTCTTCTGACACGTCTTTCATGGACTACTCGACTGCTTCAGGGCATCTCGTGCTGGGCCCGTTACTCCAAACGACAGTCCCCACGTTTCTATACCCTGGAACAGAGCAGAATACAAGGTGCCGCTATTTTCTTAATTATCGTTAATGATTTTTAGCAAGCCAACGTTCTAAATTGACCTGTAAAACGTCACACCGCATTTACTTTCGCATTAGCCCAAAAGTCCCATCGAGCGCCATTGTTTTAAGGCCCACGGCATAATTTTCCTGTTAATTCGAAGCGCGTCTATGAATTTTCCTTTCGGCGGATGAATAAGATTGACCACCCAAGTGGAACCTCTTCATTTTGGACCCATTTTTTTCATCCATAACTCGATTAGAATTCACATAAATACCTTAGAACCGTTAAACCTCTTTCTTCATTAGAAAATAAACACCTTCACTTTTCTTATATTCGCACAAAGCATTAACGGCCTGGAAGAAACAAAAATTAAAGAACGAAATATTACTATTACTTCTTCTATTCATCTTAGTACATGACCCTAGATCAGTTCTAAGGATCCTAAATAAAAAGACCATACTAGACATAAGCCCAGACACACTGGCATAGTTTTAAAGACATCAGTATTATGTTCAGCGATCAAAAGCATATTGCATCTTCCACCAAAGTATCAAAGCATCGTATTTCACAGGTCGAGTCCTCTCAAGCAATATAACCACGATAATTAATATTTCTAATCGACTCAGCCAGCTAATAAGCTCATTGTAAGAACGTGCGAATAATCGGAATTAATTAGGTCTTACCTGATCCAAAGCATTATGATTTTTCTTATTGTGTAACCCCAATCTAGTGACGTCATCGTCCCACGCATAACCTACTTGCTCATTTCCTTAGTGTGACTACGTGACGGGTGTATCGTTTATGGTGGCACGAACTATGGTTTCGGTACCTGAACTGTCAGTCACTTAAAATCATTCAGAAGCGGTTAATGCGGTTTTAAAGGTAGTCCCACACTGGGTAACTGGAAGTAAACTTGTCGGTATACGAGATGAGATCGTGTATAGATAGGATCTGAAGTACCAGGACCACCCGGGCTATTTAGAGCGATGTGCCTGATCGGCAGGGACCACGATTATGGTGTCCGGTGTCCCATAGGGAATGTTAACACCTGTAAGTATTAATAGTAACACTACTACTACTACTTACTTAGACACCCGTTAGCACAGGGATCTTGGATTAACTGTTTCTAGCTCAAAGATTCCATATGGTATCTCCGATACAAGTACTGCTTACATATAGCCAGACAGTTCTTTTGTTCAGACTGAAAATTACGTAAAGGAAAGAGTGAATATTTTTTAAGATAATCAAGTTTTGAATGGTGTCTGGACCGTTTTTGTTCGGGGTACTATTTGTGGCTTTGGGCTGATTCAGTTTTCATGATTATCTGATCGTCTTATTGTTTTTGCAGGTTATGCATATTCAAAGGAACGAAGAAAGCGAGGAGAAAATTTCGATGGGAAATGGAAACTGTAAATTTTTTTGTGTTTCCTTCTCCCCACATCTTTACGAAGGTCTCTTTGGGACTAGACATTATGCTAAGGTAATCTGATCATGTCACTGTAGAAACGGCAGAAACTCTCAGCCCTATCACTTTGGTTTCTTTAGACTTCGCACCTATTTCAACACGGTGTTATCCGGGTTCGGATCAGCCAGTATTTGTCTCCTAAACGAGGATTTCTGGCACCATTTCACCCGACATGTTTCTTCTGACGATCTGGATCTTGGACCATTCATCCCTATGAAACTTTGGGACATCGTGTTTTACAGAGGCAGATTTAGGAGTTATCTTGTTATTCCATAAAGTTTTAACTACTCCTTGTTGTGCCAAGGAAAAGATGAACAGTTGATTCTTGAACAAAATTTTTAAACACTTGTCACGTTGTTGTCGACAGATCTTTCGATGATTTTACAATCAGCGCCGCCGTTTCTCTTTTCGAAATTACTACGTGCGCTTAGTGAGTATGGTACTACGAACCAGATATAATGAAAAAAAAATTGGTGCCTCAAATTTGATTGAAAATCGATATTACCTTGTACAAACTGTCGGATGCTCCAAATTCGGAACCGCCCACATCCGCCATTACAGACATCAGATCGGTAAATATTTGTTGGTTTTACTCATATAATCAGGTAACTCCATTTATACTACGTAATCAGAACCTGTATCATAATTGGGCCGGCATCATAAATCTTAAAGGTTATCGAAATAATTTCTTTACTAATATCCTGGCTAATTACTTCAAAACAAAGTATATACATGATTCGAAGTAATTTGTGTATCATCTAACTGAATAATCAATCTGTAAACTAAATGTTAAAATTCACAAAAATTAATTCATTCACGGATTCTTCATATAATGCTCAAAGTCGCCGCTCGTGGTCCATTGAAAAATCACGAAAACCCGTCATCTTGGACTTGAGTCCTGCTGCTGTTTTCTTCAGAAAACTTTTCGTATAGGAATATTCTGGATAGTCACGACGGGAGGCGTCATATGGAACTTTTGTGATGCTGGAACATTTTGAAAGTCACCCATGACGCCCACTATGGCAGACTCCTTTCAGATTACGCACCAACTGACTGCAGTCCCGTTCGTCCTTCATCAGGAATGAATGGAAAGGATAGCGTGAGATTTCCCGAGCGTATAGAACGATTAATCTAAGAAGATCGCAATGAATGAAGTCGAAAAACACTAGATGGTAACAAGAGAATTTCCAAAAAAAGTAACACAGTTAAAACGTCATGGAATATCAGTGTGGCAAAAACATGGCTGACTTAAAATGCAGTACGGTCTTGTCATAAATATTAAAGAGAGTCGACTTTCTTCAAGGTAATAAAAAGTCATTTATACTTGATGCTCCGCTTTTCCAAACACATCACCATAAACCTACTTAAAGTATGATTTGTCTTCTTGTGCAAATGATAGCCTCTTGTATTCCTCAGATAACGAAGATGGCGGCTGTAACTCCGAGCGTAGAAAGAAGGAAGCAAGAGGACTTTTCTGCCATTGGTGACTTACCTGTTTCGGAAGGAGCACTTATGAATTCGGGGTAGTAAGAAGGTAATAGGAGGGCGCGCGTAGGGTGCTTTAGAGGGAGGCCACCATATGGGGAGCATACGGCGAGCAGGCACTCGCTCCCTCAAGGGTTTAATCTACTGACAAACTACTGTCGAAAAAATCAGGTGGCTATTTGCGTCTTATCCTTCACCCTATCCGCCATTGCTCCTTTCTTCAAATCACCTGCGCTGCACGTTCGCCATTGCTGTTACGTTTTGAATTACGATATTTTTATGAAGGATAAACACGTGCGTGCTTTTGAATTAGTAACATTATCACTAGTGGTACTTAGGATTGAAATTTGACAATGTTAATGATGTTTTATTAAAATTTTTTTTTTAGACACTTGCCTCAGGCTGCTTCAGGTTGAGGATAGAAAAGCTGACTGGTAGAAATTGGACGTCGGTGTGAATTTAAGGTGGAATAATTTTTTCTCTTGAAGATTTGGATCTATTGGGTAAGACGATACCTATCCTGACTATTTTTTATCTGTACTTTTTGTACTACATTGTTACAAGGGTCTGTCTTAGTTTTTACATCACTTTTTCGTTCTTTAAAGACCGGTTGAGGGTTGATTAATATTGAGGAAGCAAGGTAGATTTTACTTTTATCTAAATTAATTGCTTAATTAATCACGCACTTTCACTTTCACGGTCAATACTGATTTCTAAGTCACACGAATCATTATCAATAACGTCTCGTGCACTAATCATAGTATTAATAATGAAAGCAATGAACCTTAATTAATTTGCGAATTTTCAAAAATGCAATAATTTCTTCATCAACTTTTATAAATATCGACTTCCTACATATAGCTATACGTATGTGTGTTACTCAATGGCTTAGAAAAAAGTAAAACTGAATATCTTCAATTGGCATATCGAGAGCGCAATGAAATTGGAGAAATTCAATTGGTGAATTTGACGAGTAGCGGAATAATACGGTATTGGTGCAGAGTAGAGAAGAGACTCAAGGGTCCCTCGCTTGCCAACTGTCCCAGGTGTAGATCCCAGGAACACGAGGAGTGTGGCTGGCGCGTGCTGCTACTCCCCAGTTCTCGCTGCTCCGATCCCCCGATCCACGCCTTCACATTGCCACCGATCATTGGTTCAGCTTGGTCACGCTTTATAAACATGCGAGCATAGCTTTTTAAACTGCACACGTTCGCTCACCGCGTTTCCGACACGAACTTAAAACATAAGGGTTGAAATTTTCATAACTAGAACCGAACCCCATCTTAGGGTGTCCTTAGAGAGTCACGCTAGCAGCGGTTTCTTACTGGAAGTAAAATTGCAGCATTGTCAAGAATCAAGAATTATTTTCATTAAAAAATACAATAGTATATGAACCGTTGAATAACGCAAGAAAAATTAATTCAGATTTCTAGTTTGGATTTATTTTAGATTTTTTATTTTTACCTTTTTTTTTTTTTTTTTGTTAAATCTCTCTTGTGGTTTTTCATTGAATAGGAAATAGTTGTTGAAGTTAAAGATTGCACCTAGGGCGTTTCTTCTTCAATATTTTAATTCTCTTATGTGTATTTCGTGATGTGGTTACCGAATAGATTTTCGTGAAGATGGAACGAATCGGGTCAAGTAATGATCGAGATTCTCGGTTCTTCTGCAATTATGGAAATTCATGCCGACGGAAATCGAGAATATCGGTTAACGTGATTCTCGTGCAGACAAATACCCGGTCTATGAAGGTATAGATTAATTAACGATTTTCTCGAAGATGCGTGCCAACCCCGGGCGATATTTTAATATGAATAATCCAAGCCCTCGTTAGAGTCAGACTCCCGGTGAAACTAATTATGCAAATGTACGTTACGATAAATTAACGATTCTCATAATCACCCTAATTATACAACCTATCGATAATTTGACAGATAAAAATGTACCGATCAAATCAAAGGTGTGAAATCACCCTCGAAATTCTTAAACGTCCCTACAACCACTATGTAGAACAGTGTTCCACCCTATTAAATAATTTAAACCCCCTGACACTGTATCCCACAGTCGTACTAACCCTTGAAACCACTTCCTACACAAGGTGCACCTTGTTTTAAAAATTATTTTAACTTTCTCTATCTCATCCCTTAGTTATCCTTGTCACATTTTTTTTTTTTTCAATAAACACTGCATATATTCTACAGTTTGCTTGGCAGCCTTAATTAATTAAAATATTTTTCACGAACGTCTTATCAAAAATAAAATTACTCTCTTCCACCATCCATACTCTGGAACGTTCTCACGTTCCCATTTATCCGTTTCCATCCAGCAATTTTCGAAGCAACCGCCACCTTCCCCCCCATTTTACCTATAGTCAAAGTAATCGACCCAAGCCTCGCGTTTAAATTCACAGCTTGAAACGCTCTTATCGCGCATAATATTATAATGGAAGATAGAAACCATGTAATGGATCTCACGTTAATGCCTGAGAAAGAGTCGGAAATATTACGTACCGTTATGCGAAGGCATAAACGAGGTGCTTCTCGCTACGCTTGTCTATATACTATATAAGTACAATCTTATGTACAGATATACATATATAAACACGTATCTTTCATACTGGCTCTCACTAATTCTATGCCAAGACGTCACGCGTCAACATATTTCTATAGGAAGTCTTCGATATGGCAGTTTGAACGATTCAAAAAAATCGAATACCGTGCGCCAACTCATTATTCAAGATGGTGGAGACTGAAGAACCGACGGGGTACCGTATGCAAGAGCTTTAGTACGAAACATGCTTTACTAATATACAAAAAAAGTATAGGAACTCATTAAATAGAAAAAGTATACAGGAAGGAAATACAATATTTAAAATTAGACATAATGATTGTAAATATTTTTCTTTTTTTCTTAAAAACACAACCTCCAATCTTCCAATGCTAAATTACCGTATCTTATGCTTACTTATGTCTTAGGAACTTTCGTATAATGCCTGTATATTATGTAGGCTCGTTATGCATTCTTACTAGCAGATAACCATAGAGTAGCGTATATCATGAGGAAGTACAAAAGGTTTAACTGTAAGTACAGTGTAATGGACGACGTCATTGACAATTTTCCAAGGAAGAGTATTCGATGCGGCAGTTAATCTATCTTTTTCTTTATTTAATGTGAAAAGTGTATCTCTTATGTATAAGTAAATCAATTCATAAGTGTAGAATAATGGCGCGCGATTAAAGACTGATAGAAATAGCTTTGCTTCTATTTATATGTCTCTAATTGTACAACGTGAAACGCGTGACGTGTCTGGATGCGTTTGAATAATATAAAATTCTTAAGCCTCGTTATCGGATCGTAACGTATGTGACGGTTTATTACCTGCACCGGAAGAATTCGACGCTAATAACTTTACTGCAAGGTGCGTAAGATTTTCTTTATTACCGTCAATAATTCTACTGCCGTCCGCCATCTTTTAATGCGCATCTACCAAAAATGCGCATGCGCTTTGCGTCTAATTGTACGGTTATAAATTATAATGCTTCTGCTACGTTCGCGGCAAGACGTGCTTAGTCGCTTAATAAGTTATGGAAGAACAAGAACAATTTTTGTGTGCTTCTCGTTGAAGATTGAATGTAAAAAGCAAGTAAGATTTTTCACTTTTCAAAAGATTCATTCGACATTCATCTATTCACGATTTCGTAGTGGCTGACTCTATGAAACAATGCATTGAGGTATCAGCGAGGGCGGCTTTCTTTGATCGCTTTTCTCGATCCATTTTTTTTTTTTGTACGCGAGGTGTCGAATCGCCAACAAGTTTTTGTTAGGGTGTCTTAAGGCAGGCTTTATGGGGCAGTTCACTGCGCCATTGTGAATCGGTATATCCTGCCGCGTTACTATTGTATCCCAATGCCGATTGTTTTGTTCGTTTGTTTCATTCTTACTTGGAAGTGTCGAAAATTAAATAAGGTAGTGTTGGATAGTTTTCGATCTTTCTTTTTTTTTCTAGTTTTGCACGTACGCGTTTCTTTTTCTTCTTTATGGAAAAACATTTGATTTCGAAATTTCGTTACGGATGCTCTCGTAGGGTGGGGGCTTAATTACTTTTGTATTTTCGAAAATACTAGAGGAACTTCGTGGACGCAGGGTTAATCTTGAAAACTGGGCGGTTTTATGGGTTTCGGTGAAACAGAAACGATGGGGTTAGGTTGGTACTTTCTATAGGATTATGGGATTTCTCAGGTCACGCCGGACCCTTTTTTTTTGTTTTACCGAAATTCAGGTCACATTTTATTTCAGAGTCTCTCGTTGTGGGAGGATAATGTCCGGAACGATCTTTGAAAAATTCTTCCTATATACTCGTCATAAAAATAAACTATGACGAAAAATTGAATCGATAAATTCTTTTAAGGTTACATCCGTTTCATCTTAAAGCCCTCCACCATAAGATGATACCAAAAAGAAGTAGCTTAAAAAAAAAGTGATCCTGAATTTTCAGTACACGATGCTCGCACTGTAAAAAGAAATGATATTATGAATCTGATGAAGTAAAAAAGAAAAAT
>JARPRG010000070.1:175505-190393 GCA_031001745.1 Hartigia nigra | reverse complement strand
CCTGAATTTTCAGTACACGATGCTCGCACTGTAAAAAGAAATGATATTATGAATCTGATGAAGTAAAAAAGAAAAATCAAGGCAAACTCTTTTTTTTTTACATTGGACCACACAGGATGCTGAGATCATTAAATTTTGCATACGAGTTCGCAAAAAATCATTGGTAACACTATATTCAATTTTTAAATTGAATATTAAACAGATTCCCATTCATGAATCAGTACTGACAGCATCTTCTTACACCGTAGAATTCAATATTAATCCTGTTAAGGATGTATCAGAGTATCCAGATGAATTTATAATGATCCAACAGTCCAGCATCCAAATCTTCCTGTATACAAGGACTTCGGGTGAGTTCAGCCTAGAATAAAATACTTAATAGCAACCCCTTGATGTTTGAACTATGATAAACTGTATCTCATCTAGCAGCCAGAATTTGCCTCGTTGATTTATGCTAATCTAATGGCTCCTAACCCAAGATATTCGACTAAACGCTCTATTAGGCTTAAGTTAATTATGACGACCGACTGGCGGTGTGGTCCGTTGAAACCGTTAATATATTACAATATATTACGTCCATAACTAGACCGATACTTTTCAAAGAGTAAAATATAAGTTTTTCTTTGCAGACAACAAAATAATTTACAGCATCACCAAAGGACTCGACGAAGATACGTCGCGTGTGGCGATTGCCACCAAGAAGTTGTTGAAAAATAAAAATTCGACTTAAAACAAACAGCCCGCCTTAGACTTGCGGCCGCCTTGTAATGACGCTTCTGACCAATACCGGATGGATAATCGTTTAACTGCATCCCTCGGCTCTTCAAACCATTTTGGCGCTGTTACAAACCTACCGATTGTCTTGCTAACAAGCTGAACCGTAGTTTCGGCAAACCTACAAGGACAAAGTACGGTCGCGGCGTCTTTTGTAATCCTTCGCGGACCTTTAATTGCACGTGGACACGTAAAAAAGGATCCATAGCCAAGAAACTGTCATGGTTGGATATACTGCAAAATTTGTTTTTCCAAAATTATTAACTCGTTCACAAATTTTTTATATGGATATTCATTTCTATTAAAAAAAAGTTCAAAAAATTGTCGCGTGAACAAAATCAAAATTATCGACATAGAAATAAAATCGAATCGTTCACGATCGTGGACCGTAGGTTAGGGTATTGTGGGTAGTGAAAAATTTTGTCGAATTTCTAACTAAAAAAAAACAACATGCTTCAGGAAATATTAATTGGAGAGGAATTTTCTCACACGCTGATCCTCGCTCGAGGCACAATGATTTTTCTCATCTACACCCATTTCCAGGGTGACACGTCCTTTCCGCCATTGAGTAAATTCGAGCTGCCTAGGACGCGCTAAACATTTATAATATCATCAACCGAAAACGAGAAGGGATCCTTCTGGGAGACAATCATTACAGGCGGTAGCTTATTTGTCCCAGTAGTTTTTTGTTGTTGTTGTTGTTAATCCTTTGCTGTCTGATTAGGTCATCGTGCCGCCTAGTGATTTTAAAGCGACCAATATCTGATCCCACTAATCAGACAAAAAAAAAAGAGCGATAGAATACTCGTTACTGTTACTTATATCTTTCTTGGCTATAGATGCAAAATCAAAAAACAAATTTGAAATCAACTTTTACATTTTCGCGTTTAAATACATAATTTTTAGTACGCTTGTACTGACTGCGGCTTAGACCTTTTTTCGCGATAATTTTTTCAACACCCTTCGACACTTTTGTAGCCAGTCAAAATTCGAGAACGGCTAACGAGGGTCTTCCCTTCGTGGGTGCCATCATGAGAGTAGCTTTATGAAAAAAAAAGAGCGTCTCTTACAACAATAAAAAAAAAGGGCTCGTGTGGTGTGATGTAATGTGTTTTTGTCACCCTTGTAGCCTTTGATACATGCCGACAGAACGAAGCCGACATACGAGTGAAGTTATCTACACGTATCCCCACGTGGAAGCACTAAGCAGTATCTTCTTTTTGGGATGAAAAAAAAGGAAGAAAGTCAAAAGGATTTCTGAGGGTGACGATTTTTGGAAAACATAAAATTTCAAGTGTCACCGATTCTAAGTAAAAATATATGTACTTGACGTGCAGACGTGATTTTGACTTTTGATTGATCCGTACAGATTGATAAGTTTCAAAGGAACGTGAAGTTATTGTGCTATTGGCAGAGAAAAAGAATTTCCTTTGATTAGTGTAATTTGAGGTTAGATAAGTGGGAAACGGGAAAGCGGCACCGACGTGACAAAGGCCGATCAAAAATCTGGAAGCGGAACCGGATAATGCGATAATGACGTGTACAATTTTGAACTACAAGAACAGTTTTCTATATAGTGGCCACGTGATCTGATTTTGAATTTTAAACAATTTTTAAGATACATTTTTTCATTAAGGCAACATATGATACTTTGTCATTTTATACGAGGATATGTATAGGCATATTTTTTTTTAATTGCTAACCTCTTTTTGATTAGGATATATAGATATGGTCATTGTGCTTAGAACGGCTGGCAAGCTTGATTAGAAATTGAGCTGTATCCAACGGCGAAACGGATGATTAAATAGATTTTTCTATATAGTTCGTATCTTTTTTTTTTTTTTTTGATTCATGGCCAACAACCTTACGTAAACCACACCCGTTAAAATCACATAATTTGTAATTTTCTTTTCGTAGACCCCATGCAGGGATCACCCACGGAGTCTCCAACGTCGGATCTCCTTATAGGTTATCTATTCGAAATTCGATTCCTAGTTATTTTATAAAAAAAAAATGTCCAAATTCCTCAATCTCAATTTTTTTTTTAAAGTGCACTGATACCTAATTCCCAGGGAAAATTTGGAAAAATTCCAAAATCATTAGATCCGTCATTAAAGCATAGTCAGTTGTTATGTCTCTATTCGCAGATGCATATTCATTGACCAATAACTTGAGTTCGGCCTACCAGCTCATGTGTTCTCATAAATAACTCCTAGTTGCCGTGTAACATGTTATTTGCCACTAAGCTTCACAAATGAGTTCACATTGTATTTAATTACTCGACTCACGCCCAGGGCGTATCCACATGAACCAGCCTCCCATTCTTGTAGATCAGCCTGTGGCCGCCCTGAAGGACTGTTTTTCTCATCGTGGCCATCGACCACTTCGCAAACTTGCGACGCTCCCAGATCCAGATTCTAAAGGGCAAAGATGCAATGGGGCCAGAGGGATGTTCTTAGCAGTCCTAATTGCTGGTCTCGCAGTAAAACCAATCCCGGATGAGACGTAATAGATGAAACCAATTAATTTTTTCGACCGGACAGCCAAACGGGAAAAATCGATTGGGCAGTCCTGTCCGACTTTGAAATTTGTACGTTCGATGGATATTGGGGTAAAGTAATTTTATTTTTTTAATTTTAAACGTGGTACTGCTGTAAAGTGATGATTTTTGGATCTGATTTTTCAAATTGATTTTATTCTAATTTTCATATAGATTTTGAAAGATTGTTCCGTATCAAATACAGTTACCTCTGCGGACCTTTTCAAAGGCTTCACTAAATTATATCACAGTGCCAACCCACGACCCTCGTCTTCTTTTAATAGCAGGTCTAATGTGAAAAAAAAATATTATCGGCTCGTTACGTTTTCGAATGTTCCGATGATCGAAACGTCAATAAAATAAAATCATTTTTTGGCTCTACTAAGCACTGCGATCGATGACTGTATTAATTCGAATTTCAAACGTCAAACAATGCAGCTGACAGTACCATAAAGATTAACACTTTCAAATGACAGCCAATAATCTTTATAAGGTTTTCGCACTGTTGACAATTTTCCAAAATATCATCCACCCTAATATACCCGTAATATTTAATTTCCCATTACGTAAAGAAGATTTATTTTGTATTATTTACCAGATAACAAAAAATGTAAGCCATAAAAAATATACATTAAGACCCAAAAAATTGTAACGTCGATATTGCAGAAATCTATAAATGCAATCGGTACAGAGTAGCTTTTAACCACAACCATCCAGAAAAGCTTCTCATCATTAAGCAGACACGCAGCTCTAACTAAGGCACGGGATTATCGTTCTCTGCTACTTAAAAAGAATTTTGGGACCAAGTTGATCGCGAAATCCAAGACGGCTCTGCGAAGGAATGACAGAGATCAGGTTGCCACGGACCACCGTCACGTTCACCGCAAACTTTATCCTACCTGTTTTCGCTAATTGAGCGAGTAAAGATGTAACTGGACCTTACGCCCCTGAGGTATTTGCACCCTTTTTGCAGATACAATCTATTTTTCTTTCAGCAATCCTTACACTCACGAAACACAATGAGTCCCACTGAGTGATCATCAGGAAAGACCCAGTGCTGGCACTTAACTAGGTACGAATAACATTTTAACAAAACAAAAAATTCTCTAGGCTTCAATTGTTCCCCAAATATGTAACAGATAAAAATATATTTTTTTTTGTTCCTTCACTCTCTTAAAGAACAATGTATCCTTTGTAACATTTAAATTCAATATGACTGCCATTTTATGAAACTGTTAAGATCTCATTAGCCAAATATTTGAGACACGCGTGCCAGCATCCAATGCTACTGATTTCTTGCGCCAGTCCAAGATGATCGTTCTAACCTAACAATAGCCCTAATAAGACGCCTACAGGGGCGGTCTTGTTGAGTTCAAGGAGCACATTATATCCGTCTATTATCGCACAAAGGCGTTCATCGGTTTGCATGATGGAGCTCAAAGAAATTTTTTTCTCAATCCTGGACATCACATATGCTAATAGAGGATGATTCCTGCTGTTGCTTTTAGCAAATGTAACAGGGCGCAACAACGGTAATAGCCTATAGGCATGAGACGAACACGATGCTATAGACTATTAATATCATTGTACTAAAACCGCAAATAAACTCCAAATCCTTTTGCCATTATGTCATATACCATAATGAATGTTTCGGATTAATCCTTATGTTAAAAGTTCTTGATAAATTTTTGCAAATTTAAACGCCCGAGTTAGATATCTTTTCCTATCAAAGGGGCCAGTGGCAAATTTTTAGTACGAACAGATTTTTCTATTGGAATTTGAAATGCGATTAGTTATTTTTTAATGTAGTGAATCTATTCTGAATATTGTTATAGGTCGGTCGAGTAGCGGATACCGGTTACATATTATTATATATATAGGAATGCGAACCGTTTGTCATAATAATGATTAGCAAGAATCCATGTCAAGAGAAATTCTCTCTTGGAACGTAAACACGACGAATGCTTCCTGATGGATCCTTTTAAGATTTTCAAAATACTCTTGGACCGCTGTAACGCTTTTGTGACAAGCCTAAGTGTTATTTTGTGCTTGATCTCACGAATCGGAACTCCGTAAATCAGTGACTCCGTTTAACAAACAGAAGTTATAGACTGAATAAAGTCATCTTAAAGTATAATCCAGCATCTTTAACACACATATAAAATACTACTTATATAAAAATAAGAATTATTGAATTGAAATAAAATTAAATCTCAATGGTCAAGTAATTCACGGGTGATCCTCCCAAAAGATGTTCCTTGTTCATCATTTATACTGAAAACGTCATATTCACAGAACTCTTATACTCCTTTTTAACCAGAAAATAAAAAGACATTGAACAGTAGCAAGACCAAGTTTAGTTAACAGGTATCAAAATTTGTCTTGGACACCAAAGAAAATGTCGACGTCACGTGAGAAACGGTTACGCGAGTAACTCGCAATTATTTAGCCAGCAGTGACTGAGGTGAAGTAACGCAAAGGTGTATGACTAAGCACGTTGAAGTCAAGAGTCGTAGGTACAGGTAGCCCGCAGCTCACCCTCGTCATCTTCATCGCGCGACGCTTGGTTTTATGTAGGTATGTATAGTGGTTATGTGGCATTGGTATATAGGCGCCGGGCCACCTGTTGCAGTTCCGCTGGGCGTCCCTTTAGGTTTCTGGTGGGGTGAAACCAGCGTATCCTGATTGGTCCTGAGGCACGTGCTGCTCGAGGGTGCCCTGCTCCCCGAACGCATAAATCCCCTGGTTCCATCCGGGGCACGTCAGAATCTCGTCGAGAGCCGAAGGGTGCTTATCGTGTATCCTTAAAGGCTTGAAAGAAATAATTTAAAGAAATAACAAAGTTTTTTTAAAAAAATATCTCGTTAACACACTACTGGTCCTTATATTCTCTTAAGTGTCTTGGACTGTCAATCGTGGGACGAAAGTACTTGTGCTATAAGGTGTAAGAGTCGTGAGTGTCATCCAGAAGAGGTCATCACCGGTGAAATGGAGTTGCAAGAGATGTTCCGCTATGGGTATCTATTTCCACCTCAGGAGGACGTCGTACCAACATATCTTGAGCTACCCAGCTACTCTTACCTAAAAGAGAAGAGTGGTCTGCCACCGGTAACAACATTGACTACACCAGGTTGTGCAGTCTATGACAACAACAGTGACGGCTGGCATACACCAAGTCCAGCAGCAAGTCTGAGGTCGATCAGTCCAACCACGACATCAGTCTCATCAGAGTCTGAAAGCGGGATCCTGACCAGCATCAGGAATCCGTCGAGTCAGCCCCAGGAGAAGAGGTACAAGGCTCATCCGATACCAATGAAGACAACCGAACATCAGACTGGTATTCAGGAACCTGAGAAGATGCCATCGTCCAGGCAGAGTATCGTCAGTAACAGTAGCAGCCTCTCCGACAGGATGGACCTGGAAGAGAGTGATGCTGGAGAGAGCGAGGTCGAGCAGGAAAATTGTGAGAACAGAAGACGTGGAAAATACGTGAGCTCTACCGTCGTCAGGAAGAGAAGGTTGGCGGCCAATGCACGTGAACGACGCAGGATGCAGAATCTCAATAAAGCTTTTGACAGGCTACGAACTTATTTACCGTCATTGGGTAACGACAGACAATTGTCCAAGTACGAGACTTTGCAAATGGCCCAGTCCTACATTACAGCACTGTACGATCTTCTGCAGTAACCTTACCGACAGAGGCGCCATTAACGCCATTGTCGTTTATACATTTCTATGTGCTCAATTTTTCAAATGTAAATATCAGTACTTCGTAAAGCCAGTTTTACATACTTGTAAAGTCTCCTGTGATACACCAAAAGAAACCTGACCCGCGCGTCCTTAGTATATACTATATTATATATCTAATCGCGAGAAACGATATATTTTTTCTAAGCTATTTATGTACATAGTTGAATACGATATTTTTCTGTATATATACATCCATATATATATATATATATATCTATACTCTGTTGTATCATAATAATTCCATTATAACTTTACGTAATCTATAGGGAATTTTAGTGTAAAGCGTTAGTTAGATATTTATGATGAAAACGACTATGACATTCCGTAAGAGACTGAATTGCGCATTTACATAGAAGAATATGAATAAAAGTACCTTTTAAAATATCTAATTTGTATTATTTACTTGAAAACAAAGCTGATATCTAGTATTATTATTTAGTAAAAAAAAGATATGGCAGGTATCCAAACCTCGTTCGTTCTTTCACAAATAATCGACTGTATCTTCAGATTCAAAGTAACAATTTACAACGAACGTTGTTTCATTTCCTTACAATACTTAAGGGACACCGTAAAGAATTCTTTTTCCAAATTGGGACCCCAGCGACCAAGAACCCACGAATTTCCAAACCTTACCTGGGCATCCTCTTTTACCATTGCCGCTCTTACCACCCTAAACACCATCATTAGGAACAACGTAATGTCGCACTTCCGATGTTCCTGCGGTGAATCTAATATCTTGAAAAGAAGAAAAAAAAAATACAATAACAACGCAACAATATTCACGTATCCATAAGAGCTTCCCCAATTGAATCCTTTGTACCTCTCTGAACTTCAATTCAACCCCTAACTCGTCATTCTCGTTGAACGGAACGAAATATTTTCTCCCGTTTACTCCTGGGCTTGAACTTTATAATTTTAAGAAGGATAGATACTCGATGGAGAAGCTTCGTCATCGGTGGTCCGGTTGTCATCCGAAACCTGCGACGCGTCGGTGCCAGGTTTCATCATCGCAATTTGAGAGCCTATCGCCCTCCTCATCCCGTCTTTTCCCGTGTTTATTAAAAGTTGAGTAATATCCGGGCTGATTCTGAAATAAAGATAAATGTTCATATTGTGTACATTTCAAAAGAGAAATTCATATTTTCCGCCAAAACACATCCTTTTCTACTAGTGACCGTTAGTAGTTGAATTTTGATCCTTCTTTTTTTTTTACTAATATCACATCCCTAACTCCTTATTACATTGCGCAAACAGTTATACAGATTTATGAGTTCACGCGCGGGTGCAAGGTCCGCGTGACTTTACGATTCGACGCAGAGCCGGTCGTTTTATGAGCTCTTGAAACCATACGTAATTGAATGAATCGCAAAGATGCGACCACTTTACTGCCGCCTAATTTCCCATACGTCGTAGGGGAGAACTCATGCTAAATGGTACATTATAGCTTTACGGCTACTATACGCTCTACCGCAGTGTATTTTAAATCCTATAATTCTCCACTAGCTTTACGACACACGTGAGAAGACGGGAACTCGTTCAACTTTATCCCTAGATTTTCCTATATGATTTCTCGTTAAAATTCAAAGAAGACATCAGAAATTCAAATACACTGACCTTACGAGTGACAAATAAATTCAATAAAATTTGGAAAAAATGAAATCTGCAAAAATAAATATAGGAGAACAACCATCATACTCGTTCGTTACACCTAGTAGACGTACCGCTTCTCTTCTAGTAACTTCGACGTTGGTGGTTTTTCCATTGTTTTTCATTCTGCCTTTAATATTTTTACAGAACTTCACGGTATCCAGACTACAATCGCTGCTGCACCGTTTCTGATGACTTATTACGTGGAAAGTTATGAGCCCAGAACTGCGCTAAGTGCACGGCAGCCATCTAAACTGCGTCGACTACCAAGCGTAGCTCTTACACGAAATGGGCTGCATTAGCTTAGTTTATGCGCAATTCATGGACCGAGTAATCCTTGACTTTTAAGCTTGTTCAACACTTCACTTCTCTGGCTTAATGCCGCGTAAATGCACTCGACTGCTACAGTATCTCGTGCCATCATTTATAAATGCTTAATGAGAGGCACACTTTAATCAACAGCCGTACACAAGTCTACCGGAGTTGTAACAGTGTCTTGGTACGTAGTGCGAATGAATTTTGTGACGTAATTTGAACTTTTTCTTTACCCGGGAAATTCAAAATAGACTATCGAACGGTAGATAGGCTATTATAGATATTTCAGGACCAGCAGGTCATTCGAAGTCTCCCTTGTCTAGGATTGATCCTGGGCTTTGTTAAGGGATGCTAAGGGACGATCGGTAAGGGTTTCTTAGGTAAGCGTGAAAAAGGGTCTGAGGGTTAAAAAAGAAACCTAAATTCGAATTGGCAATCCTTTCTTTCTCTGGTTTCTCGAAATTCGTAGTATCCAGCTTTGGAACGATACTTTCTGGCAGTTTTTAATAACCGATAATTACAAAGCGCGTGCGCATCCCACCCTAATCGTTCTGATCGACTTTAATTGCAGTTCTCTACCGATAGGTTCGTACCTATTGATATCGTGACGTGCTAAATGCTTTTAACCCTCCCAGTCATCAAAACCGAAATTCATCTAAAAATTTTACTTTATACCTAAATATTAGGCCTTACGTATATCTACGTTAGACATATGTCCTACACGCTGTTTATAAATATATATATATATAACGTGAGAAAGTTTTCACTTGAAAAAATTTCTCTGAAAAAAAACCAATGAAATACTAAGACTTCACAGGTTTCTCAAGAATAAAATCTCTTTTAAGTATTTCCAAGTAAAATCGTATCTCGTGATAGACTAAACGTCGTACATTGTCAAGATGCTGTATGGACCAACTTCTCTGTACTCATCTCCTTCACTACTGCCCATTCCTCATGTTTAATTACACCTGTCACACTAAAGACGCACTGTTGCGAATATCAAATGAAACCACGGGTCTGCTAGAAAAAGAAAAAGTCATTAAACGCCTCTCAGCGAAGATGAAGATACGAGAAGAAGATGCAGAATCTCATCTCAATTTCACCGCAAAGACTGTTACAGCCGAAAGACGCGTTCCCCTTCTCTGTACCGCATGCGGAAATTCTTGAGGACTAACGTGGGAGTCAGTATAGCGACTACACGTGGTCGGAACACACACGAAGCTTTGATGTTGAGGGCGAGGGTTGCTCACTGGGTATGAACAATGACGTCACGCGGCGTTGCCCACGGGGGGGTTGCAATCCTTGCGAGAAAGATACTCCTAGTGGCGCATCCTATCGTTCCAAATCGAATTCACTATTCGAAATTTAGCTCACGCACGTGTTGTGCAATAGTCCTATATAGCGTGTGTATATATATATATATATCCCTATAGACTTTGCAATTCTCAATAGGATACACAGCAGGAAGCTAATACTTCTAATCGGTTCTAATTTAAAGCCACATATATCATATTCGCGGTTAAAGGATCCTAGGGATTTTCACTGCACGATCTGCATCGTTTCTCCAAAAATATCCGTGTATAGTGAATTTTGTTGTTTCGGCAAGATCAAAAGTCACTTGTACTACGGTTCATGTGATTCTCCTCCTCTGATAAATACTTGGTCAAAATATTTTTCGAAAATATATTTACCCTACATGCTTTATTAAGCTTATTAAAAATGTCACTAGGACACGATATACGGAGATACTGTTGCGTGAAATAAGGTTGCGACGACAATGTCAATAAAGTAAGACCATCATTTTAGGCGGTGCGCGGAGACTGTAATCAGGGATCATTATCCGTAACAATGTTACAAGGCAGTATTATTAAATTAGAGTATACAGGGTTTTTGCGTTGCGGCAGTTTCAGTTGGTAATGAATGTTACCAATGACTGATGTTACCTTGTCTTATGATGATGATAGCCAGTGGCATATAAATTCATACGTATTCAGCGTCTCTCGGACAAGTGTTTACTTGACATCTCACTCGGGAATCAAGAAAGACTGCTGTTGTCCCGCGAACAAGTTTTACGTTTCCTCTCGTGTCAGAGTTATTATGTTATCACTACTGTGTGAAGAAACCTTTTTATTACGTCATTGAGCACGACGCACGTAGATGTTTTCGAAGCGAGCGACAATTCGTGTAAAATTACATGAAATCGATTTTAATGTCCAGCTAGCATATGTAATGTGGGTGTATATAGTATATATTTATATAACTTCATTTTGTGGATATACGTGGGTATATGAGTTTTCGCGTTTTCCCATAAAACGCGAACTTTACGGCAACTCAAATTCAGTGCTTTCTTAACTATCTAGTCATCACCTTTCTAGGCGAGCACCAGGAGGCACAAAAATCTGAATAGCTGTCCTGTCACCGAAATATAAAGTCAAAATGACGGGCGACCACATGGGGCGTAAAATATATTTCCTACCGAGAGAAATTCACTGCGGGAAACTATTTTTACTAAGACAGGTAGCATACGCCGCCATTGTACGGTGAAAGACATTTTTTTATATAATTTTATGAATTTATCGGTTAGAGTTAGGTCTGTGTGCTGCTTAATGTTGATCTTTATGGAGAATTAATATAATTTTTATTGACGGATGAATTTTTGGGGGAAATTATTTTTATCGCATCTTTTTAGAGGCTCTCTTTTTCTCGTATTAATCTAGAATATTTTAAATCGTAGGATCGAAAGGACAAACCGAGATGGTCACGTTGTGAAAAGAGGAGGTTAGGGCGCCAGTCGTAAATTTCATTGCGGGACAATCCGTCCCGAGATCCGCATCAGTTCTCAACGTGGAGTCTGTGGTCACAATAGGGCTCAGTGCAAAAAATGCTAATATGGGGACGACTGTGTCCACGCGGTGCAGTCCTTTACTTATTTTATGGATTGTTTAGAGCAAATTACGTCTCGAGTTAATTTACTGGCCAGTCGCGACGTAAATCTTTCGACGAGGCACTTTTAAACGGTAATAACATCTCGGTTATGACTATTTGGGACTTAACTGTACCTCGCCGACTTCTGATACCGCTTATCATTAAAAATGTTGAAATATATCGTATAAGATACATTTCATATATTATTCGTATATGATATAATTATTCAAGCATGTAACCTTAAAATATATATATTCTAATAAATATCTTTAATAGATATCTATTGTTAAATAGCTTCATAAATGTTTGTCACTATAAATCTTGCTTGAATTCTCAAAAGAAAAAAAACTGGGTTTACAGTAGAAATCAAGTAGCCATTATAAACTTCCGGTTTAGCTGGTGCTGGATCAGAGAACAAATAAAAGCCAAAATTCAGGTACAAATTTTGCCCGTATCCCAGTGACTATTTAACAAAAGAAACAGTTCCCTCTTGTACTTCCAGAGAAACATCTGTGACGATAGTATTAACGTCGAAGTATCGAAAGTTGGCGTTTCTTTTTAAGATGCGAAGAAGATGGTGGCGAAGGAGTGTAAGCGCAAAAAAGGAGGATTCTAACGCGACGGAAGATTTTGTAGACGAAAAGGACGTAAATATTTTCGAAAGCAATGAATTCCAAGAGTCTGGCATAAGAGAAAAGCCGCGCAGGACTTGTGGACTGCGCGTGCTGGCAAAAGCCACTGTCAAAATACTTTGGATAATAAGGATAAAGAAGAAACGCCGCCGCCGTGCGTTGTCTGATCTCGAGATTGCTTTATTTCAATCCGTTAAACACACTCCGCGAATATTTTTCGATCCTACCTCGAAAACTCGTCGCCCATGAGCACACAGAGGCGTAACATTAAACATCGAAATAATGTAATCTCTAAGGAAGGATCAACCGATAAATATAATCGGTCGTTGAAATTTGTCTGGTGCAACGTCACGAGACTCCGACTGCACCTGTACCACGCCGTGAGACTATAGTAGCAGTGGTAGTAGTAATACTATTAATGGTGATGGTGATGGTAGTAGTTAGTAGTAGTAGTTTAGTTCTCTTCTCTTTTTTTCCTTCATGGTCAGTTCTTCTTCTTCTTCTTCTTCTTCTTCTTCTTCTTCTTCTCTCTCTCTCTCTCTCTCTCTCTTCTCCACCATCGACTACATTTCGGTCTCATCGTTCCAGCTGTACTTTAAAAGCATCTACTTATGCAGCCACCGGAATGACGTTTTGGACAAGCTGCGATATAAATCAGTTACTTCCGACATCGGCCTTCATTCACGACAAAGTTTGCCCATTAGAGAAACGTTTAAATAGATAGTCTAGCCGACAAGTTCGCCATAGCGTCGATTTCAATATCGCACGACCGATCGCCACTAATCGGCCGAGTCGCACTTTTGGAATCCAAACAGTCCTCGGGTTATCGATAAGAATGAGAATTCAATGTTGTAGAAAGGGTAGGTGCCGACAATGAGACACCAGTGGCGCCGACTTCAAATCACAGCAATAAATCTATTTCCATTATTTCATAGAATCTCTTAAAAAAAAATATATATATATATATTCCTTTTTTTTTCTTCTCACGACCATACACAATCCTTTCCATACGAGAACAGCGGGACTAAACAACCCTTGGGATAATTTCAACGTTTTCAGGGATGTTTTGTTCTCGCTCTAAGCTACCTGAACGACAGACTCTCCACGTATATCCGAAGTTGCACAAGGTTAGGATTTAAATGGCGCGCGCCATAAACCCCACACGCTACCTTCAAAATTTCCTGTCTATTTGATCATCGGTAACACTACTACAGGGTGGTCTGGCGGAAGTCTATTGAATGAACCCTGCCAACGAATCTACATCGTTTTCCTTCTTACACCGAGTTCCTCCGAGTCAATAGCACTTGATGCGTGCTGTCGCGAATACTTCTGGATTATATGCAGGTAGACAACAGCATTCTGATCCCAAGGGACATTATAAGAAACATGGATGCCTATTGTACAATTTGTATACCTGCCAAATCCCTGTATTTAAAACCAAACTAAATTTCTCTTCTTCGCCCTAACAGAATAAGTAAATCAATTCTATCGCGTTACCTGGCAACACGTATAACAATAATAATACGCAATACCAATTTACTCAGTTTACATCGAAAATCGTAGCGTCCATAACCTTACTTCCTCGTAACGATCCTTATGCAACAAAAGCTAATCTATATATTATATTTTTCACAGCACAATCAGAATAGTCTAATGCATTTTCAAAGCTAAGAGTCAATCGAATCAATTTACTTCTTAGAGTGTCCTGAGGGAATTCTGAATGTCGGCCTGGAAATCAAAGAGCCTGAGGGTTCCCATCGATTGAATGTCCTCGAGGCAGAAATATAATATCACACATCTCCTAACGAGATGACGCAATGATACGGGCGAATGATTTGTTTGTTTGTCGTAAATGAAATCCGCTTAGTACGATTGAGATGCTGTAACGTGTACTATTGTAAAATGGAAGGGTGAAACTGGTAAGCACGCGGCGGTCGACCCTCCCTAGTGACACGCGTACTCGACACTCGAGACTCCCTCGATATTAATTCTATTTAATCAAACACCGGCGCTACTGGGATTTAACTATTGTGTTTAAGCACGACACTTGAAGTTTGTTCAAGTGGATGCATTTATTTTGGTACTTATTGAAACGCGTAGTAGTCGCTTGTGAATCGGACTGACGGACGCCATGATGCTTTTTAGGACATTAACTATGGTTTGAGTAAAAACAGATATGTCTAATGAGACGATTATTAGAGAGTTTACTAAAGGATTCTTGTGGTTAATCAGTATCTTCCTATTTTTTTGGTCCCTTATTTTGTGGCCTTTTTTCCAATCTTCGTTTAAAGATCCAAAGAAGATGC
>JARPRG010000070.1:156037-175405 GCA_031001745.1 Hartigia nigra | reverse complement strand
TATGGGCTTTTTTGAAAGTGGTCCAATCCCAATTTGAACTGTGTAGGCATCTTCTTTGGGTCTTCCCAAGCTTTCTATCTTCTAAGTTTCTTTGCTGGTTTCAAGGAAAATGCTCTAGCTCCAGCCGTTTTCGAGTTACAGCCTCCAGAGATTTTTCCTTGAAATCGGTAAAGAAAGTTTGTAAGTAGAAAGCTTTTAAACTGTTTGATCTGTTGCACTTGTACGATTGTCAACCGTTTTGAAATTATTAACTCCAACAATGGGAAGAGATGCAGTTTTGTGGAAAATGAATGTAAATAAAAATTGATTTTATTGTTACGAATATGAGGAATTAATTATATATTAATGTTCTTAGATTGTTAAGGGACAATAAGTTTACGACACATAACTATAATAATGACATTACTGAATGTATTACTTATTGTATTTCAACTCTTATCAGTAACCTAGGATATGTGTCTGT
The DNA here is from genome assembly GCA_031001745.1 of Hartigia nigra. Lineage (NCBI taxonomy): Eukaryota > Metazoa > Arthropoda > Insecta > Hymenoptera > Cephidae > Hartigia > Hartigia nigra. The sequence goes on along the minus strand of JARPRG010000070.1, from coordinate 174,942 downwards.
CGTAACAAATATTCACGTTCATAAATATAAATACGATATACGCTATATGGTACTCTAAACTGTAAAATTTGGATTTTAAAAAACAGTCGACAGTGTCGGTTTAAAAATTGCGCGTTTTCACTGTGAGAACGGTTTCTAATCTATTTCTTGGATCTGTCGAGATGGCTCAAAGATTTATTTAACTACTCTCACGATGTTTCTTCAACCAAGAATAATCCTCGTCGTCTCTCTGTGGTGCAGGCGTAGACGGACAACTTTTGGATGTGCCACCGTCTTGAATATCAACCAGTAGACTCTGTCTGCAAAGCATAGAAACGGTACTCATCTTATTTTCCTTATCCTTCCCACGTCTCATGCGTGCTCGCCTGAATTTACTAGCAATCTGGCTGAATCGGCTGCTTGATTCGCGGCATCTCTTTGCCGATCGCGGCAAAGATTCACAGCCTCGACTCAACGACAGTCGTTCGTACGTGTCGGGATCTACGTTTATCATTCCAGCACTTGCCGATTTTATAAGATCCGTCCTGAGCATTCCAGCCACTACGTTAAGATCAGATTCGGCTCTGGAGTCACAAGCGACATGGTCGACACGATCGAGCCTTGGATCGTGGGAATAGCAGCCTGGACCACGAGATAAAAAATCTTCCTTAGCTCTCTGAAGTCTGAGAGCACGTAATTTTGAAGCTGGTGGATCATCTTCGGGAATACTACTGGAGTCATGTCTGTGTATCACTGTTGATTGCTGCAAAGATGATGAAAGTGATGGGTATCGACCTTCCTTCTGTGCAACTGCAGTTGAAAGTGCAGTAAGTTTATGAATAAGTGCTGGCGATAATTTATCATTGGAACCTCGATTAACAAACAATTGATCCATTTTGTTGGCCTGTATTCCAGAATGATTATTACGTCTTTTATCAGTACTGGGAAGAGATCGACTGCCTATGAAGTGTGCACTTGTACTTTTGAGAATCGCACGTGTACGAGGTGTACATTCATCGCAACCGGAAATCGATGTGGACTTGGGATCTTCCCTTATTACACTAGTGCTTGCACTTTTTTGAACATCATGCTTGCGAGGACCTTTTATTGCTTTTCTTACTTCCTCTTGATACCTTTCCATCTGCGTGCGCACTCTTCTTTCGCTCGAAGGTGAACGCCATATTGGTGAACCACTTCCGCTACTCGCTGGACTTCCGGCATCTTCTAACTTTTGATTGTACCTTTGTATCATCATTCGAATACTCGGCGCTGTTTCCTTTGGTGATGATTTGTGATATTCCTTTCTGGAGAGTATAGGTGACTGCGGTAATGGCGGCCTTTTTGAATCTACTTCATGTTTTCTTCTCTCTTGCATACTGGGTGACGCCGAATTTGATCTGCTCTTGTGTAAACGCATTAAAGCCTGTGCACCAAATTGCTCAGTATTTACTGTTTGGTTGGATACACTGACAGGAACACTTGTTTGACTTTTAACGTCACCTTCGACCTCGCTGGAATTGCATCCCGCAGCTTTCCCTCGGCTGTCTCTTCTGAAGGGTGAGAAGATCATACGTTTCGTCTTCACGAAGACGCTGCGTGCTCCGTTCTTCTCTTTCTTTACTGACGATTCTTGCGTATCTGAGAAATTTCCGCTATTGCGATTTGACGAATGTGCCGATGACGTTTCTTGTGAACAGGATTCGTTATTTGCTGTACGAACTACTATTTTGTTTAAGGTATTTTCATTTATTCTTATCCTCTCCACGTTAGGAGTTTCTCTAAAGGCGGAAACTGTCAATGGCGTCGTCTTCACTCTTGTTGGCTCTTCACAAACGTCAACTTGAACACTTGATTCTTCTGCTTCTACTGGCCGCCATTTGTAACCTACTTGTGTATCCGTTAATCGGCGGGTTTTTAATACTTTCTTTTGCCGTGTATCCTTATCGACAGTGATAACAACATCTTCGTCTTCTGTGCTGCTTTTCCTTCCGGTATTTTTCATTTTTTCTTCTGCTTCTGGTATCTCGCTGTTCTCGCAGTCTTCAATATTTTCTATCGCGGAATATAAAGGGCTGCTGTACCGTTTTTCTTTGTTTTCTTGTAATTGTATTGCTTCGTTTTCATGTTCCTCGAAGCTTGCTGGCGCAGCATTAATTTTCTTCGACAAACAGTCGATTTCGTTTTCTTCGACTTTACCTAAATAAAGAAACTGTGATAATTGCATTGTACTGCGAAACTGTGTATACAGTTTTTTATACCATTTGAATTTACCTTGTAAAAAGTTTTCTTCTCCTGGTTCATATATACCTGTAACAGCATCCCTTATGCTGGAGAGTAACATCTGCGCGCTCTGGCGGTGACAATTTGAAATAGCTGACGTCCTTTTTTCTCGGCTAGTACAAAATGCATCTGCATCATCCTGCAGGCATTGATTGTATCGGTACGTGAATGTGGATTCCAATTTCTTTATCTTCAGAGAAATGCAACAAGAATAATTATACATTAATTATGAGAATGAAACATTAATCTCTTTTTTTTTTATCAAAAATTATAATTTATGCAATTTACCAAACGAAGTACATTCCTTTTTCGGCTTTCGTCGATATCCTTGGCTTCGTTAATTTTTTTAATCAATTGACTGCACAAATCTTTTTGTCGCTCTAAGGTACATTCGAAAGATCTCTGAAACATTTTTGTTTCAAAGTAATATACGATCTGTTCTCTTTTTACTCACAATGAAATTAAACAATCCAGTGTTTTTTTACCATTACGAAAAGTTATGGATTTTCTTGGAAGTATTTTCAATCGCATGTCTTACACGTGAATACATATTTTTATCGATAACATTTGTGAAACGGAAAATATGGCAGCAATAAAAATGAAGTTAAGGTTATCTTTGCTAGGAAAATCGATCACCCTGTCATAAACACTGCATGCCACATGCATGGCGGTGAACTTAGTTTGGATAATGCGCACGATGTGTACTTTGTAAACCGGAAGTTATGCAAGCTACACGTTCGATTAATAACGACCTTGATGTTTAAGGTTTGTAGCGCTACATTTTAAAAAATAATGCTATCCACAAATAATAACTAGTACTCTACAGAATTTCCAACTTATATTCCACGCACGTAAAATTCCTACTGAAAAATGTCAGCTATTAAAACAAAAAAAGAAGAACTTCCGGTATCCCTACCTTTAATTTCCTCTCCTTCGTCGCGAAATCCTCTTCTGCACTTCCTGTTCGGACATCGCTAGCTCGTCCTGAAATTGTAACGTTCTGCTTCGGATTTTATAATTTTAACTTTGATAATATTCTTACCGGAAGTCTCATCAGTTTTTGAAGTCACACGAGAGCGCTCTACAGTAGCTCGACGAATTTTTCTAAAAAAATTAATACCTTCATTAGTGACAGCAGTCAGTGGAGAAATCACGATAAATGAAATCTCTTAGAAAAATTACCCTAATTTTTCCACGTTGTTTTCTATCTCTTTAAAAATTGCCAAATATTCCTGACGCGCATTTGGGTCACTGAATCTACCGTGATCTCTTTTAGGCGGTACATGGACACTTTGATGGATACTTTCCTTAGTCGCAACCTGAGCATCCTTGTTGTCTGGTGAGATGGAATCCAACGTGACAAGACCTTCTTCTTTGGATTCTTTGAGCGTAGCTCGTGCTGCCATAGGATGAATTTCACCAGCTTCAACTAAAATGACGGGTGACGGCTCGTGGCTGGAAGTAACTGTACCTAAAGGAACAGCAATACTGGTCGTTTCACTAGCAGCCACACAATAGATGGGAGTTTGATGAAGTTGAAGTTCAGCCATTGGACTAGCAGTCTCTTCAATGACGTCTTCAATATCAACTATCATAGCTTCTGGTTCAGAATCATCAAGTGCAATATCTTCAGCAACCTCTTCTGCAATCATTGGATCCGAACCCATTCGAGAATCAGCTGTATTAGATAATATCTATTTTATAATTATGAACAGAAGTAACTTTCATTTTTTATATGATAAGGTACTTACCAGCCATGCATTCAGCTTCAAATTCCTCCATGTCATTTAATGACAAACTTGAAGGTTGTCGCATGGGTGTTTCTTCACGTTGACTTCCTTCTACTACGCTGCCTACGGATTTCGATCGTTTTAAGGGTAAGCGCGATACTCTCTCGTCTGTAATCAAAGAATGTTCAATTAAATGATTTATTTCTTGTATTAGTAGGACACCAGATTTAATGATCTTACGAGTAGTATTAATTGCCGTTACTCCAGCAGGACCTCTGTAAGCTGGATTTAAAAGACGGAAGGTCGATGATTCTGGTGAGATACCCTGACTCTTCTCCCATTCGTAAAGTTTCCTTGTAAATTTACGTGAGATTCCCTCGAAACGATAAAATCCTGTCGACGTATGTACCAATACTTCTTTCTTTTGCGTCGACGAACCAACCACACGTCTTAGTTTGGATAATCTATTTAATTCAATAAAATGACATACTTGAGTGACTTGGAAATTAAAATCAATATAAATAAATTATTTTTAAAAATCACCTGGCTTCCCTATCCAGTAATTTTTCCTTTTGTCTATCGAATTTATGCTGCTCCCTTTCAATTTTACTCAATTCTCTTTCTAGCAATTGAAACTCCTTTTCTTCCGATGTCTTCCAGCTTTTTGCAAGCTTTGAAGTGCCACTTCCGGGCGAGGTCCCCGAATCCATATCATCCTCTATACGACCTGCTTTTATCTTCTTCCATTCTTCCATCTTCTTAATAAAGTCTTCTGACAAGTGTGGCTTGTGGTGTTCACTCTCGCACTTTGTTTCTGGTTTTGAGGTCGAGCGCCACAATTGCCAATCGGTAATACGTTTACGACCAGCTTGCTGTTCACTGGTAGTAGGACTGTGATGACTCTTCTTAATCCGTTTCCATTCTTGCAATTTTTTCTTAAACTCCGGAGTAAGCTGTTCCTCGCCCAGTAATTGCAAATTTACAGAATCTCGTTCTCGCGCTGACGATCCTAATCCACGTGGGCTTAGATCATTAGTCGGTGATAGAGGTTGCAAATTATTATTCTGCGAACTGGTCTTTAGCTTCTCCCATTCTGCAAGCTTTCGATAAAATTCAGCACTGAGCTTATCATGAAGCAGTTGATAGTTCCGTTGTATCTCAGCCTGAATATTAGGATTCGTCATATCGTTCTCCAAATTCTCAGCACTGGCGTTATAGCTCTCCAAACCATCCGCTTCTGCAAATTTCAAAGGACGCAAATATAATAATGGCAGCAACCTCAAAAGGTGCCATTTTTACAATAACATTATATATACACGTTTAGATCCAGAAAATTTCAAATGTCTACTATTTTTTTAGCCATTTACACATATCTATTGCAAATACTTATATCAGGGTACTCATCCTCTTGTTAATTGTTTTTTTTTAAGTATATTTTCTGCTGAATTCACTCAATCTTTTTTGATTCACTGTCGAATAAAAGCTTCTTGTCCATTTGCAGAAATTTTGATTTTCGTATCAACAATTGAGAAGTCAAATTCTTTTATCTTGAGTGCCTCAAGATATTGCCATGTGATCCACGAGAGATTTTAAAGTAGCTTATTGAAAGCTACCCTAAACACCGATTCACCATGTGGCAAGACCTTGGATACAGAGTTATTTTTGTTAATACTGGAGAGGACCGCGGAGTCTCGTTATTGCCAACCGAGATTTGTGATGGTCGTGAGAAAATCTAGTTCTCCAAAGTGTTCTACGAATCCAAGAAATATTTAAGGCCGAGTCAATGTAACGCATAGTGCTATTATTAATGTTTGATGCATTAATACGTGGGAATTAGTAGAAGTAATTGAAAACCTATTTGATTTCGTGAACCATAAGATTCAAATTGATAGGATTACAAAGTGAAAACGACCTTAGTTTTACGATCAATAAAACATTTATATGCGATTTTTTTGCAAATCTTTATCATGATTTACGAGGTCGTAAATTGTCATTCGCTTTCGTCGAATCATTTATATCTGTCATAAATACAGAGTGGATCTAATAAAATTCAATAATTAATATCAATTTTTATATCATACTTGAATTTCTACGCGATTTTTTCTTCTTCCGAGAAATAAATATATCTTTGTAATAATTCAATTAATGATATCGAAAAAGTACCTGTATGCGGTCGAATAACTGTCAATTATTTGAATCTGCGCAACGTCTTTTTGTATACGCTCGTTATTTTGGAAATAACTGTCATTTTGAATGTTCAAGGCATTCAAGCTTTTCGTTAAACGTTCTGACAGCACGTTACTACAGCATGCTGACACATAAATTAACAGTATTTTTAATTCGTGAATTTTCTAAAATTGAAAAAACAAGTCCAAACTTTCGTCGTTACCTGTCGAAGAGAATATATCCTAGAGAAGAATCGTCATGCAAGTTACCAAGGGAAAAGATCGGTGGTAGAATAATTCGTAATCGATGTGGAGAATACAAGGAATCTCTTGCAAAATGTCCAAAAAAATCATTCGACGCGTTGTGCTGCAAGAAGCTTTTCGAAAAAGCATCGCCAAAAGTATCTGACAATCATTGACGAAAGTTTGGATATTATTAGTAAAAAATAAAATTTTTATTATCACGACAGTGCGAAAACATAACATCGGCAGACGATTACAGAAAGGCTCACGCGTCGATAAAGATTCACGCGAATAAAATGATGAAATACGTGGAAGAATCGACGAAGGCAATTCGCAAGGAGTTGGATGAGAGATTGAAAATTGCAAGGAACAAAGAGACCTCGAAGATGCACAATATTTTGCAAAGCGTCGAATACAAGGCAGTGCGATTGTCAGAAATGGATCCGCATTGCGGAATGTCTAAGAAAAAAGATATTCTAATGTTAAATGATAAAGCAAAACGTGAATTACACGTTTGGCAATGCGACAGTGCTCCCGGCATACGAAAGATCAAGTCCGATCTGTCAAAACTTCAGCACGATGGAAAATTCAAAGGAGAAACAGCAATGGCGTTGATACAGTGCTGTCGCAATTGCAGGTCGCCATTGGCTTTAAAAGAATGCATAAAGCGTAACGCGGAGGAAGCTATGAAAATAATCGAAGCAGCAAACACGGACGCGAGGAAACGTCTAAACGCTATTAAAGAATCTAAAAACATGACATTCAAAGAAAACGACGCAGCAGCGTCCGAAGTAACAACATGGTACGAGAAAGAAATGGCAGACATGTCAAATCACTTATCAGACTGCATCGAGAGTGTTATAAAAGCACGACGTACTAATAAATCGAGACGTTCGTAAAAACCGTATGTTATCGTTGTCACTAATCGATACACTCGCTCTACAATTTATATAAGAATTTTTATTTGAATTCGTAAGATTCTCTATAGTTGGACAAAATCTTAAATCTTCCATCTCGATAGTAACCTGTTCTAATTATTTCAAAGTTTGACTGTTCGTTTAGTCTATACGACGCGATTCCTCCGCGTCGTTACGGCAACTGCGAAAGATTGAAAAGGAGGGATAAGGAAGAGTTATGCAATTTTAGACTTGCCGTCGAAGAACGATGCGATTTTGTTTGGACTTGGAGGAACGGATGTTGTGTTGGTTAGAAAAGCCTTTTTCACTTTGTTCCATTTCGAATCGTGTCGTTGCATCTTTGGGGATGATGCCAGACATTCAGCAGCCCTTACCGATCGCTAAAACGTATGAATAATTAACATAAATTTTCAGCAATGTTTTTCACGTCGGATCGTTTAAATTGCACAACATTTTTGTATCCAAACCAATAATACCTGTCTCTTGTATTCTGATACATCCTGACAGGTTTTTGATTTTGTTACTGTATAACGTGGACTAGATGATACTGGGGTTGTACCAGTCGTCATACTTCTAGAAACTTCATACTCCTCCGAGGTCGAAGGATCTTCTGCAAAATCTGGTAAAAGGGCAAGCAGTGGTGATGTCGATTCTGGGGACGATATACTTCGTAGCTCTTCGCTAGATGGGACTGTTATCGTCAGAGTTGGCGTTAACCTCCTTGCAGCAAGGTCCACAATTTCACCACCAGGAGTCGGTGGTTTTAGCGAGAAGGTAGGACTTCCTGAAGTCACATGTATACGTGGTCTGCTGGATTCCGCCTGAATTCCCATAAAAGTTATCTTACAATTGTTGCTAAAAAATTGTTGAATTAGAAGGGATGTTGTCTGGTTGCTACTAGGGTTAAATTTAAAAATAAGGTATCTTTCTAATAAGAATATTAGCCGAAGGACAGGTAACGGTTGTGTAATAATTGCCATTGTGAAATTCAAAGTTATTAAATCAAAGATCAATGACTCTTAATTATATTCAAAACAAAGATATCATTTTGAAATATATATATATGGCACTTTGATATTGATATCTCGAATTTGTGGGGATGTTATATTTTTAAATCCCAGTGGCAACGCAGAAGTCGAAGAATCTTCGGCTGCTAAAGAAGATCCACCTTTGTAAGTTGAACTCAGTCGATCTGAGATGAAATCTGAATCGCGATAGCCTGTTTGTGTTTCTCAAAGCAAAATCATCCGAGGACTTTAATCACACAATTATCTCTTACTATAAGAATCTTCGAGAATCACCATTAAATGCTTCTCTCTGATCTTCTACCCTCAACATCTCTCTGGAATTCATCTAATATTGAACTGTGGCGTAAACAATGCCTGAAAAGAAAAATAAAATGGTGGTATACAAGCGGGACTGTTACCTCCTGTAGAATTTCCGAGGATTCAAAGCTGGAAATTGAATAACCATCCTCACTACGGAAGCTGCCACGTACCGGATGTCGTTTTATACTTTCACGACGTAAGTTAATCATATCCTTTACTTTTCCCCATGGCGTTTTGCATCCCTTATCACTTTTTCTATTACCGGTACCGTCCTACAAAAAAATTGCTCCAAAAACTCTTCCGTACCAAAAGTAAATGATATTATTTTTGTTTACAACCTTTTTTGGTATTTTAATTACCTTCACTGAGCGATTATTAAATGCATTGCTATGAGACATCGCTAGGTCGCCGTCAAGGGAACGACTTCTGCGACTCGAATCCTCATCTCCGACGTCATGTTTAACTCGTGATGATAGTTGGCCGGAGTGATTTGAGACGCTTTTCTGTGCACCTGTTACGATAGTCGAAAATATTCGAAATAGATAAATGAGGCTGAATAACGTAAACTCTTTGGATTCTATGCTTTATAGTTGCAACGTGAATAATAAGTAGGAAACGTATTTTTGCATAAATTAATATAAAGTCGTCATTCGTTATTCCAACTTTTTTTTTAACTCAGCTCATACTCCATTGAATGTACAGAAAGACCATATTTATACCTAGTGATCTATTGGTGCTATAAGAAATACATTGCACCAGATAAATAATTAGTTTCTACATATAATCTCGGAATGAGTTGATTAACCAAAAACAATTAATACACTATATAGAAGTATGTATGTATGGTATGTCAATGTATATAATTTTTACCAGGTGATATGTCTTCCGTAGAAGAAGAAGATGACAGTGTTCCAGGAGTAGGTGGTACAGACATTTCTGCGGTACGATGAGATGAACCGGAAGTAAGAGAAGTTTCTATATTTTCTGGTACCCTGAGGTATCTGGTGACATCAGAATCTCCAGTACCACCGGTGTACGCTCTTTCCCATTTAAAGGCAGCTTTCACTTTTGTCCACTTTGACACCTTTGGCGCTCCATGCACTAGGTTGTCACGTTGCTTCCTGGAGAGTTGATGAGCGAAAATGCGAGATGAATCTGGACCACCAAAGCCAGGTTGATCAATGCCGACGGAACGGCTTCTCTGACGTTGTAGCGGTGGTCGAAAGTTACGTTTCTGTGGAACATCTGGACCAGGTGAGAGCATAGCATCTAGTAAGGATTCGGCGAATCCAGCATCCTCTTCAGGTATAACAGGATCTTCACCAGATAAAAGTGCTCTCTCAGCATCTCTATGGGCACTCGTAAGCGCTCTCAATCGCTCAAGCTCTCTTACGCGTCTCGAGAGTTTTGCATTTTGTTCACGAAGATTCAAAACCTGTTCCATGAGTATATACAACCGATCTAAGTGATCGAAAGCATCTTCAGCGCCCAGGGATGCTGCGAATACTGAGGCAGATCTGGATAAGGAAACTGGATGCTCCTCTCCTGGTGTAGGCAGTCCCATGAGATAATCAAGAAATTCTCCTTCTTTTCGGAGTGTTTCTGCTTCCAGATGAGCTTTGTGCTTTGAGAAAGCTTCTTCAAAGATATTCCCTTCAGGTATTGGATCAGGGGGTGGTGTTGGTAGCTGACCTGTGTCAACTTTATCACGACGAGTTTTTCTCCTCTCCTTACAGGAATCTCCAGGAGAAGATGTATCAGCTGTTCTACGATGAACTTTGTCCTGCCGATTCCCAGCATTCTCAGATTCACGACCTTTAACACTGGTTGGTCCATCCTTCCTAACGGATGAACTGGCAATCGCAGGATCTTCAAGTTCACCAGGTGAACTTATCTTTTCAGCCATTTAAAATTCCTTCAGATATCATGCAATAGCGCATGACTAAATACACTGGGTCATATCAGACTATCTGACGTTGTTCTCTTCGCTGTTCCCAAAATTTCTCAGCATCCGGAAGCTGTAAGAAATATTCCAAAGACACTTCACTCTGTACCACAAGAAAACGGACTTTTCCCTAAACACAATTATCTTTCACATCATTATTAAGTAGCGGTCCACGATGATAGCAGATAGAAAACCAAAGAGATTTTATCGTGAGATGAGAGCTACGCGTTTCCTCGTACCAAACTGACATCCCTGGCTTAGATCCAATATTTCAGGAACGTCCGGTAGCGCCCCCGACGCTCGCGTACGAGTACTTCGCGCAAAAGCTTGCGCGAAGCGCAGTAGACTGAAAGTTTTCTAAAGCAACTTTTTTCTCAATTTCTCACAAACTATAAAGTTAGAATATTCAAGGATAATCTGTACGAGTATTTTAAAGTTTAAATCTCTTGTTTTACTTTTGAATTTCCGGAAGACGTCGACACTCGCGCTAAAGAACTCAGTAAGACGGTTAAAGAAGCTACGGAGAAAGTATTGCACTTTGTGTAGTTATTTTCGGCCGCAGCGCCAGCATTAACATATTTCCGTTAGGATGTAAGCTCAACCCCACCAATACTTTCGTAGATCGTGAAAGCATTCGGCCATGCTTTTCTCGGTTAGCTTTTACTGTGGCTTCTGGCGTTTACTAAGCGTGCGTGAATGCGTTGCGTTGCGTTTTAAAAGTAAGTGCGCATGTGCGCGCGAGAAACGGTTGAAAATAGATACGCGGAAGACGCAGACTCCGACGGAACCGTCTGCAGAACGTAGCTGGGTTCTTCGATGATGTTTATTTATGTTTAACAAGATCCAATCAGTTTCGAGCTTTATTCCCTTGGCGTTATCGATGATATCCAACGTGTTATTCTCGATCGCATCTCATCTCGCTGTATCATAACAACCATAATTTTTGTTTTGGATCAGTCTGCTTACGGTAGAGCCATGAATATCAACTAAAATAAGGATTTAGACATACACAGTTTCAGGCGAATACTTTATTTTAAATTTTAGATTTCCCAAAGATTGTTATAACAATTTTGCATGCGCTTTATCATTCCAATTATTCTTGCATCGGTAACTTTGTCAAATCCGGTAATGGTATTGCTGTTATTGTTGCACCTAATTGTGAAGAATGACTTATTTATAAGTAAGGATTATTTCTTAATTATTATTAATAATTTACTTACTTATACTTAAGTAAATTCTCAATCATTTATACCAACCTATTATAAGACCTGCTACAATATAAATTGTTGATAGACAAGACATATTCATGAAGAATCTTATAAAAAATCCAGCCACGTATGGAAGTATTCTCATTACACCTATGGCAGTACCCCTGAACAAAATGGTTGCTGATATTAAATAAATAAGAATCTAGGATATTATACACACCTTACAGACGTAGGATAATTTTCCAAAGTTGTAATATTTATTGTCGTATAGTTAACTGCGTATGTAGCTAAGATGAATATTGACAGTACGACACGCGTGACGTAACGCGACGCGAATACAAATGCAAGCAATGCTGTACCGCCGATCAGACCCGATGATACTGTAAAGCAGATAATTTGGTTAGTCTTCACGTGTTAACATCCGTCATCAAAGGCTACGCTTTTACGAGATGATCAATGTTAAGTGGACATTTTATAAAACAAGAAAAAACCGCTTGCGAACCGCGCGCTATTTTTAAATCGGCAATTTATGCGCGCCGGGCCGTGAATTTCGTTGGAAAATCCAAGGTGATTTTCGACAGCTTTTTGACATGAAAAAGATAAAGTTAACGAGCCCGTTATGTCTTTGAACTATATTGATGGGATGGATCTTGAATTATTTTCGCGCTTCTTTCTCGACTTACGGGGAAAGTAAACGCGCCGGATGTTACGTGGGTAAAAATAAGTGATGTACTGACTGGTTAATAATTTTCTTCCAACTAAATCGATTCCAAGTACCAAAAGAAATTCGCCGAGTACGTAGCTCAGTGACATCAGTAAAAAATATTTGAAATGAGCGTCATTGACTTCGTGACAATTTTTCAAAAATCCTGAAGCCAGAATTTGAGAATCGGCTATACAGGATTTTTCGTCCTTTAACGGATTTATATTGAGACCTTTTGAAGTTTCTTGTAAGAGATGCGAGTCCCATAATGCTAGCCATATGAATCTGGATAATATTATCTTTATATAAATATAATTTTATAACATTAAACCGACAATAGTTTTCGTGATAAATAAAACGTTTATCTTCATCACCCAAGAAACAATAACAGGGTAGCCAAAAGTCCCAATAGTGTAATACGTCTGAGAGGCTGTCGAAAAATTTTCATAATTCTTTTTACAGTTACAATGAAATATCTGTGAAAATTGTTTAACAAATTTCTTTGCTGCTCTTCGGATCTTTCATCAGTCTCCACGCAACCGTCCAATTCGCATGGCTGAAACGAATGATACATTTAATGACAGTCATATCGCCAACTCATTGCCACGATTAAGAGATCCACGATGAAATCATTGTATTCGTCAAGTGTTCATTTTCACTGCTAACAATAAGCATTCCGGTTAGCGGATAAAATTGGCAAATCCAACTTGTTAATTTACCGGATAATTATTGCCGTGCCTCGAATAATTAACTGCATATATTTGCTGTAGAACCGCAAGCGCTTGGTCAGGATGCCGACGATAAAGCAGGTACCGAGGACTGGGCGGTAATAAACTTGATGCGCATGCCATTATTAGAGCTGGTGCGCCACCTAATCCTGCCAGGACTCTCCAGGAACTTGGTCTAAATTCATTTCCAAGCATACGAACAACGGAAGGTACGAGAGACCAAGATATGCCTATAATAAAAAAATACAAGTAATATTTTATAAACGTTATACAGTATAATTTGTGTAACTTTTGTAATCAGGAATCATAATTGTTACTTCAGGAGTATCTATCAAATTATCAGTTGACTATTAATAAATAAATTACCCAGTGCTGACATATAGCCAATTATCCATAAGAGATCAATAATGACTAAGCAAGATCCTCTTCTTTTTGCAGGTAGACACTCTATTAAATAAACTCTTAACACTACATTGTTTCCTGCGGCTCTAAAACAGTGCGTTTTAGATTTTAATTATTGGAATTACCTTAGCAGAGTCAATTTGCTCGCAGATAACTTACCCTGCGCCAAGTAAAAATATTGAGAGATTTATAAAGAAGTATGTCTGAGCAAATGAGAGTCCTATGGATGCACAAAATATTACAACCATAGTGACTGGAATTGAACCTTTACGACCATTGAAGTCTGCTAATGTGCCAAAGACAAAACCTCCTACAGCCATGCCTGATAATGATAAAAGTATAAGAGATTAATGATAAAATTAGAATTGATCATGACGATAATACAATAGCCAGTTAATTTGTCTATGAGAGACCGGAGGTGACTATACGAATAGTAAATTACGTCGTCTCAGCTTATGAAAATTTTTGTGCTCTTGCAAGAATGCTTGAATGAATTATAAAAATTATTTTTTACCGATCAATAGCATTGCGTTTAGTGCTATGATTGTGTTCTCGTTGAGTTTAAGATCGCATGTCAATAATGGTGCGATTATGGGAACAATAAGAGATGCACCAGCCTCCGCGAAAGTGCATAATCCGCAGAGAACAATGAGAAAATAATTGCACAGACCCCATCCTGTGGAATGAAATTGGTTAACCGATATTTAAACACTAATAACTAGGCGCGAACCTGTTGTTGTAATCGCCGTCTCGCATTTATCATCCATTCCTTTTTCTAACAGAAAGGCAATGCTGCGCTGTATTAGAAAAATTTTTCTGTGCTTCTAATTCAAGGTTAAATTCCGTTATTAAAAAAAAAATTGCACAAAGCGACGTAATTCGCGCGATTACGCATTACCTTCAGAGCATCAAAAGAAAGATATATGCAATTAACCTGTTGCTTGCAGTCGCTCTGTATCGATATTCTTGAACTGCGAGTTTCTGCCTTAGGAAAGAGAAAGTACACGTATAAAAAAGAAACCCGTTTATTGAAAGGAAATTTTAAAAAGTACCATTTTTACAAGTACAGTAAAGTGGAATATAGTCTCACGGATTGCCGAATCCTTGCAATCACTGATCTAGAAAAATCTTTGCTGCTGCTTTATGCTTCTGATTAAAGAGTGAATGTGAAACACGCAATCGTGTACTGGGAATATGTGTATTACATAAGGAAGTTTTCCTTCGAGTTATATGTTTACGTATCCTTGAAATAATCCTTGGACGCGTTAACATCAGGCTTCATTGTCTTCTTGCCAGGTTTCCAGCCAGCTGGGCAAACCTCACCATGTTCATCTGTGAATTGGAATGCCTGGACCAATCTCAGGGTCTCGTCAACAGATCTAAGAAAAAAAAAAAAAAGAACAAGAGGAATAAGAACATCGCTTCTAATTGAATACTGCTTCACAAGTGTTATTAAGCTAAAAATCAAGCCATTTACAAAGACATTAACAAAACCCACCTGCCAACAGGAAGGTCATTGACAGTAATTTGACGAAGATTCTGTTTGCCATCGATGATGAATAAACCACGGAATGGAACTCCACTCTCTTCATCCAGTACTCCATAATCACGTGCAATCTTGCCACTCTTGTCAGCCAACAGAGGAATCTTCATTTCACCTAGACCACCTTGCTTACGTGGTGTATTGATCCAAGCAAGATGACTGAAGTGAGAGTCAGTAGACGCACCGATGACTTCGCATCCAATGGCGCGGAATTCTTCTGCGCGATCCGAGAAAGCGATGATTTCAGTGGGGCAGACAAAAGTACTGGACAAATAATTTTTATGCATTACTTATAGGAACCGTCACACAACCACTAACAAATTCATCCATTAATAAATATAGGTTACTGAAAATACCTATAAAATCTTAGCTAATCAAATAAAGTCAGTTTCTTTAATCAATTATATCAATATAGATAATACACGTGGCAAAGATATACACTATCTAATATACGAAGTAAGCCGCATTGCAAGTATAAAAATCTTAATACCACTAAATCAAACGTTAAAATAATTAATTAATTAATAATACAGGAAATAAAATGCTTACAAATCCAATGGGTAGAAGAATAGAATCAAATATTTGCCCTTGTAGTCGTCAAGGGAGATATCCTTGAATTGACCGTTAACAACAGCAGTGCCTTTGAAGGCAGGAGCTGGTTTCTGGAGTGCAGGAATAGGCATGGTGAATTCTCTATAAGAAAAGAAAACCAAGAAAACAATATTAATCTTTCCATACAAAAAACTAATGAATTCCAAAAATGTAATCTTGATTAATATGGTCGATTCTTGACACAATATAACGTAAAAAGCCAATGACTTGTAAAATCGTATCACTGATGTTATGCAATTCGCAATAAAGTAAATAAAACTAGTAAATATCCGTAGTTCTCACGATCTCTAATAAGACTTTCCATCATAGTATTGATAACCTTTGATCCCCATAACGATTAAAGCCACGACATCAGTATTAGGAATTTTCGAAGGAAAACTAATCATGGCATCGAATGAAGCCCGAAACGGAGCATGACGCTGGTAAAATAATTAGCGCGGCAATGTCATTCACTGAATTTACAATAAACAAATTACAGTAGAAAGATAAGAGTTAAAAATTCAAAATGATGTTTAACCGGGATAACATTATGTAAATTATCCGTTAGACACTTTCCTTCTTATAAGATTGTAATTTACCGGCAACCTTCGATACGGTGCAAGAAAACATCGTGAACCGTGTTAACATTTATATCCACCAAGTAAAAACGATAAAACCTAATATATCAAACCTTGAAATCGAACAATGAAATCAAGAATTAAAGAATGTATAAGTAAAAACCTCTATTGGATTACGCAAGTTACAGAATCCATGTACTAAAATTGTGTCAAGTATCATTATTCTTTGTGCGTCATGTCGAGCCCTCGAGGGGATATCGTTCTCGAAGAAAAAGGACCGTTACAATTTATAATTTACAGATGGCTGTACTCTCAGGATTAATATGTAAAACTTATCGAAATAATTCAATTGTCCCGATACTCCTTTTGTTTTATTGTATTCGTACGATTTCCCCAAGGCGCGATATTGTGAGATGTTTCCGTTAAATAATGTTTCTAAGTAGAATACGAATGTCGAATTTTTTAAGCTGAAGAAGGACCAACCTCTTACCTCAAGATCTCGGAGAAGAGTGAACACCGGTAAGCAAGCGGTTACGAAGGCAGCTCACTTGGCAATTTAATGGAAAGTACTAGATCACCGTGACGTATTATACTTGTCGTGACTGTACTTGTCGATGTGTTATTCGCAGCAGTGCTGCTTTAAACCTGATAACTATTGTCCGTTCTTGCCGATTGCCTTGCGCACAATATGTTTACCAAGTCTGCAACGAAAAGTCTCTAGCATTAACCATGATTGCAGGTTATGTTTGATTGGAGCTTTTACATTGATAATAATTGGGTTAATTCCTTTTAGATTGGAAATCGATAATAGATTTTATTTAGATTTAGTTATTGCATGCTGGAATTAGTCAAATTGTTATACATGGATCGTGTACACAGATAAGTTTATGAATTTATAGTTAATCCTTATGCTGCTCCATTGTGAACAAAGTTACTAGATACTTTTGGATAAATCAAATAGTTTTGTACAACAGCATTTAAATACAGGTGAACTTAAGTTATCATCTATACTTGGGCGAAGGAGGATTGTTTGTTAAAGTTTGAGTAGAGGCATTAAAGCTATAGGTCAAAGATAATAAGTTTCATTAGTTAGATTTGCAAGTAATTTAGTATAATTTCACAATTACCTGAAACTGAAGAAGATTCTAACCATTTTCTGTAATAACTATAGATTTATTAGTAGTCAATTTTATAGTTATTTCAAGTATTGTTTATTTTTATTATCAGATTTCTTGTTGTCTGATTATTTTATGTATGACAGAGTGAAACTATGAAACTTTTTTAGTATGTCTGGAATCGTACAATATGTGATTGTTCGTGGTGATCTTTTAAAATCACTTGGATGGCCTGTTGGTGCCGTGATTGCTCAAGCGTGTCATGCGTGCTGTGCTGTCACACATCTTTTCTATAATGATCCAGATACACAAACATATCTTGCAGATTTAGATAATATGCATAAGGTAGTGTTGGAGGTAAGTTTCTTAGAATGATAGTTTTCATGATATTTTTCTAAATTATAATTTTTAATATTTAGGCCCCTGATGAAAAAAGCATCAATGATTTAAAGACAAAATTGGAGGAAAACAACATCAGCCATAAACTTTGGATCGAGCAACCAGAGAACATTCCCACATGTTTAGTTGTTAAACCATATCCAAAAGAGCAAGTACAAAAATATTTTAAGAAATTCAAATTGTTTAAGCACTAATTGTATACTTAAGATTGTCAAGAAGAATAAAGGTGTATATAAATAAAAAATTACTTGCTAAATATCCTTTTCTTCCTCTTAATTATTATTTGCTATTAGCTTCTATTGTAAAGACACTTTTATAATAATATTGCAATAATATACAAATATTTGATTGTGACCTGCTTTATACCTTCCTGTTGCATTTAATAATAATGTTTACTGGTAAAATCTATCAGATAATTTATTATAATTCCATTTTTATAAGCACATAGTGATATTAAAGCCATGAAGTAATATTAAGAAGATGAATCTCTTACCTGCGTAACCTCAGGTAAATAGTGGTCTGATTGTTGTGCCATAATTATTAGTGTCAGTTGTCGCCATTCGTGGGATGGGTGTTCCAACCCTCGTGATTGACGATTGGGTCGTAACCCGCGGGAAAAAAGAAGGAAATTGCGTTATGTCCTTTCGACAAATAATTAATTCTCCTAGTGGATGAGAAGTAGAAGGAGGAAATAAAAGCAGAAAGGATGATGAAAGAAGAACAAGGAAATAAAAATATGATAGAGGAAATATATTTCAAAGTTAGAAGAAGAAAGAAGAGGATAGGAAAAGATGTGAAATGGGCCCCTCCCCGCCCATTTCCGTGAGGTCCTACCTCTCCACAAGGGAGCTACGACCCCTCCGAGGCCCAAAGGAGGACCGTGTTTTGGGGATTGAGGAAAAAACCCCCAAGTCCTGAGCTCTGTAGTCTCAGGACTCGGGGGGAAAAACCTCAGGAATGAAAGGAAGTCGGGTCGAGCGGCAAGAAAAACGCAAAAGGGTTAACTAATCGCGAGTCTACCCCTAGTCAAGGATTCACCGCAACGAAAGAC